>CM021526.1:25829327-25841778 GCA_010994315.2 Pisaster ochraceus | reverse complement strand
ATGAGGAGTGGCTCAATCCTCCTCACCGCCCCGATCATCCTAAAACCTTTTGACTCACATAGTGACCAAACAACTGGTTACCTGCTTCTTTACAGCATAAGAATTGTACAAGCGGTCACCAGCGAAAGTAATATTCGAAGCGAGTATGGTATGGGCCCCAAGTTTCACGACCCTCCCTCGGCTCAAAAGATGTGCTAGGGTTCTCAACATTTCGTCAACACCATCACATTACACAGGCCATGTTTTGCAGGGTTTTTAGTTGTTTTGTTCAAGAACAATAGTGGGTTTTTTTTTCATTTAGAATATTTTACAAACGATCTTTCTTAAAAATGCGTACGTTGGTTTTTGTTCTTCAATATTAACATGTCTGCGTATAAGCCGCCCGGCGTATAAGCCACAGAAGTT
The DNA here is from genome assembly GCA_010994315.2 of Pisaster ochraceus. Classification (NCBI taxonomy): domain Eukaryota; kingdom Metazoa; phylum Echinodermata; class Asteroidea; order Forcipulatida; family Asteriidae; genus Pisaster; species Pisaster ochraceus. Next base: position 25,841,373 of record CM021526.1, on the reverse strand, counting down.
TTTCTCGGGGCCAAAATCAATGTATAAGTCAAGGTTTATATGTCGAAGAATACATTAGTCATAAATAAGGGGCATTTTGGACGCAGTTTTTGGATATCTTGGTTTAGATACTTATGAATTCTAAAGACATAAACTAATTTTTCTGAGAGATTCCTTGTGCCCTGAAACTTAATATATTTTGACACTTTATTTGTATTTACAACTTGTCTGTCTGTAAAATAATGATAAATTCGAAATGGTGCCAATTTTGATGCCATTTTGGACGCCTTCTCATATTCTAGGTATAAGTTTTAAAATCTCGAAATAATTATTCTGTCAGATTCTTTGTGCCTCAAAATATATATTTAGACCCTTGTATTTACAACTCGTCTGGTTGCAAAGTTATGAAAGATTCGAAAATGGCGGCCATTTTGGACGCCATCTTGGATTTTGGAGAGAGCTCCAGGGGGATATTTGGGACTTTTAGTATGTCAGGCACATTCCTGGACCTATGCTGAAAAAATCTGCTTGTTATGAGCTATATCCAGGTTAAAGCTAATGCTCTTGGCCTATGCCTAGTGCGGGCCTTTCAATTCTATGTCAGCAAGATGAAATGCTTATAGGGGCGACCATAAGCAGTTATGTTCTGCCACGGTTCCATCTTATCATCCGGTATCCTGCAATAATGCCTCCTGACCTGATGGCTTGTGACAACTGGTCGGCACGCTCCAACTGGCCAGAGAACCTAAGACCCCTGTTCGAGTGGTGCCCAGTGCGGGGGCTTCAGTATTGCCCTTGGCTGTGTCAGCAACCTTTGAGTCCTTGGCCAATATCGTTGTTCTTCCTGGCATGACCCACTGAGTTCGTCTTGTGCTTAGAGGCGCATCTCTCATATACGTTTTCTTCACACAAGTGGCAGTGATTCTTGTTGTCCCCTTTTGGGGGCACGACTCATTTTTTGTCTATGGAGGAGTAGACTAGGCCTCTTTGTACAAGCAATAGCATCCTGCATACCCACCTCCTTTTCACGGTGCAAATGTAGTGGGGTCTAAGAATTAATCATTATATGCAGAGCACCCTCCCTCCCTATAAGCTGATCTCATGATTGTGTCGAGCATGCATGAAAAAAGAGGAAGCTATCGTGGCGCCCATGTTATGGGTCACCATGGGTGAGTCAACAAAGGGGGCTATATATTGTGAAATAATCTTTGCGTTGCTTCTGGTAAGTATTTGTTTGTAGACCCCAACCACACTTCTGTGGGGGGGGGGGGGGCAGAATTCACATGTGTGATGAATACTGTTTTTGTGTTTTAAATTTTCAATGAAGTTGAACTAAATGTATATTGCATCTGTTCGAGATTATATTGACCTTTCAGTTTGCCACATTGTTCTGTTTTTTTTTAAAGGTGCTTAAAACTTCGTGTGTCCATAGATGCTTTAAGAATGTATTGTAAGGAGTCTCCTATGGGACAGACACCGGTAGAGGCTATCATTCATGCACTGACTCGCTCTAACTCAAAGATGAGCTCAAGAAGTGAGTATTATCTGTGCACTATGTTAATTATTTTACCCAACCTGCAATCCCCTTGCACTGATCAAAATAATGTGTGTCTTGTCAAGCTTACCAGCATGGCAAGTACAAACTGAACATCACGGTTGTATTTGAGCAAATTGGTACCTGCTGTGGATAATCCTTGTGTGGAATTGCAAAACCCCATTGAGCCCAGTAGGCTGATATTAATACAATGTATGCATGCTGCACAATACAACCAGTATGGCTGGACATGCTAGAGGCTGGATTGGTTTATGCAAGCACGCCTTGGGACGACTATGTGGTGTTATTTTTTCAACCTCCTGATAGATGGTCATGTGCATATTGCATTCCATAGGGGGCCTACTACAGAAGAAAAAAAGCCACCTTATGATTTCCTGGCTTCTTGTAATGTGGATTAAATGCATGGTGGTTGCTGGGGACACTACTACTACTTTGGCCTCCACTAAATAGTTTTTAAAAATATTGTTTTTAATTTGTTAGATTATTTTCTATTGTTTACAGTTTTTGTTTTGTGAAAGCATTTTCCTTTGCCCTTTTCTGAGGTAAAGATGGCAAAGAGGCTATAGTTCACAGATCAACATTGAGTCCAGGGGAAAATGTCCCAGTTTGAGCCCCTCTGTGTCCTTTAGTGTGTGATTTATTACATTACAAAAAAGCAAATCTTAAAACAAATCTTTTCATTTCTGATTCACCACAACATCTTTGCAGTTTTGGGGGCAGGTATAATAATGTCAAATGTACAAATATCCCCCAAAGTGAATGTAACTTTCTATGCATTATAAATCAGAAGATTAACCTTTAAATTCTGTGCGAGTGATTACATTTCCTTAATTAGAACTGAAGAAGTCAAATGATCTTATCCCCTATCAATTTGTTTATCTGAAAAAAATAAAGGAATAAACAACTAAACAGCTTCCATCTCATAAGCAGCTTAAGGCATAAACAGCATCCATCATGTCTGATTTACCCTCCCTACTTCTGTTAAATACTATAATTGTTGTTAATTTCCACATGATGCAGGTGGAGATACAACATCATCCACTTTTGATGATGATGATCCAAGTAAAGAAAGAGAAGCAGAGATGCTGCTGGAGTACATTGAACACTTCAATGATTTATTTGAAGATGGTCAATACATTCAAGCTGCAATGCATGCTGCCAACAGCCCTAAAGGAATTTTAAGAAACTCAGAGACTCTAACAAGATTTAGAGGTAAAAGAAATCTCTTTTAGATCCCCAAACCATTGTGAAGGTTATCATTATTAAAGGCCATTGATACTTTAACTACAGGTATTTTTGGAAAATGTATGCACATGTTTGGATGAGTAAATTACTTCATATGTTATCAAGTTTGCCACTCTTATTCCAGAGAAAATAATAAAAGCTGCTTATGTTTTGTCAATGAACTTGTATGTGGAGATTGGGGGGGGGGGACCACAGTAATTCATAGAGAAATCTGGACGGCACTGATATGAAGTTTACCGGTGTGAGCTTATAATATTAAACAAATTGTTAGGGTTAGGGTTTAGTGTTTAAGGTTTCGGGTTGGTTAATGAAATAGTTAATGAAATAGATTGTTATTCACACAAATGCTGATCTTACAGTGACTTTTATATAAAATGAAACAACTGGTAGGCTTCAGTATTTTACAAGTTAAAGCTCGGAGAGATATGTCTTATTTGGAGGTTGGAAATAGAGTGAATGAAGAAACTAATGAACATTGGTGTTGGGCTGACTATGGGTATGGTCACACGAGTAGCTACATGTACTTCCATACTAAACTTCACTGCTAAATATTCTCAGCGGGGGTTCACTTGACAAAACGATTTAGCTAAAATTTACCTTGCATTCATATGGGGCATGGTCTCATTATTTAGCCAGCACAGAGTGTTTCGACTTCTGGTAGTTTTCTTTGCCACTGTATAGTAGTTTTGTTGAAGAAGTTTACATGTTTGCTTGAGGAATAGCTTATATGATACACGTGTTAGTTTCATGTTTTGGTCAAAGGTTCACAGCAGTTCTATTAGTTAAATTCACAGCCATTCTTCACTTCTGGTTCAAACAGGAAGCTCTAAAATAAAAAAATTAAAAATCTCCTGAACCATGTGTCAAAAAGTCAAAATACAAAGTTTGCCATCTTGTAGCTTGTGACACATTTAAAATCTTATTAAGAAATGTTACCCGAATTTGACCTTTCTTCCAGTTTAAACAGGAAGATCAAATAGTTAAAATTCAAAAGTTATTTTTTCCTGAATCGTATGGAATATAGTCATAATTTTGTACATTTTGCTTATGACTTATTTAATATTTCATTAAAAACTGGGCTGAGGTTTTACAGGTAATTTTCTACCCAGGTACCCAATAAGCACGTTGATTCCAATATTGAGTTCTCACTATGGTACTCGATATACATGTATCACAGTGGTCAACGAGTTGGGAAGAGAGCAGAATGATGTTTTCAAGATGTTTACTCAAAAAAAATTGTATACAACAAACAATGGTACCATGATCTTAGTCATGCTGAAAACAAGTGATATGCTTTTGCGGTTTTACTGTCTACCCATGGTGTGTAATTTGAAGTGCTGAATTGTTTCAATTGAACTACCCTGAACCTATAGCCGTAAGCTTACACACATTTAAGTGTAAACTACTGTGCATTAAAGGTTGTTATACCTACATGTATAATGGTTTTGAATAAACATTGGGTTCTATATATATGTATAATTAATTAGATCCCGCCCATTTCTTTCTAGTTATCCAATAAGCATCCATGACAATACACATGAGGTTTTTTCCTCATTCCCAACATGTTCTGATGATCAGAACAGAGTCTTGAATGTGGGCTCAACCAGTACGTCACACTGCAGACTGGTGACGATTGTTTGTCTTCATCTCTATGCAAATTGCAACCTGAAATGTATATGTTGCTATTCATAAAAATAAAAATATTTCAAACAAGTACATGTCTGTAGCTCACTGATTATGAAGGTCATACCAGTGGCAATTCTACAGAGAAACATTCAGTCTGAAATACTTAAGTCATAAAATTTGCTTTTGAAGACCCCCAAAACCACCATGTCTATTTTGATTGCATCCATGCAAATAAGCATGTTTGCACGTATATAATGTGCAAAAGTCTGTATCAAAAGATACTTTGCTTTGTTTACCTTATTTCGCCACCCCCTTTGATTTGATACAATTTTCAGCCAAACAAGACTTGGCATACAAACATTTTTGGCATGAATTATTCTTTTTTATTCTATCTGTTGATATAATATGATTTTGTTATTTCTCTTTTGTAGCAATTCATGCAAAGCCTGGCAAGACATCACCTCTTCTTGCTTACTGTGAGGCACTCATGGCCTCTGTACCAGCTGTAGCTTCATTACCTAATGCTGAAACATCATTAGAATGTGTTAAGAGTGCTTTAACAGAAAACAGGCTTGATCTTGTCATGCATTGGCTGGCACAGAAAAGGTTTGTATTTCTATTGAATTCTGTAGGGCATTAAATTATTTTCCAATCATGGTGGCAGATCTGCAGGATGAAAAGTTTTGGATGTGATTGCTTGTGATTGATGCTTTGTTCAGTGAGGTGTCATGTTTCACTGCTGGAGATCATTAGTCTTATTCCCAGAATACAATAAAGTTATGTATGTGTACGATGCTAATTGTCAGTAATTGAAAGTAATGAAAGCTTTGCACATTTAGTAACCAGTGGTCTACTTCACTCTACTTACCTGTAGAGCGAATACTACAATTGCATTGTTCCCTATGCCAGCAGACAAATAGCTAAGAGTTTTACACACAATAGCGCCCTCTTGTGTCCTATCCCCGACGCCCTGTGACATGCGCACTACGTTAGCGTCCTCTTTTTCTCTTAGCAGGCGAAGGTAACGCATGTGTTTTTTATGTTACGTAAATTCTGTAAAATTGCTGATACTGGATTGCTTGAGAAAGCAAAGATTAGCTGCTATCCTGAAATAAATAAGTGGATAGTTGTTGTTGAGTTGTGTTTTATTTGAGGGAATGAAAGAAATGAGTTTAGGAAGTTGGGGAGGAAAGGGCTTGTAGCTACCGGAGGGACCTACATCCCTCCGGGACAGCCCGAGTCCTTCAGGGATTGTACCGGTGATACTATGTCGCTGCCGGTGACACTACGACCGGCTGCCGGGACTGACGGACCTATTGACTGGGCGGGGGACCCTACAGTCCTTCCGTCCCCGGTTAGTGTTTTGGGGTCCACCCAACTAAAAGGGAAACACCCCGGTAAGGCCAAGAAATTGTCTAGTACCGGGGCCATACCCAAAAAGGGACAAGTTGGCAAACGTGCCTCCATTACGGAGTCCACCTTGCCAGTCCCAGGCCCGCTTACGGGGCACTCGCAGCCAGAGGGATTTCCCCTCCACGGCTCGGTGCGAGTCGGAGCAGGACCCAGTGCTAGAACGCCATGATGGTGCTACTCCTCTGTCGGGATATGATTCCCATTCCCCGAGGGCATCTCGTCCCCCTGACTCGGCCAACTCGGTTGGGAAGAGGGCGAGTTGGTCAGCTCCATCCAACGGATGTCGGTCTCTGAGACCAAGTTGCGCTTGGTCCAGAGGGACATGATCAGGGTACTGAATCTCTCTTGTGACCCAAAACCTCCCTCTGATGAATGACATTTGTTCAAGAAGAGGTCAGGCCTGGCAACGGGCGTGACCAAGCCTCTCCCAGTGATGCCCTTTGATCGAGTGTGCGTGGATCACATGGACGGGGTGATGGAGGCAAAAATGTGGACTCCGTACTCCAAACGTACGGAGCCCTACTATCGTTTTCCCCCTGGGGATTTAGAAAAATATTTTGCCACCCCCGTCCTGCCGGACTCAGCCATCGCCATGCTTGCCGCTGACAGGGGTTCGGCATCCTCCAAGGTCCCTTTTGCGGACAAGATTCGCAGGAAGCTGGAGGACGTGGCCAGCAAGATGGATTCATCGGCACGCATGGGGATGCGTGCAACGTAGTTTCTCCTACTCCTTTCGGAATACTTGGAGCAGGGTTGCGACGAGACCTCAATGGTGCCTGCCGACATGATGATGGCTGCCTCCATTGCTTGGACAACGGGCTATGCTCCGTCCTAGACCAGTTCACAAAAATAGCAACCCTGGCAACGACGGCGCGTCGTGCCAATGTACTAGTCGCACTTTTTCTGCCGTCAGCTGGGACGACCTCCCGTTCACAGGGTTGGACTTGTTTGCTGGTCAGTTTCAGAAATCAATGGAGGCTGAGGCTAAAGGCCTCAAGGCCACAGATAAGATTAATCTGAAGAAGCCTCAAGCCCCGGCATCCAAAGCCACGGGTAAAGCGAAAAAAAAAACAAGTGTTTTCGTCATCCCCCTACGCCTCCCACATAAGGCGGCCCGTGGCAATTTTCGTGGCCGCGCCGATAATACGGCCGGCTCAGGGTATCCACAACCCCAACCTGGACATCAGTCGGGCCATGGTTTCAGAGCCCCTGCCCCCCGATATACCGGGGCATGGCGCAAGTGACCTGACTTCCTCCGGGCAAAAACCAGCCCAGCTCCTTTATGCCTCCAGACATTTTCGTCCTGGACATCAAGTACTTTTCATCAGAGGCAAATGATAAGCTATGGTGCCCTGTCCAGGCACTCAAGTGGTACATGAGCCGTACGAGATCACTTTGTACGGATCATGAAAAACTTTTCATTGCAACAACCCCACCCTTTCGGCCGGCGTCGCAGTGTACCATCTCCCGCTGGATTGTGACCGCCATCCGCTCTGTACCGGGCGACTGGCCGGCAACCGAGGGCCCATCCGGGCGCATGACGTTAGGGGGGGTAGTCACCTCTTGGGCATTTTTTAAAGGTGTTCCCTTAGCTGACATCACCAAGGCGGCCTGCTGGAAGTGTCCTAATACCTTTCCGAACTCTACCTGAAGGATGTCCTCCAGGCAGATGGCAGAGCTGGAAGGGAGGTGCTACAGACAGCCAGTCGAGTTTCCCAGAAACGCTAACTGGTGAGTCCATGTGCATTTGAAATCTAATGAGTTGTACCTATTATGTTTTTCTCCCATAATGGTGATACCCCCCTGATTTTTGCACATGAACCGTGGGCCCCCTGGGCTCGTCGCTCGTCATTCTCCCATATCGCGGTGCCACGCGTCTGGGCTGACCTGTTAGTAAAAGCGCGGTCTTCCGTTGCGAAGCCCGCTATTTTAGCCTCCCCAGTTCCCGCGTGATTACGGGGTGAACCAGTTTGGCAGTGCACACAGTAGTGACATCTTGGCTGTATTATTGCAATAGCCTCTTGACAGGATTAAACAAAACCATTAATTTTTTTTCGAGAGACTTAATTAAGATTAATTCTAACCAAGACAAGTGTTTATCCTTAACAAAAACACAACACTGTTCTGATAAAGTTGATACCTATGGTGATATTCTGGTGACTGAAATCGCTCCTCTGATGTAGTTTGGTACTCACTTAGTCTACTTCATTCTACTTACCTGTAGAGCTACAACTAATGCATTTTCCCCAACTAACAGGTTTAATTTGCTAAGAGTTGTTAACATGTATCACAACAGCACCCTGTTTGGCCCCAACCATACTGCCATGTTATCTTCCTCTTTTCTCTGGTCCAGATCCACATAAATGTGGTTTTTAATTTGCTCTAAGAGTTGATATTTGTTCAGAGTAAATAACGTTTGGAAAAACCGTGTTACAGTGTTGGATTCCTGTGTGTGTTTTTTGCTATTTAACTTTTTTTGGCGTGGTTTTTCAAGTTTATTTTAGGTGATTTCTCGATGGAGAAAGAACATGTGGGCCAGAAACGGGGTAGCCAGAAACTCCCTTGGTCCAACAGTTCTATCCTCCAGGGTTCGATCCGGGAGCATCATGTACTAAAACGGGAACCTGACACCAGGGGGTGCTGGGACCTTACTGGTCTGATGGAGGGCTTTAATGAGCCTTCGTCCAACCATGGTTCGTTCACAAGGTCAGGATGAAAGCCAAGGAGGCCAGCAAGGGGAAAGCTCTCCACACGGACAGCAGTAAAGGGAACGCTTGGCAAACAGGCTCGATTGAGCTCCGGACCCAGCATAGGGGCCCCTGTGGTGACTTCTGGTTCCCCGAACCACCCAAGCTGCTTGCCCCCAGGGGCCCTAAGGCAACGGGGTAAGGTTTCCCCTAACCACACCCTCCACGGTGGACAGATCCCACACTCCTGTGAAGAGAAAAATAAATCAAACACCCGTTTTTCCTCAGGTTCCTCTTTGGGAAAATCACCCAGCCGTTGTGGGAAACAAAGCCGTCATAAAGACTCCAGGTGTCCCAGGTCGACTTCTTGGCAGCATCCTGCTCCATCTTGACCTCGCTAGCCACTATGTCAAGTGGAGCTGCAATGGATCTAGTGGGGCTCGCCCAGAGTCTACCTGGCGTCGCACCTCTGACAGGGGGAGCTTATGCCTATCTGAGTGCTGTCCCAGGTGGCTATGTGGTGAACACCTGAGTCTCCCCTAGACCCAGTGCAGACCTCCCCTTGCTGCATCGAGTGCACTCCTCGAGAGAGTTAGATGAGTCTGAGGGTGGCTCGTTCATCATAGAAACTCACAAACAGTCCAGTTGAGCATACATCTTAGATGATTTTTGCATCTGACCAACCCCCACCAGGATCCGCATGGTCCCTCAGCTCATTCTTCGTCACCGGCCTGTCCCTCCCAGCATCCTGCCGGGCTACCTTTTGGATGCACTTTTACTCCCCTCGATGGGTACGCAAACACTTTGATGCCCTCCTGCTATATGGCACAAATCTGTTCATAGGAATATTTCTGGAATCTATGGAGGCAGAGGCAAAGTGGCTGGAAGCCATCGACAGTATTAATCTGAAAAAAGTGGGCCATTCATCTATTCTGAATGGAGACCCTAAAAAATATTCTGGAGTCCATCTGGAGTCCATTGTTTTATAAAAACACAAATAAAGCCTTTTTGGGCAAGCGTGCCGGAAAAAGCCAATTAAGAAGAAACAAATCTTACATTATACAATCAAATAAAAAAAATTTCATCCAGGATTCCAGGGTATCCAAAATTGTGTAATTTTTGTAAAATAAAGCCTACATGTTGTGTAGGCATGTATGGGAAGATTGTTTGGCGGTGAACAAGTAGCATAATCAGTCTGGCAAACTACGGCTGGTGGTCGCGAGGCCATAATGGGGCCACAAGGAGAACAGTTAACAGTTCAGGATGCCTAAAGTGGTGCGCAATAATTTACACTGGTTGCAATGTATGGAGTGTCTAACCAATTATGGTGGTATAAGATTGTAGCTTGGATTCGTCTATACCAACTTGGAAAGTAAGAGTTTTGTTATGCACTGGTTTCAGGTTGACGTGTTCCGAACCTCTTGGTCATCTTCTCTACAATTACACTCAGGGAAAGAATGCAGTGACTGTAGGTCAATGCCTTCCATTAGCTGAAGCTGTATATACCATTGTTGGAGCACACATACAAGCTGCTGTATGTATGTGCAAACAAGGTAAAGTGCAAGCCATGATGGATTATGCAACCAATGCTGACTTCGGCAAAGGTAAGCTCAATTTGCTCAAAATTATTTTGAAATCATTACCAAATTTAATATCACATTAAAGGTTTTTGAAACTTGCTTGTTGATCTACGTCATGTTGTACATTTATTCAGTGTTCTGAATTTTGGGTACAATGAATCAAAAACATGTACGTTAGAATTTTGCCAGTTGATCAAATCTATTAATAATCTTAGTAGTCTTATCTCTTTCTTAAAGCTCCAATTTGGATTGTAAATCTGAACGGAATCATAAAAGGCCGAGTTGTAGATTAACCATTATCCAAGATATTTTCTTGCTGTACTTTTAGTCGATTCCTGTTTCCAAGGTTCAGAGATCAACCAGTAGTTAACCTTTTCTAGTTTTCAATTTAATCCTGTGGTAGATGCTCTCTATAAGCATGGGACTTGGCACAGGGGTATTTATACAACTCCAGAGTGACATCTCTGAAATGACCTTCAATAGTCTTGGCATTCATTTTTCAAAATGGCTGCTATTTCACATCTATTGACCTTCCAAGTACACTGTCACAGCCTGAGTTTTTGCCAACCGAGGTTTGAAAACTACGGGAAGCCATATAAAACAGATAGTAACAATGTTACTAAAATATTCAAAAATAGTGTTGAATTTGTTTGAAACAAAGAAACCAATCATGGGAGGTATTTTATTTAACTGAAAGTTTGCAGAAAAAGTTGAATTTGGTTAAAACATCTGAAACACGATTGAATGTTTTGTTATAATTCAGCCGTCCATGCCAACCAGGGTGGTTTGTTTATCAACAATAGAAAGGTCTATAGACCTTTCTATTTCAAAGTCACAGCCCAAGTTTTTTCCAACCAAGGTTGGAGAACTATAGAAAGCCATAAATGCAAAGCAAAAATAAATAGCCACAGTTTGTACCAATGTTTCAAAAAATATTCAAAAACAGTGTTAAATTTGTTGAAAACAAAGCAACCAATCATGGGATGTAATTTTTTTTAAATTGAAATTGGTTTAGGTCACATCTGTTAATACGATTGAATATTTTTGTAACAATCAGCCCACCTTGTCATTCAGCGGGCTTTGTTTATCAGCTATTAAAGCCGTAACCTGCGCCATCTTGGATTAGAAGCACATCATCGTAAAATTTCTTGGATTAGAATGTCTGCCGTCTCGGTTGTTTATGTAATCTTGGGTTCGAGGAGGGTGACAGATAGCAAAAACACTCACCAAACATGCTTTGTAATGAAATGTTTGATTGGCTGTTTCTCAAGGAAAAACTGATGATGTTACACTTCGGCAAAATTTGTACACTGTACCCCTTTTATTTTGGCTCTCAGACCAGTCTAATATATAATGTTTTTAAGGCCTACAAAATATTACTGAGGCAGACGCTCTGTATTTTCCTATTGTGGTGCACCCTTAGTCAACTGGTGGGGAAATACTCATATGTGGCGGGAAATTAAACAATTTATTGCTCCTTTATATAAACAAGTTCAATATAGGCCTACCATGCCAATTACTGGCACAATTTAATTAAAATGCTGCTCAAAACAGGAACAAAGTAATCCACATTTATGCAGATATTTGCCATTTGTCATTATCCAGATAATTTTTTAGGTTGACATGTCCTCCTACGGGTCCTCTTTATAATTTGGTACTTGCTTAGTTATTGACTGATAAAAATAGCATGAACTAACTAGACATAAGAATTTGTTTGATAACAAATTCGAGGTGTTCGGATTCGGGGAGTTCATGCCTAATGTAAAAAGCCTGAAAAAAAAGCACAAGTAAATACATTTGAGACGACGTGATCATGACGCTACTAAATTTGTCAGCAGTCAGTGTCGTTGTCCAACAGTACAACAAATTTCAACTCAGTTGGTCGTTTGGTTTGGCAGATACATGGCTTAAAAAAGTGCACATTTAAAGCGATACACGTAGTACGTGATGACGTCATCAAT
>CM021526.1:25815464-25827844 GCA_010994315.2 Pisaster ochraceus | reverse complement strand
TATGACGTAGTTTTTGAGATATGAATTTTTGAAATTTTCAACTTCCGGTTTGAAACGGAAGTCAAGGTCAAATGGGGTCATGTTGTGTGTAGCGTTTGTTGACGTTTTAACGACCAATCCGTGCTCTGAACAATTTAACAGTAATTTCAGCTTTTATAAAAGAACTTTGTTGGTGATCCCTTTATCATGTAAAATATTTAAGGACCTTTTTGACAACTTGAAATTCTTTCGAGAGTTGTTTACAACCATCTCTGGATTCCTCGGAAAATGAAAGAAACAAATTACCCAGTTGTTTCTGTAAGCCAACGACAGCACATTTGCTTGGCATGATACAAACTTAACACGTTATTGAAAAAAAACTAAAAACTTTAAGAAATAGGAAAAGATCCAAAGAAACCAATCACTATTCGGTAAATACAGAGACAAACATAAACGATCTTCACCAGTCCGCAGTGTGACGTAATGGTTCCGAACATGCGAGGGCACGACCAACGGCGATAAAAAAAAACACACGTTCCAAATGTGAAAGGGGGGCGGGCTAGTTTTTTCCGATCAAATTCAGTGCAGAAAACGTTTACCTCATGACAAAATAATAACCATAATAAACAAGTATAAAGGGTCAAATTTGTTTTAGAGATTTTGTTCAAGTTTGTCTATAATTTAGACCCATTTTAGCCCCATATATAGTGCCAAAGCAGAGGGAGTCAGCATATTGACACTACATGTACATTGGGCTACTCTGCAACTTCCCCATGTCAGTCTCCTTCTGCTTTGGCATGTACATGTATGTATACTGTCCAAATCAAGTTTACCAAAACACTCAAAAAAGGCCCCAAGCAAGTAAAAAACACAGACTACAGAGCACACTTACAAGAGTGAAAATGATCTGAACGAAATGAAGAGTAGCAAAAAGGGTCCAAGTAGTTTGGTCGATAAATACGTGATAAATAAGTGATTTTCGTTTGTTCTGGCAACTCTTTCATTTTGTTACCTTGTTTTTAGCAGGGATAGAATATTATGATTTGTTGCTATGATTAGACCAGTTTTGACAGCCTTTGATACTGCAAGTCATTCACCATTGTGCACTAGTGGGGGAGGTATATACATGTACACCAAAACTAGTGACTGACATTGATAGTTCACAAAAACATAACACAAGCTGCACATACATGTCATCATACACAGCCTGCAGTACAGTTTGCTTGTAAACATGGAGGCATCTCATATTTCTGAATGATGTGATGGCTTGTGAAAACTATATATAGACATTGTGCATCTGCAACCCATCATCCAGTTAGCACACAGACAATGCACATTACAAAAATCCTTATTGCTGTAACTGGTACACTTTTTTGTAGAATTTTGGGGTTATTTGTCAGACAATTTGGTGAGCAGATGCAGTTGGATTGGTCATTGCATTAAGGGGCAGGACTTCTTGAATTTGTCTATTGTGACATATTAAATACATACTTAGATGATAACTTTAACGGTATTTATTTATTTCAGATATGTATATTGGTGTTCTAGTAGCATGCCCATCACTGGCTGTAGCTGAAGTCTTAATTGGGCCAAGAGGTCTATACCAAAAATCAGCTTTATCTGTTGGGACAGTTGTTAATCAACTGCTACACACTGAGAATCATGACATTGGGGTTCAGCTTCTGCAAAAATTACAACAAATGATCAAATCAGGTGAGTTGTAATATTAGGTTGTTCATTAGCAATGTAAACAAAGAAGATTGTTTTGTAATTTGATTCTTGCCAAGATGCACCGTTGACGTGCACCATTGACATGAGATTTTCCATTAGACTTGATTTTAATTTTTACTTTTGGGTTATTACAGGAAAAGTACTTGGTAAATAAAAGCGAATACAAGGGAAGAAAAGCCTAACTTTGAATGAAATCATACAAAAGGTTGTGACATATTAGTTAATAATTACATGCAGAATACACACAAATGTCAAGACAATAATGACCAGATGACTTGGTCCGTTTCACTGTCATTTGTTTTGTTCATGAAAGTAAACCCATTTGTTTTGTTCATGAAAGTAAACCCATTTGTTTTGTTCATGAAAGTAAACCCATTTGTTTTGTTCATGAAAGTAAACCCATTTTTTTTGTTCATGAAAGTAAACCCATTTGTAAAAAATGGCTGTTAACAATCATTCAGTCTCTGTTATGTTTTGTTATATATAACTATGTATGTTTTATGCCCCCCCCAAAAAAAACAACCCCCAATTCACATTAAGTGTTCCACTAAACTTAACAGTAGTGTATTTTTATGATGAATTCTCAATCACTGTTAATTAATATAATATCCTAATCTGTGTATTCTGTTGACATATCTAGGTTCATTGAATACAAGCATTAAGGATGTGGTGTTATGTGATGCTGATACAGAATACGAATCCTGGATGCAGATTATACATAAATGTCAAGACAATGGTTTGTATGACGTAGGACTGGAACTCTTAGCTGCTGTTACTGTGCTCCAAGCAATTAGAAAGGCATCAGAAACAATGACTTAATCAATGTCATTTGCTTTGTTATAGCAAACACCATACTGCTGTTGGACATACGTACTTCAGTGTACATATTTTGTTAAATTATGTATACTTTTTTAGTTTCAAATGAACGTCCTCAAAGCCAGGGTATACTTTGGGTAATTGTCAAAGACCAGTATCCTCACTTGGTGTATCCAACATATGGATAGCATTGTGTGCTTTCAGATGCCTGAAAAAGGTTTCAAGCCTCGACCTTTTCTCAATTTCAAATTTTTGGGGTGAACAATTTCCCCTTTCTCTAAAACTACATTACCTCAAAGGGGGTCGTTTCTAACAATGTTTTATCATATCAACAGCTCCCCAGTGCTCTTTACCAAGTACGTTTTTATGGTCCTTAATTTTTGGAGTAATTACCAAAGGTATACCTCCCTTTAATCAGATATGCAAGTACACTGTGTACTTGCAAAACATTGTTTATATTTTTATGCCAAGAACACTAAACTGTGTACAGTGTTTTTCAGTTTTCTTATGGCACTAATATTAAGAAAAAGATGAAATCAGCTCAATGTTTCATGTTTGCTTAAAGACCAAACAAAATACCTCCAACCAACCCTCTCCATTTCAAACATTATGTATTTATTAGTACATTACCTTAATGTCGGATTTTTACACTTTTCTTGTATAAAAAAAAGGGGGAAATTCGCGGCCAAAAAACACTCCGCAGCAGCAAGCCGTTCAGAAACATGAGCGCCTGTAACCGATAGTGGCAGCAAACATTTTGCGTGAAATAGTGACGTGTGATATTCTCGTGCCTGCGACGTTACACAGACAGCACAGTCTGGTTGCGGTCTCCCTGTGCATTGCTAGTTCAAAAATAGTGTGGTTTGACATAGCAGCATGAGAAGTGAAGGTCGTCACAACTGTACTTTTTAGCGAAACAAAACAACAATAATTTTACTAATTTTCACGTGAAATTTACTATACAAAAACTTTCATTCAGTGTATGAAATCCTTGAGTCAAGTTTACATAGGTTTCATGTTTTTGTCGAAAAAGGAAAAAGAAAAAGGTAAGGTAAATTTACCTCCCATTCTGTTTTGTCCCGCTGGTGTTCAAGATCTTCGGCGTTATCCGAATCTTCTGTGCCCGCAGCTTCATCATCTGCCACTTCGGGCTCAAATTGGTAGGGTCGATTCCCCGAATTTCCCCGTGTTCAGCATCAGAGTCATCATATGAAGATGATGAACAATATAATTGGTCACTAGTTGAATATGAAACTTCCTCACAATCAAGTTCACTTTCGGACGACGACAACATGCTTGAACTTTACTCACGAGCTGTGTGTGTGTATGTGTGCAAAGGGTCTCCATGGGGGAATTCTAAAGACTGGGTTGCAAGGAATGTTGTGTACAAAGTCTATGGGAGGTTCTTAACTACAGGGGCAAAGGAAAGAACAAAAGATGTCTCCACAGGGATGCAAAAACAGGAATGTGTGTGTGTGTATGTATTATGTATGCATGTATGTCATATATTATGTACATGGCGCATCACACGATGCGGCGCAGTAAACAGTCGTTTCGTTGTCTCACACGTCCAGCTACGTCATCTTGAAAGCCTCTAGAAAAGTGCTCCCGACGGCTTTTGTTTCACTTTCTGCTGCGTGAAGGCAGACACAAAGCATTTTTTCATAATTTCTTTTGAGGTATATTAAAATTATGACACCACTACTTTTTTCTTTTTTTTTTACTAATAAATATATAATGTTTAAGATGGTGGAAATATTTTTGGTAATTTTGTGCCCTCTTTAATAATGTTACCAACTGTATTCCCACCAATCTTAAATTCTGACCATGGGAAAAGCACTTGAGTATTATATCCAGTGCTACATACCTACATGTACATGTAGTGTTCTGTACAAAAGAGACACTTAAAGATGAATTCAAGTACTCTTTGTGCCTCTTATTACAGGGGAAACAAAGTGTAGCATTGTGAGTGATTGAATATCCGACTTACGACCCAACCAAAAGAGGACATTCAGAAACTAAATCATCCACCATTATTCAGTTTGGAAAAGTTTTGGGTAATAAGATGTCATCCGGCATCAAGTGGTTAACTAATTAATTTGCATTTTTTATCCAGGATAACACATTCAAAGATTTTATGCAGTTGGGTGTTTAATCTATAAATTTAATTAATAAAACACTTAATAAGGCAAATTTGAAATCATTGTGAAGCTGGACTCCAACTTTTAATGCAAACATGCTGATGGTTAAAACTGAAGGGGAAAAAAACACACTAATTCAAGCTCATCAATTTTGATCCTTTTAAACACTCCAATGTATTACTTGTTAAAATGTATTATTCACAGCTACATGTTTACCTGGGCAAAATGGTTAAGGTCTTTTGGATTTTGTTACAATATTTACACAAAATTACAAAATCTAAATAAAATAAAAGTTTTTATTTCATAATTAAACCTCATTCTGTCCATTCTATATCGTCCACTGTGGTTTTGAGTGATGATCGTTCAACTTACTGGAAACATTAGCAGAGTAGCTGGGTGAGAGTAAAATAAATTTGCAAAGAATGGCTCTCTCTCTCTCTCTTTCTTGAAGTCTAATTAGAGTGATAAATACTTGAATGGCCTTCATGTCGATGTGTTTGTCTATCTCACCTGGGAAAATTGCAGTGTCTCTCTAAAGTTTACAATGTGTGTGGGTCTGTGACTGAATTCTGCATTAAACTTTGCAAAACTTGCACAGCAAAAAGGAATTGATTTCTTCTTCGACCTCGACAAACAACAAACAAAATCTACTTAGAATTAATCAAAATATAAGAAGAGGAAAAAAAAACAAAACAACAACAACCATGCCCCCCCCCCAAAAAAAAAAACAACCCAGAAAATTTATGGTGTTTCTAGGCTACGCATTGCTACATGCAGTGAAAACAAAAGTCATCGCAGACATGACACATTTTTCGTCATTTTTATGGGCAGTGTGTTGCTGCTACTTTGATGCGAGTAGTATTTTGTATTTATGTGTGTGTGTGTGTGTGTGTATGAGTGGTTTTTTATCCATTGAAACCCATGACTTTAACAAAAGGTATCCAGGTGTTTTGACAGAGCACTAGAGCTGCCAACATTGCCATCTTGCAATCAGGGTAATTTTGTCCAAAAATCTGGAAGATGTTTAGCTGAATATAATGACTAACAATGGTGGCAGCCTGTACTATTCTTGTATGCCACATTTGTACAACAACAGGACAAAGGTCTGGAATGGTTACACAATAACCCCTGGAAAGTGATTTTACAAGTCATGTTGTTACTCTTTGTATGAGTAAAATGAAGCGTATCACAGTAGGTGCTTATCTCAACACCCTACACAATAAAAAGTCTGCATAAATAAAAATGCCAGCCATCTAGCTGTCAGCCAATTTTTAAAGGAAAATCTGAAGTTCTGGGTGTTAACAAAATGACTGCCGAAAGTCTGTTCCAAAGAAAATATTTAGCAGATAAAGACGTCACCCCATGTGAAGTGGTTAATTGTCTAATGTTCCAGTTGAATCTTAGTAGTACTTAGAGATGCATGCATCTGATTTCTTTCAAGTGATATAGACCACACAGTCCATTTTTCAGAATTGTTGGCATTATGTATTGATTTAGCCTGTGACAGAAACAAAATCCAATGTTTATGTATGTGCAAGACTTGTAAAGCTATTGCAGGTTTTAAAGAAACTTTTGAGAATGGTACTTTTTTGTGAAATTGTTGTGTATCTTAAAATAAATAGAACAAAATATTTTAAAATGTGTGTACAACACAATATACACAATGTGTATTGTTCATTGATTCTGTGTGTTAGTGTGAGTTTAAATGCAAGTCTCAGCAATAATAATACCTCAAAATTTTCAGGTTTGTTAGTTGATGTTTCAAATATTTCAGTTTCAAGAGCACTTTTTTATTATTTATAAATGTGATAATTTGATGGCCTGCAAACATTTCTTTAATCTAAAAATATTTACTCACCACAAATAGAGGCAAAGAGACAGTGGGACGTGTCCCCAAAGTCAACTTGCAATAAAACAGCAAAATAGGCAAATGGTCTGGATCTTGATTGGTATTTGGCACCGCATCTGCTAAGTATGATGCCATTGATGATAGTTCAACAAATCAATACATGTACTCCTATTTGTGTCATGTGCCCAATGGTCCAGAGGTATATTTTAGAAAGATTGAATGACAACAACATATTTCAACATGAGTTATACCCATGGTAATCACAAAAATGGTAAAAAAATGTGACGTAAATTGTTAGACTTAACAAGAATTTAAACTTGCTGCTCTGAGTAGTACATATAATGCCATGGAAACTATTTTGAAAGTTATTTACAGTCTATATTTAATGAAAATTAAATTAACTATACTTAAATTAAGTTTGAGTTCTGTTTACTTTCTGAAAAAGCCTAAAGAAAACCACATGAAATGCCTTTAGAATATCATTTTTTTCAGATGCAAAGAAAATATGTATTCCCGTTTGTTCCCGCTCTCAAACTTTCTAGAAGCCTGAGTTTAGAAACCTCAGTTTAGAACAAAACTTTGCTGCAACTTTGGAAGGTATTGTTTAAAAAGTGGTGTGCAAAAATTTGAATCTGAGAAATGCTTCAGGCATGAAGCCTTTCTCATGCATCTGAAAGCACACAATTCTATGCAACAAGGGTGTTTTTTCTTGCAACTTTGATGACCAATTGAGCCCAAATTTTCACAGGTTTGTTACTTTATGCATATGTTGGGATACACCCAGTGAGGATACTGGTCTTTGATAATTACCCAAAGTATACCCTGCCTATAATATGAGTTGTCAGTTTTACCATCGTGATTTGTATTGTGACATCACACTTAGCAATTATGCTTAGCAATTAAGAGCAATACATAGTTAAGATCAATCTTACCTCTTTGTGAAATCGAGCCTTGGACTTTTATGACTTATGTTTAACTTGTTTATCATGGACTCATGAAATAATAGATCAATGAAATCATGCACATACTTTTCAAACCTTTAAGATGAGGTTTTCATGGATATTTCCATTGAAAAAGAAGTCTGTTTCACTTTCATGAATTTGTATTATAAGTGAACCATTTAAAAAAAAATATACATTTTAAAATCTACAGGAGAGGCCAAGATCATTATAGATTAACACAGGGTCAACTTAGCTGCACAATTCCCACAAATGACTGCCCAAAGTTGAAATTTTATGATCAATTTTATTGTAAATTCCTTAATACCCTCAATATCATCTCTGTGGTAACTGCCTACAATCTGTTATTTCTAAAGGTTTTAGAAATTTAATTTTTTTTCGGTAAGTACAATCATGAACAGCTTTGAAATGTACAAGAAAACTCTTAGACAAAATAGTTGTTTTTTCTAATTCTCCCATGCCTCTTACAAAATTATCTTTTTGGCCCAATAGTGTGTAAGTGCCCATATCTACCACATCAAAACACAACTGCCACATCAAAACAAATGTTTTGTAGACCATATGCATGCATTGCAAACCATGTGCATTGACATCACACCACCATCTTAGAGGTAAAACGATGAAACAATGGAAACGCACATCTTTGTATGCGCGGCGCACAGGATGGGCCAATGAACAACCTTCGTTTTACCTCAAGTCGAGAGCACCCTACTGAAATGGCATCTTGTGCATAAGGTCTATTAAACACACCATTGATAAGTCTCCATAAGATTTGCTTTTTTTGTGGGGTATTGTGTAATAGGCATAAGCTACATAGTTACTATATTACAAAACACCCCAAACTTAATAATAATAATAACAATAATAATGGCTTCTTATATAGTGCTCATAGCACTCAGTGACACTCAAGGCGCTTTAACATTCAATATTTTCCTGCAAGGTATGTAGGGCTATGTTTCTAAAGTATGAGACCTACTCCTTTACATAGCACCATGTAATGGTTTACAAGGTGCTGTGTCGCAATATGTAGCCAATCAAACCAGGAACACCGGGGCGGACCCCTTCTCTTTTCGATAAGTGCACTGGGTTCTTTTACTTGCATTACACAACACAATACTGACAGGAAAATATCGAGCCCTGAAAGCAACTATTAAAAAAAAAATGTGGACTGTTAATGCATGAGGTTTAATGAGGTCTACCTTTACCTCCACTGTTATTATATCTAGTCTGATGAGCTTCATCATGATTACTACTTCGTTGATAATGACCTTGATGAGGAACATACGGCACTTGATGTTGCAGTTGGTACTGTCCTCTCTGATGACCAGCTTGGGTATGGTTGGATTGCCCTGCCCTTGTTCCACTGTTACTTGGGGATATGTTGGTATCAGAGCGGACATAGTTTCGCTGTCGTCTGTTCGGTGCTGAGAGTAACGCACATGATAAATAATGTGAGTGATAAATACAAGTGAGATGAGATACAAGTAGGCGCCACAGCTTTCCCTGTTGAAACAGGGAAATCATGGTGAGGTGTTTGCTACACCTTCTGTATCGTGGTGAAATCTAATTAATTTGATTGCTTTGCAGGAAACATATTGTGTATTCTACGCATCTTTTTACTTGATTTCCTTATAAATGTTTACTGTGTTACTTTCACATGTTTAATTGCATGATTTTGTTTCCTCATTTGAAGATGGTGTGACAACATAAGTAAAACAATATTATTGCTCACTTGAAACTATCTACAACTATACTATCTCCCAAGAGAATTCCCTTAAAGATTTTGTCACTGTCCTTTATATCACTGTCCTTTATACAAGATGATTGTTTCAAGTACTCTTACTGAAGTTGTTCACATCTTAAGAAAAGCTATCCCACATATGTTCTTGTAATGTTGCCTGTTAGATGAAATCTTATCTGAATAAATCATAATAATGAGTTGGTAATAATTCATAGTAACCACCCCATCTGGAGTGCAGACCGTGCAACGAGAGTCAACATTGATCGAGGCCAAGCGGGTTATGACCAGGATTTTCTGAACATTTCAATCATGAATGGGTGGGGTGGGGATGTTTAAGAATTCTTAAGAGTATGAAGACACATTGGACAATGATTGCTTTCAGCATGCGCTCGGTGATTGGGAAGGGGTGGGGGAAACAAGTTATGAATGGTCCCACAACAGTAATGTTACTGGTAATAGCCACTGGGTTATACAGAGTCTGAGAGAGCACTGAAGTCATCATAAACACCCTACCTCTGATGTTATCTTGTTGGTATCCCATAGGATCCTCAACAGTAGAATACTGAACAGTTTGACCCCAGTTATGTCTCTCTGTTGGTGCTCCTTGTAATTGGACATTTGTAATCTTAACAGGTGCAGCTTGGTTCTTATATGGAGAGATACCCGGTAGAGTAGTTTCCTGTGTAGTAGTCACAGTTGATGCTGGCTGCAGGTAATAACAATAATGTCTGTTTTAAATGGTGGATTTTTTTTAATAATGTCTGTTTTAAAAGGTGGATTAAGGGGTAGGGCCAGCTTGCGCTAATCCCCTTATTTTCACCGACTGAAAGGCAAAAAAAGCAAACTTCTAATTTCAAAATGGGTAACAAATAATGTGTAAAAGGCTTCTGAATTGTCCTTGATTGCACCAGAGACCATCTAATGGTAAAACATGTTCATAGGGCCCTCCAGCTATAAACTTTGCCTCAAAATATAATCAATGTAGAATCTCAACATGCAAAGTATTTGAGGGTCCCCATACTTCAAGATACATGTTTGCAGGTTCCTTATAGAAAAAGTTCACCTGTTATGAGTATCTGCCCCTTTACCATACCTGGGATCAGCCTTGACAATAACCCCTCCCCCCCCCAAAAAAAAGAAAAAGAAATGATAAGCATGTTTTTTAACACTAAAGCTCTGAGTTTAACATTTCACAAGCTGCATCTCTGACTTTTGCTTTGGCCCACAAATTCCTTGAAGTTAAAAAAGAATGAATTTGTTTTATTTAGAAGATGGTTAACATCATGTCATGCAGTAAATGTCCAGATATCGCCCCTGTTTTTAGATGGAAATATGAGTACATGAGAAACTTTACAAGACTGCAAGACTGTAAACCAATCAAATGGAATTCTCTTTATACTCTTTATAACTTTTAATCAAAATTGATGGGAAAGTGACCAGGAATCGCTTCAGGTTGCGTCACAGAGTATCTAGAATAAATAATTTTATCAACTTGGAAATTGGCCCTCAAAGTTTGTGCTCCTGCCTGAAAATCCTGGTTAACCTTACTATTGGATTTTTTATGCTTTGCTGCTTTATTGAAAGTCCAATAACGTTATACAATAAAGACTCAGTGCTGTTATCAAATGATCATTATGGCAAGCATGCCTTATACTTTCCTCAAGTTCAAGAGCTTTCTGAATAAAAATATTACCATAATGAATAGCAATTTAAGCATAAATAGATAAACTGGTTAAATTGTTATGAGCTTTTTAAGTAGCCTACATGTTCAAAAGTAAAATAAAAATAATAATAATAATAAAAATTAAAAAAAAAAAAAGTTTTATTGCCTTCATGTATTTTTTTGAAAACAGGTATATATAGCTTTATGGATTAAAAAAAAATCAAAACTGAGACAGACCTGTTGTTCAAGAAAGTACATCTCTGCTTTAGTACGTTCCTCTGGGCTGACTGGGATTCCATCAATACATAACAGATTGGGCTGTCTAAATACCAGCATTGGACGGTGCATTAGCCTTCTGGATACCTAACATTTGAGACAAAATACATCAGTCAAATATTATTATCAGAATAGGTCATACTTTGGTAATGACCAAGAAAAAAAGTTGTGTCATTTCTATCAAAAATCTTTCTTGTTATAAACATAGTAATGGTAGTAAGCATCCTGCAAAGTTATTTTGTTTGAAGTGCTTCCTTTATTAGAAATCAATACAGGAATGCTCAAGATTTCAATCTCCAAAGATCGCCTAAAGGCAACTTTTCGATTCAAATTTCTGTGGTGTCTGATTGTGAATGCTACGGCCAGAGATGCAGTTGGTACCCACTGTTACCTCACTAAACGCTGATGGATTCGATGTTCTTAGTTCTCAGGTCAATAGTAAGGATGACTACTACTGAGAGATAACCGTTTGTTTCTCTTCTTCAAATTTCGCAACTGGTACCACGAAGTGAGCTACATGTATATGGTCAACAGCCCAAAAGTATATGTTTGTATAAAAGTCTTTTACAATGTTTTTTTTTTTTCATTTTTAAAGACAAAAATAAAGATGGCTTCTTCATTCGCACAGAACTGCTAATATGTTTTCATTCTTGCAAATATTTCCACGCAGTATGCTATATGTGAATGCAGTTGCATAGTAGAAACTTTGCAAGTTCAAAACTTAAACATCCAAAAAACATGCTCGGGCAAGTTTTAAAATTAAGCAAGTTTCAACTTATTCCCCTGCATACACAGGAAGCTGATTGATGAGGTCCTAGGTCCACATCACCATGTTAAGTTGACATCTAGTTTTTTCTTCAGAATTTGTGCTGTGTGTGCATCAGGATATTTGTTCTTTTACTTCTTTTTCACATAAAATTAGAGAACTACAATAATCGTTTCTCCTTTTATATTTGTTTTTATCTTCTCCTTTTAAAATTGTTTTTATGAAAGCTATTCAAAGTTGAAATACAGGCTTGAATCCTTGTTTGATAATAATTCAGCCTATACAAATCAGCACTACAATGACAACAACCATTGTATGACCTTACCTTTAAAGTCATACAAAAAACTGTCAGGACCTTCCCATTTTAGTATAAAATTAACAATTTTAGGGGGAACGGTATATCAATTCGTCACTGTTTTCACGAAGAGGCAATTCTTCAAAAAATCACACATTTTGGCA
>CM021526.1:25778035-25788530 GCA_010994315.2 Pisaster ochraceus | reverse complement strand
AAGAACAGCTACACAAGCCAAAAAACACACACTTACTCTACACTGAATACTGTTAAATTCAAACGTTAAACTCTTATAGTTATAGCTGAACACTCTTAGAGCTGGAAAAAAACACGTCTTACGTTGGTTGGAGCTAAGAGAAAAGAGGAAGATAACATGGCGGCCGGGCCGCGAGGCATTGTGGGCAGGGCCAGAGAGGGCGCTGTTGCGTACATATAAAACTCTTAGCGGATTAAACCTGTCGGTTAGGGAAAATGCAACAGTAGTGGCTCTACGGGTAAGTTGAGTGAAGTAGACTTTTACCTTTTCACCCCAAAATAATCACAACTTTCCTTTCCCCCAAGGGCAACCCCTTTCCTATGTTATAAGTCCAAATGTCACTTTTAATTTAAGTTAATTACGGCACAATTTACCTTTTCACCCTCAAAACAATGCCAACTTTCTTTTATGATAATTCCTCTCCCAACTTACAAGGTCAATTGTCACTTCTAATTGGAGTTACGGTCCAGAAATCTTTTAGCTTTAACTCACCACAGTGACCTTGACCATTCATCTTCCCATACCAAACAATCCCAACTTTCCTTTCCCTATAAATGGCAATACACAAATTACAAGTCCAAATGTCACTTCTAACTCAAGTTAAGGTCTGGAAACCAAAGTGCTCAGCCAGATGTCCTGACAAACATCTGTCTGGATGCTGTAGGCAAGATGACTATATCCCCTCAGGCTATGGGGCTGAGGGGTAAGAGTTTATCTACCATGTAATGTAGTGTTTTGACTGGTTCCCTGCTGAACAGCTTCAAGAAATTGAAGTGCTGCTTAACTGAAAGCAGATTTTCGTGCTAACTTTAGCAGAAAAATTTACTTAAGCGTAAGTGTGTTTCACAGGTTAGCAAGAAAATTTGGCAGCCATCTTGCGCATTCACCATGGATTTGCATTGTTACATCATTCATTTTCATACAGTTAGCAGCGGAAGGTTGGCATGCCTTTTCATGTGCTTACCGTTAGCTGCGCTATGAAATGGAAATTGTGTAGTAAGCACAAAATCAGCAGTTAAGTAGCTCTATGAAATTGGGCCCTGACCTCAACTCTCTTCACTGGACATCTGTTAATGTAATACATGTACAACAACTTCTTTGTTGTTCTGAATATCTGGAATTTAAATTTTATGCAAACAATGCTAATTACCTTCAGATTAAAGATCTCTCTCATGTTCTTGATGTAATTATTACCAATGTACAGCTCTAGCAGTGACAAGACTTGTGCAATACCAGTCAGAGATGAAATCCTGTTATTACTGAGTGCCAGACATTGTAGCTGAGTCAATCTGTCCAACCCTGCTGCTTCTAAAGAGCTGATGTTATTACAACTTAGGTTCAAAGTGTGCAGCTTGCTCAGTTTACCAATACCTGAAAGGAATATACATTGTACAATTATTCTGAATTAAGACATCTGCTTCGCCTCGGGTGCCATTTGCCCGGTCAGGTGTACAAAACCCTTGGACCTGATCACAGCGTGCAATAATTGTTTTGTTATACCATAACAATAGATTTATGGAGGAGGAAACAAACGTTATAAAGTGAAATAAATAAATTCCTCTATTGACAAATTCAACCACTTTAACAGTGTTAAGTAATTTAATTTATTTGGGTTGAACAAAGAAACAGGTGAATAGAGCGGGATTTGAACCAACGACATCTGGATGAATGTGCCAGTGCTCCACCATCTGCGCTATCTAGCCCTATGTTGGCAGTCTCTCTATTTTGTCAATACCCTTCTTTGGGGGTGCCAGTCAGAAGCCATTCAACCGTCAGCTGCCATGTAGCCAGGGATCACACCCAAGTTTACGATACAACCTGGGAAGCGTCAGCCAAGGGATCACCTTATAGGGATGAGACTTTTCTATTTCAAATATCAAGTAAAAGACTACAAGGGAAACTGACTAGATAAATTAAAAATAATTTGGGGGTTGAAAAAAGAAAAAGTGACAAGGATATAGACAAAATAGGGAGACAGCCAACATAGAACTAGATAGTTGTTGGTAGAGCGCCCGCACGTTAATCTGGTTAATCATTTAAATCCCTCTCTAGTCACTTTTTCTGTGTTCAACCTATTAGTTTTAATTTCAGGTGGAACATAGCAAAATTGACTAGAGCGGGATTTGAACCTGCGACCTCCCTATTAACGTGCTGACACTCCACCAACTGAGCCATCTAGCCCTAATGTTGGCTACCTCCCTGTAGGCTGTAAATTTATGATATTTGAAACAAAAGTTACATCCCTCCAAAAGGTGATTCCTCAAGTGTGAACCCTGGTCCGGCAGTTACAGGTTGAATGGCTCCTGACTGGCACCCCCAAACAAAGATGTTGACAAAAGAGGGACACCATCAACACTGGGACTAGATAGCTCAGTTGGTAGAGCACCGGCACGGCACGTTTATCTGGAGGTCATTGGTTCAAATCCCGCTCTAGTCACTTTTTCTTTGTTCAACCTCAAATTACTTAAAATTTTCCCAATCAGTTTCTCTTGTGGTTTACTACTTGCTAATTTAGTTAAGTGAACTTTGGTCGAAACTCAAATTTCTGATCTCATCTTTGGAACAGCACAGAAAGCTTTTCATTGGAGGTGATCTGTTGTCATCTTCCACAGTTATTGTGATGAAATTGGCACAGTTAAAACAGCAGACGAACACCACACATGCATGTAAAAACAAGAATGGTGTGTTGACAAACACAAACGCCCCGCTAAGATTAATCTCTTTCTTGAGTTATCTACCGCTTGGAAAGCATTTTTTTTTTAAAGCCATGATGCCCTTGACATTTGACAAGGGGTTCAAAAACAATAGGCCTCTGATGGGGGATCCCAAGACCATGTCCACAAACCAAGTTTGATATGCCAAGTCCTTCTTGAGTTATCGCTCGGACAACATTTCTTTTGTTTTGGCCATAATGACCTTGACATTTGTTGTAGGGCATCCAAAAACAGTAGGCTTCTTAGGGATCCCAACCCACATACCAAGTTTGGAGTTGATATGCCAAGTCCTTCTTGAGTTATTGCTCGGACAATGATTGCAGACACACACACACACACACATGTTTGTAAATCCCGCTTACCGAGGACTCCTCTTTGTTCTCCCATTGTTTGGACATAGTTTTTTTAGCAACGTCCCCATTGGGTTTGTAAACGAAAAAGAAGCGAGGACGTCCTCGCTCTATCAAACACCCGGATCCCTTTTGTTAAAGTCCTCGGTTTGAATGGATAGACACGCTCACACACACACACACACGGAAGAACAAGGCAAACACTATATGCCCCTTTGTCTCGCCGGCGGGGCATAAAAATTACTTATAATAATTGTTGGTGTAACTTCGCAACCTTGATCCCAGAGCTATTTCTCATATTGTACAACGCAGTGGAAACGGCCAATGGCGGGCACGTTCAAGGTAATATACCCCGTTGGGTACATCACTCATGTTCTCCTGAGCCATGAACATGCATGCGTCTTTGTAGCACATCAAGAGATTGGATCTTGAAGATTAAAATTCACAATCTATTACTGTGGAACAAAAAGTATTTTGTACACTCTATAACATTAATAGCATCAAGGATGCCTTGTAACCCTGAAAGGAATAAAAATAGTTGTTTTCTTTCACATATTAGAAAGAAAATTTGTTTAAAAATATACAAGGTTAAGATTTCTGACTTCAGGAACTGTAGATACAAGCGCTTTTGTTTTAAATGGAGTCTGTTCCTGTGCCAATCAATAGAATAAGCAAGTTAATGAATATTAATGACTTCTTGTGACCTCTTAGAGCTGCTAACAAGTCATTGCCGGCACACACACCAGCTGTGTGTTTTATGTACTGTTCCTACTCGAGTCAATTGTAAAATGCCATGCTTGGACGTGGGCATTTGAAACTAAGAAATATATCATTAAATAATCATAAAGCTAAATAAAACGCATCAACTAGCCATACAAATGTCACAAATTTGGTCACAAATTTTATATGAACGGCAAACAGGTCAGGTCAATGATGCTCATGTCCGGAAACTGGGTGAACATTCTCTAAGAATCCGCTTGTTTTTAAACTAAAAAAGAAAAAAAATAACCCAACACATTGTCATTGATGCCAGCTTTTTTCTTTGTGTGTAACGGGCAATACTTGAGGAACCAAATAAAGTAACCAATTTCCCAGCTTTTGCAACATATGTTCCAAAAGTAAAGACTTAAATTCATAATCAACTCATCATGAATGGTGGTGGTGGCCAGCTGCTGATCTTGTTGTCTTGTTAGATTACTCACACAGTACATGTCCAGTGTATAGCATACAAGTACTGTACCTCCACCACACATGTAATATAAGCACACTGTGTGCAGCATGTATAGATCTAATGGATATTCATGGCTTGACTGCTGCAACATGCACATTTTGCCCGCCATAAGTCTATTCATTTTTGTTTTTAACTTTTGTCACTAATCCTTATAACATTTCTTACTCCATAAAAAATAGCAATTTAAAATTTAAATTAATTTTTGACTGTCAAATTGAGCAATACATCTTTCAGGCCAACACATCAATGGTGGGCTACTGATTGATCAGAAATTTGGTTTTGGTTCCTCAACAACAATGTATCCCAAATTATGTCATCATTTATGAACATGCTTTATGGTAACCCACGGTATAAACAGGCTTAATAAATGGTTATAGACAATAACTCTACAAACCAACCTTCTAGCTTATAAATGCAGTTATCTTCCAGAGACAGTTCCTCCAGTTGACTACATTGATCCAATCCTTCAATCTTTGTCAAGTCATTATCACTGAATGAAGCCCAGCGTAAGTTCTCTAATCTTTCTAGGTTAGATAGTTTACTGAGGTGTTGTCCATCAAGGTAGAGGGTAGTCACCTGCACACAAGTCACAGCAAAACAAACACAGCAAAACTTTGTCATAAGTAAACACATAACTTTGAACCTGAACTGACCACAGCATTGCATGGTATGCCTTTTGCATAGCAACCTCCAGACAGTCAAAACCTCATTTGTTCAAAAGCTTGTCCCAAATCATGTGATGTGACAACACTGTCTTTACTCACATGAAAGTTTATATCTACACATACTTGCCACAAAACAAGTCATTTTAACGAACATTAACTTACAAATGGCTAAATATTCCAGTATTCTGGTGTTGTTTGAGCTGTGGTGTACTTTTGGGGTTGACCAATCTGACAATCAGTAATTTCAATTCAGTTAAACTACATTTGTGTTAAAGTGACTCTTCAAATAATAATAATAATAACTAGATGTAGGTGATTGTAACTTACAATCACACAGCTGTTCCGTTCTGCTGACCTAAGAAATTATATTTTGTAGCTCAAGATATGAACTAATTCTGTTTTTTGTGCATGTTTTTGGAGGTATTATTTGTTTAACTTATGAACTTCCTGTTAAGCCCGGGTCAATACGGGGTCACAGTAACCCAAGTTAAATCTCCAATGCTCGATGAGTCTATAACTGAAAAGAAATTGAAAATCGGTTGTGTAGTTCTTGAGATATTTTTCCATTTCCGGTTGACCCTGAAGCAAAGGTCAACATCGGGTCACATTAACCCAATTTCAATCTTCAATGCTCAAAGGGTCTATAACTGAAAAGAAATTAAAATCGGCTGTGTAGTTCGTGAGATACGGTCCCACTTCCGGTTGACCCGGAAGTAAAGGTCAACACGGGTCACAGTAACCCAAGGCTCATCTCTAATGCCCATGGAGTCTATAGCTGAAAAAAGTTTGAAAATCGGTTGTGTAGTTCTTGAGATATGGTCCCACTTCCGGTTAATCACAGTGTAAACTAGTTTAATTAAGTTCGGATCTTGTTTTAGACCGGAAGTTAAGGTCAAAGTGAGGTCATCTTTTTTTTTTTAAATGTTTCAAGTGTGGTAAGCTACAATACAACACAAACATTACGACTTAATGACATATGGTTCAGGAGATATGATTTGTTAAAGTTTTGAGCTTCCTGCTTGGACCGGAAGTAGAGGTCAAAGTGAGGTCATCACTGTACATGAATTGTCGCAAGTGTTGTAAGCAACAATACAACAAAAACGTTACGCCTTTTTGACATGTGGTTTAGGAGATATGATTTTTCAAAGATTTGAGCTTCCTGTTTGGACCGGAAGTAAAGGTCAAAGTGAGGTCATCACTGTACTTGAAATGTCGCAAGTGTTGTAAGCTACAATACAACACAAACGTTACGCCTTTCTGATCTTTGGTTCAGGAGATATGATTTTATAAAGATTTGAGCTTTCTTTTTGGACCGGAAGTAAAGGTCAAAGTGAGGTCATCACTAAAAATATTTTTTTGCAATTCTTGTTTGCTACAAAGCAACACAAACATTACGACTCTACGACTTTTATATGTTCTTGTCACTTGATTAGGGGAACACGCATTACGTGTCAAACTTTGTTTTGCCATGTACTGTTCTGACCCTCCAAAATTTAATAAGTCTTATATTGATATATATAGTAAGCTTCGGCCGCGTCGCAGCTACACTTTGTGTGTACTAATAGATTTTACATTGAGCACCATATTTATTGATTGCTTTGCACATTATTAGGGCCAACATGCGTATTGCTATGAATGCCAAATACCCTTTAGCTAACCGGTCTTCAACAGCTCCAGCCACGTCTTTATAAACCGATTAATACATATTACTAAAATAAATTTCCCCGAATGAATACTTACAGGTAGAGCCACTATTATTGCATTTGCCTCGACAGGTTTTAACCCAATACGTGGTTTTTAACATGCCCTCTCTGGCCCTAACTATACTCCCCTGCAGCCCGGTCACCATGTTACCTTCCTCTTTTCTTGAAGGCCACTTAGAGGTACCGCCAGTTGATCAAGCAGTCGTGGGGAGTAAAGAGGGTAAGTGTTTGTCCATAGACTCCAACCACACTAACATTAGACCATGGCAGGGAAGTCTACTTCACTCAACTTACCCATCGAGACACTTCTAATGCCTCAACTCACAACCATGAGAGGGTGGAGGGACGCCAGATGCTATTGTGTAAGCCAACAGGGCAACCTCAGCTTGTTAATTCCAGAACGTAGCCTTAACTGACCAGTCTAAGCATTATACTAAGTCTCCTCTAGGACTCTTGGAAGAGTCGCATCCGTCCTCTACAGGTCCGATGGTAGGGGGCTGCTCCAACTGTAAGGAGCCATTTATGCTAGCCATCTGGCCCGATAGCTGTTGTGATCTACAGCCTGGAAAGGAGGTTCATGCTCCACGAGTTGGTGCTTGGGGCCGCAGCTCGACCCCAATGGCCCTGGAATATCTTGGACGGTTGCGTTTCGGAAAAACAAAACCCTGTCCTAGTTGTTTGGGGCTTGTTACCTCCTTGTTACGGCTTGGGCTTGTGGAGGTTGATCTTCTCTGTAGCAAAAGGCGTTTGGCCTCCTCTATGGCTTCTTGAAAATATATTGCCGAAGAAGTTGGTTCCGAACAGTGGGAGTGCTGTGAGGCACTTCAGAGCCAGAGCCCCCTCAGTCAGAAAAGAAGGAGTGTCAAGAACATTACTACGCCGGTCAATGTTGCGAAAGCGGAGACTTGCACAAACTGGCCTAAAAGGGAATGCAGGCCCTCCTCCAGGCAGTTGTAGGTTGTCGTTAACATACTGGCAAGAAGCGTTGAGTCCTCCTAACAACTGCTGAAAAGGTATTCCGTAAGAAGTACCTTTGTAGGAAAAGGAAGTCCCTTGCATCCTGTATCCTGACCTTACGTAGGGCATCTTTAGTTTTGGATCAAACTTTGTCCACAAGAGCTCCCTCTTGGGCAGTAGCAGCACAATCGGCCACCAGCTTGTCCATAACAGAGTCAGAGATCGCTGGTAATGTACAGAAATTTCAAAAGTCTGCCTGTGAAAAAAATTAGCAGGAGTTGGATTGTGTCACCGTAGGTTTCCAGCTCATGGCCTTGGCAATGGACTTGATGCGGTCCGCACAGACAGAGTCAAGAGACGGTATCAGACAAATATTGAATGCATTTCAACCAATATACCATGTCACAGAATATCATCACATGATGTAATTTGGCTTTTCAATAGGTAATAGTCCAGATTTTACTTTGTGATTCCTACAACAACGCACTCATATGCATCCAGTACTTGTATTTTTAGGTGTTCGGCTAACGGCCGAAAACCTATTGTTATTGTTCTGGTTTTTTTTTTGTTTTTTTCTGTGTCTTCTTCTTCTTCCCACCAAACCTTCTTGGCAAGCTTTCGCAAAAAGTATAACTCGTAGAGACTTAAAACTTAGCATGTACTTAGACCTTAGTGTATAGACGAAACCGCAACTTTTTCGGGATGATGACGTCATCGATGATGTCGTAACATAAAAAATGAAAAACAACGAGAAATATTGTAAATCATCATATCTAGAGAACCATAAATGATAAATACAAGATCTTTGCTTCATATGAAAGTTCAACATTTCTTTCACAACTCTTACACAATATGTGCCCCAAAATGTGACCTTTACTTCTGGTCGAAACTGGACGTTGAAGATTTTTTTGGGGGAAACGTTGTATCTTATGAACCAAACATGCTACACCTTTAATCATTATATCATCTGAAGGCCCTTGATCAGTTCTACAAATCTTTCATTAAGTACGACCCCATGTGACCTTTACTTCTGCTCAAAACCGGAAGTTGAATTTTCTTACATAAAGGAAACTCGTCATATCTCATGAACTATAAATGTTTGAGACTAAAAAATTACTAAGTATTTAGTTTTTTGTGTTTAAATATAAATATGTGAATTTCGGTTTGATGATGTCATCGATGACATCATAACAATAAATCACTGTTTAATATTTTTTTAAATCATAATTAGAGAACCACAAATACTACATGTAAGATAATTGCACTATAAAGAAGCTCTTGCCAAATTATGCGAATCACATACAGATTGTGACACCATATGACCTTTACTTCCGGTTGAAACCGGAAGTTCAAAATTCAGATTTCAAACGTTCAATTCTCATAAACCAAGAAGGGTTTTGTCTTGAAACTTACTACGTGTATAGATTGTAGTATGTATATGACACCCAAATTGTTTCGGTCCAATGACGTCATCGATGACATCATAACAATAAATAAACGTTAAAATAATTTGTTTTTAAAAATCATAATCGGAGAACCATAAATGCTACATGTAAGGTACTTGCACCATAAAAAAGCTCCGGCAAAATTATACAAATCACATTCAAAGGGTGATCCATAAGACCTTTACTTCCGGTCGCAACCGGAAGTTGAGATTTTCAGAATTATTTATGAGTTTGTTAGAAAATACACATAATCGTTCTCCTCAGACTTTTCCCAAGCTCGTACGGTCATGAAACTTGGCAACAATTTTACACCAGATGAATAGATTAAACAGAAGTTGTGATAACAAAATGTCACAAAAGAATTTATTGGGTAATTGACCTTGACTTCAGGTTCAAACCGGATGATCAAGTTCAATATTTGAAATAATCATAGCTTTTTTCTCGACTACACTGCATTAAAAAGGGTTTCTAGGACTTACCTAGCGCTACACAGTATGACCTCATTTGACCTAACTTTTGGTTCAAACCGGAACTTGAAGATGTATATTGGAACAAAATCTTACTCCTGAACCACAAATCGGGTTGATAAAATGAAATCTTGTTCAATCATAATTTGATGACATCGATCGCGAATACCTTGTTTTTGTAGTAAACAAAAACTGAAAGACTAGTTTTGTTTTTGTTAGGTGTTCGGGCATTCCGCCCGAAAACCTATTGTTATTGTACTGTTTATTTTTCCTCATCTTCTTCTTTCCCACTGAACCTTCTCTCTCAACTTTTGCAAAAAGTAAGGGTCGTAAAGACTTGAAACTTGGCATGCACTTAAACTTGGGTGTCTAGACGGAACAGAATCTTTTTTGGGTTGATGACGTCATCGATTATGTCATTACGTTTAAAAAACGTCTAATAAATTGAAAAATTCATATCTTGAGAACTCAAGTTGCCACATACAAGATCTTTGTTGCATATAAAAGGTCTTGAAATGTTTTACATTTGGAATGCACATTGTGACCTCATTTGACCTTCACTTCCGGTCGAAACCGGAAGTTAAAGTAAAAATTATGTTATTTGGGGCTCTGGAGCCTAGGTGAAATAAAATATGACCAAACTTTCAATGCATAATAATTTGTTTAGCTCATGAGCATCTTAGAATATATCTTATGATATATGACGTCATAGCTACGTCACAACGAAAAACGTAGACGAGGTCGAATTTTTTATTATTTTGCTATCTCCAAAAATAAAGCTTGTACGGACTTGAAACTTACTATATACCTAGATCACAGTGAGTACATAACAAAATAAAAAATTTGGAATGATGACATCATCGATGACGTAATTGAAGTTTTATATTAAAATAATCATATCTCAATAACCATATTTGCTACATA
>CM021526.1:25753556-25770304 GCA_010994315.2 Pisaster ochraceus | reverse complement strand
TCATGGGTATCACCTGTTATTGTTACCTCTGGTGGTCATGGGTATCACCTGTTACCTCTGGTGGTCATGGGTATCACCTGTTTTTGTTATCTCTGGTGGTCATGGGTATCACCTGTTATTGTTACCTCTGGT
Organism: Pisaster ochraceus; assembly: GCA_010994315.2. Classification (NCBI taxonomy): domain Eukaryota; kingdom Metazoa; phylum Echinodermata; class Asteroidea; order Forcipulatida; family Asteriidae; genus Pisaster; species Pisaster ochraceus. The sequence continues at coordinate 25,770,172 of CM021526.1, read as the reverse complement.
GGTCATGGGTTTCACCTGTTATTTTTACCTCTGGTGGTCATGGGTATCACCTGTTATTGTTACCTCTGTTGGTCATTGGTATCACCTTTTAATGTTCACCTACTGGAAGTCATGGGTCTCACCTGTTATTGTCTACTTACTGGTGATCATGGGTATCACCTTGCACTTTTTTGCTAGAACCGGTTTGCCTACTTTTTGGTATCTGGTGTGAAAGGGTATTTATCAAACTGGCTTGAAGCTACGACATACACACAACTCATTTATTTCTGTTCCCCAATTTTCTGAGTTTTACTATCTTGGGGTGTTTGATGTTCAGGTCACTTACCTTCTGCCAGCTGTTGTATCTCAAGTCTAAACATGTTAATCCTGATGCATGTTTACGTAGAATAGACAAATCGTCTTTTGTATTTGTCAACTCATTCCAGCTCAGATCAAGTGTCTTTAGCTTACTCATGCCCTGTTATAACAAGCAATTCCAAATGTACATAAATACACAGATTGAGTGAAATATAAGTTCTGTGTATGTCTCCAAAGCTTGTCTCCTGGTCAAAGACTGTTACAATTAGCAGTATTAGTCCATACTTTCTGCAAGTACACCATGAGATAGCAGTAAGTAAATAAATGTGTTGCATAAAGTTGCTCTTTAGCCTACAATACAAAATGTATTCACTGAAAATAATTGTGAAAAAACTGACAAGTTAAACTATTTGCCTTTCAATTTAGTTCTATACATATATCTTTGTATAAGATCAGAAAAAAGCAAATCTGTTTTTCAGACATCGTCACAGCCACCCTGTTTTAATAACTTTAAAACTATACATACTCTGAAAGCATCCAGTGTGTACAACTTGTTGAAACTTGCATCAATGTACTCCAGACTTGCCTATTAACCAGAAGTTTAAACAATAGATAAGTATTAATGTCAATAAAATAGAACTTCTATATTTATCAATGTGCACTTCAACACTTCACTGCTAATACTGGCATAATTCAATAACTTAAAATTTACAGTTTCTACTATAAAGTGCAGGGATATGATACACGACATAGTTGTTTTTTTACAAAAAAGACCCAAAAGTGGACAACAGATATTGGTACAATGAACCATGCCAGGTTGTTTCATACATTCCATAGAAACATTAAAAAAGACCCAGGAGCAAGACATCTCAAAGTACAAGGTACACATGTACTTGAAGTGAGTCAAAGGAGCCTTCTTTTGCCTATTACTTGTGTCTTTCAAAGGCACCTTTCTCATACTGTGCAGGATTTTACAAGAAGACTGAAGTTGTTCTATGAATTGTGCAAAAACCACTTTAACATGACATAAGCAAAACATTCAAAAGTAATTATAATGCCTAACAACTGAGTTGCGTTTGGCTGGGTACCATTATGTACAGAAAATGAGAGGGTGATATTTTTTTAATACACTCATAACTTAGACCAACCATTGAAAAAGCTTTTCTAAAAATGTTGTACAGACTACTCCATAGCATTATGATGTAACACCAAATCTGGAATCTACTGCAATAATGGTAGGCAAAGCAATTAATGGCAAGTTAGTGTACATAACACAGACACGTACATACATTGTGGGGGAACATATTGTTAGACAATGTATATTTGCATGATACCATGTTTATAAAACAGTGACTCATTATAAAATAAGATGAAATAAACGAGTCAATTATTGATTAAGAATCAGGTGGCCCATATGTCATAACTTTTGTACATAACACAGACACCATGGCATCCAAGTTATAAAGTCAAAAACAAACCAATCCAAATTATTTTGTCTTTCTTGTTTGGTATATTATATATCTAGGTTTGGTAGGTTATAGTTACTAGTTACCATCATTCACTGAAATTAATATATTGGAAAATATATCTATACAAGTATTTAGGTGTTATTTTTTGCAAATTGCAATGTGTCATGTTATAATATCCATGCAGTTAAATTTATTAAGTTCTTGTAAGTTATTTCTCTAGAGTATAATGCATGTTATGTGTACATGGTTTAGTAATGGCGGTAAAAAATGAAAGCTGTCTTGTTACTTCTTCTGATAACTGTCATGTGAGACCTAAACCTCTTTCAGGGCCTTATTATTATTCCAGTATATCTGCATAGTTCAGAGGTCATATTAATCTGTATCTGACACAAGAGGCCTTAACAACCTCCCAGCACTGGCCCAGATTCTTTCATCTTAATATCAACATGAAAAGCACTGATATCCCTTGTCATTCAACTAGTCTTCTGCAGAAGTGCAACTAATGTTGAACAGCAGTTAGGGCGGGATATTTCAATCAAGACTCAGCAGTATTGGTCGAAACATGGGGAAATGTAGTTAGGGTGAAAGATGTTAGTGTGTGGTTCCCTGTTATACTGTGCGGTCATCACTCGACCATAGTGAGTACTTTGACCTTTAACCCATCTAGGGTTGCAAAATTAATATCTTTAAAAAAATTCAAATTAACGACTTAGGTGTAGTAATTGTGTTACAAAATATAAAAATGAGATCTCTTAAGATTTAGATGGAATTACCATTTATGTTGGAGTAAGCCTAATATTGTGCCTAATATATTCAAGTGTTTGTATGCGTTACACAGGAATCACTTACTTACTGCATGCATGAAGGTCTTAACTTGGGTTTTTTATAGAAAGAAACAAGACATTTCCATCACTCAGGCAATCTCATGTGCATTCTACCAACACAGCATTTTATTCTTACTTCTAACTTTTTCTACTCAAGTATAGGGGGCGAGGGTAATGCCTACCCAAAAGTATAGTAACAGCCACATTAGAAAGACACAAACAATTCTGACTGTTGTGCAAAATACTTGTACCATGGAGAAAGGCCAAGACTTGTACTGTACCTGAAATTTAATTGGCAATCATAACTAACTGCTATGTATTAACAAGGAAACTGTTTACAGTTGAGTATTCAATAGGACACTGCCCAAAAGAACAAAACATGACATTCGGACAAGTTTCGATGCATTCAAGTTTATTTTTCTTTTTTTCCTGCAAGTAATTTCCCCCCCGGCAGCTGTCCAAAAGGTGTGCAAGCCATCCAAGGTATTGTAGAAAACAACACAAGCACTTGGCCCATGGAGATGGTAAAAGTGTGCAAAAACCTTCCCGTCTCCAAATTTTGAGATTTAACAACTTCATTTTAATAAAACTGGATTAATAATTTAAATACTTACATCAAGACAAATATTGACATGTAATATGTAACTTTACCATATGTGCAAGATCCTCTAGCTTGGAGAGTTCATTGAAACTGACAGTCAATTTCTGCAGTGATGTGAGTGTAGATAAGCTCTTTAATTTTGTTAATCCATTGCCATGAAGATTCAGCACTGTGATTAAAGTAAGGCAACTTGCAGCTCCCAGCCTTAGTAAAATATCCTCAGATAATGAGACCAGTCTGATTAGAGAGAAGACAAATTAAACAAAGAAGTTATTTTCATATACATTAACTGTCATTTGCAATACAACTCAAAATAGCATATTTCATTTTAAATGATTCTTTAATGATGATAATGTGTCATCAGGTAAAAATGGTAATTATCAAGTGATTACACAATACAGATAGTATGCTTTTTTATAATGTAGAGGGCAACTTACTGGGCAACCTTGAAAAACATTTTTTTAACTGACAGGTTTCCTCAGATAAGAATGAAATAAAATCTAACGGTCTTGAGCAGATGTACTGTCAAAAAAGCTTCTACAGATAATTTTAAACCCCAAATCAGAGCTTTTGAGCTTTTTTTATTATTACAAAATGGAAAAGTTACGGTAATGGATCTCATAATTCCATCCTCGAAAATTTGGAAATTATTTAGTTCAAACCTGCATACATGAAAAAGCTGTTTAGAAAATTGTTGTAAAATTAGTTGCATCAAGATAAATAACAAGTATTATTAATAAATACCTCGGAGAGTTTATGCATTGTTGGTCGAAGACTGGTCATGTGGGGGTGTGTATTAACATGTGATATAAAGACCGGCTCTGTAAACTAGCAAATAAATGGCCCCTAAACAAGCACAATGTTGTGTAAAAATTATGTTTACATGTTATTTATTGTGCGGAAACTATCTAAAACTGTTTTATTTGCGCGTATTGTTTTTTAAAAATTTTATTAAGCACGCGCTTACCAGGCGTATGGGTGAACGCGCAGACAATGTATCAATTTAAGGTAGCCGGTACATGCATGCAACCAAGGCATGGCAAAGCATAAAGCCAAACACCAACCAAAGTGTTTCTACTTATAGTGCTGTTACATTTAAAGCGCATAGTCTGGTTCTTCAAAATAATTATGTGTAAGAGACTAGGTGCCAGGCACAAGTCGAACAGCCTAAGTAATGGCCCTTGAACATGAGTGGAACATTTCTAAAATTTACGTCAAATGAAAAACTACAAATTCTGATGATTATTCTGATGTTCATGCCTAACACCTCGTTTTTGTTCTTTTTAGGTGTTCGTGCAATTGTGCACGAATACCTGTTGATTTTGTTCTGTTTTTTGTTTTTTTCTTCTTCAGAATCTTCTTCTTCTTCCACGCAACTCTTCTCTATCGCTTAACTCAAAATTGAAATTTCATTGAACCTTGAAACTTGGCATACACTTGAACCTTATAATGGAGACGGCACAGTTTTCATGGCGTCATGATGATGTCATCAGGTGTGGAATTACAAGGTTTTTAAAGTTGAAAAAATTACCATTTGCTATTCGCTGTATCTCATTGAATTTGAAAGCTATGACACTCATAATTGGGCATATTATAGATCAAGACTGGGGCAACATTTGAAAAGTTAACGTCAAAATCGTATGACCTTAACTTCTGGGTCGTTATCCTGGGTCAAAGTTTGCCTTCGTTGATTTTCCTTCAAAAAGTAATTTTTCGAGCTTATCTACAGCATAACTCAAGATTGAAATTGAATTGAACATTGAAATTCATCAGACATATGAACCTCAATATCAAGACGACACAAACTTGATGATGTCACGATGACATCATCAGGTTTTGAATTACATTAAATCAAAGTTTAATATTTGTAAAAAATCATAACTCATGAACCATATGTTGGATTTTTACAATCTACACATCATCGGATAGGTCCTTAGAAGGTCAACAATAATATTTGCGTAATATTTTAACATGAATTTTGCATCAGGTTATAGATGAGTTATCCTCCCGAAACTTTTGCACAGAGATTAAGCATTTTAATCTTTGCATCTGGTCAAAACCGTGCGTCAAAGCGTACGTGTCTGTTGACTTTCATTGTATGACAACGCACGACAGTATAGGCCAACACAAATATACGCCGACACTGTACACAGCCACGCACGTGTACAATGCACGTGTAGTTAAGTTGACATGTACTACATGTGCGAATACATGTACATTGCAAACCCAATTGATAACGGATAGTCCGTGTAATATTTGAAAAATTCATATCTCTTTAACCACACGTTGGATTTCGTCTGAACAGTATTGAGAAATTAAGCACACACCACACAAAATGTGACCCGTTTGACCTTATTTTCCGGTTCAAACCGGAAGTTGAAGTTTCATGGTTCAAAAAATCATAACTTCTGAACCACACTTTGGATTTTTACAATCTATGCATCAAATAACAAAAATAATAATAATAATGGCCTTTATATAGCGCTCATATCCGTCACTCAGTGACGCTCAAGGCGCTTCAACATTAATTTCCTGCAAGGTATGTGTCGCTTCGTTTGAAAGAAGAGACCTACTCCTTTACATAGCACCATGTAATGGTTTACAAGGTGCTGTGGTGCAATATGAAGCCAATCAAACCAGGAACACCAGGGCGAACCCCTTCTCTTTTCGATAAGTGTACTGGGTACTTTTACGTGCGTTACACAATACACGGGGCCAACGGCTTTACGTCCCATCATTTGGGAGGTAGGTAACAAGTGAAGAAGCGATACACAAAATGTTATGCCATTTGACCTTGACTTCAAACCGGAAGATGAATTTAATAATTTAAAAAAAAACTACTCAACCACTCATTGTATTTTTATCAAGTAAACACCATCAGAAAGAGCTCCTAAGACTTAACAAACGATACACAAACCGGAAGTTAAAAACTAATGATTTCAAAAAATCATAACTTTGTTTTTTTACAATCTTTATATCATTGGCAAAGTATTTATCAACTTAAGAATTGATACACAGAATGTGGCCCAATTTGACCTTGACTTCCGGTTCAAACCGGTTGATCAAATTCAATATTTGATATAATCAAAACCCCTGAATCACACATTGGATTTTTATTAACTACACGGCATTACAAAGGGCTCCTAGGACTTACCTAGTGATACACAGTATGACCTCATTTGGCCTAAGTTTTGGTCCAGATTTATATTGGAACAAAATCTTACTCCTGAACCACAAACTGGATTGATAAAATGAAATATCGTTCAATCATAGTTTGATGACATCGATTACGAACACCTTTTTTTTGTAGTAAACAAAAACTGAAAGTCTAGTTACCTTTTTTTTTCGTTAAAGGTATTTATTAATGGGTATAACAATGGACAGTTCCAGTACAGCATTTCTGAAAGACTAGTGCATATTTAGAGAAAGAACTTTGCTTGTGACTTTACTTAAAGCCTAAACCATTACAGAAATCCAAACGTGAAGAGACGAGTGCATGAACCAATATTTCAGTGGCTTTCAAGGTCAGAGGTTGGTAAATATGGGACAAGTTACATAGCTGATATTGTAGATATTATGTGCTGAATGAGGTTCAAATTTGAGTCTAGAATGAAACCAAGATCAAAACACTTCCAGGATGGTTTACTTTTTGACATCCTGATTGAGATTGGACATATTTATATTTCACTCAGCTTTCCTTTAGATCCAAGGAGTAGGAATTCAGATTACTAATCATTTAGTTTGAGATTGTTCTTTAACATCCATAGCTGAATATCAGTAAGGTAGTCCCCTATGATTGTATTGGTGCTAAGTACAACCTCGATCCTAACTTGTTGGCCCCTCGGAGCCTGATCAATGTTGACTCTCTTTGTGCGGTCTGTGCTCCAGCTGGGGTGGTTCCTATTATCAGCTGTTCCAACTAATAGGTCGGAGCAGTTATTGTTTCTTTCAAGATTTTTTTTCTCTTTTTTTTTTCTTCTTTCTTTCCCCGAAACCCTTTTGACTTAACACATTACTTTTCTACGTTAGAATTATCAGAAGTAGATAAATCATATACCATAATAAGCGTATTAGTGTTAAAATTTTATTATATTAAAATTCTTGATTTATTATTCATGTGACAGCAGTGTGAATATTCAATTACATGTAGTCAATCGTGTTACCATCATACCTAAAAAAAAGTATACATCTGATCCTCAAAATTGTTTCAGTTATAGACTCGTTTTATTTTGTAGATGTGGATTTTAACATATTTTTCAATGTCATCAAGTCATCATGACATCATTTGTTGGCATGTTTTCTATCTATGTACAAAACACATGGTGCTAAAAGTGTAAAAGTTTTGCTGGTCAAAAACACAATATTTTCATAATAAGTTACAGAAATTGTTTTGAAAAGTTAAATGCTTTTAATAAGATATGTTCCAGGCCGTTAAAAGTAATCAAAGTACCACTATAATTAACCATTAATTGGTAAATCTTGCTACTCAGTGCTTCATAGACTCCATCCAGTCACCTTCGCTTTTGTGATTGATACTTTGTACAGTTCTTGCACTACGGTGTGGACCCTTATGCTATTGGGACTTACTCGAGTCTAGGAAATTACCCTGAAATGCGTATCTTTTTATTTATCTAAACCGACAGAGGACCAATGGTTAGCCCATTCGATTGTGCATGACCAATACATGTAATTCCCACGTACGCTTAGGGTATTTGTTAAAAGGCATTAAATGGGAGTAAGGTCCATACCATTGAAAAACTTTTTTTTTTCTGTGGCGACATCAGGTGTCAAAGTTCGGTAATTCAAAGCTTATTACTTTAAAATGAAGGTGAAAGTTAGAGTCAGATTCAAGCTCAGGTTCGAAATGAGTTTTATGGTCAGTATCAAATTTAAGATCAGGCTTAAGTCTTTAGACACACTTTAAGTCAAATAAGCTTAAGGGGTGTCAGAGGTCAAGGGTCTTCTATCTCAAAGTCAGGCTCACTTTAAAGCTCTGGAGCGTTAAATCAAAGTAAAACAACACGAAACAGCTTTGTGTTTGTTTACAAACACCCAATATCTAGTTCAAGAGCTGGAACCAGACTTGCTTAAGTCATAGCTATCATTAAAAACACGGTGGAAATTTTTTAGTTTTAAGTGTTTTATGCACACTACTGTCGGGTGCATGCAATTTAACAACATTTTCTTTATTAGTGGAATATTTGTGGATATAAAAAGAGAAGTGCAGCAGGAATGGTATACATAATACAGTGTAGTCATCTTTGCACACATCTGTTTTGAGGCAATTTGTGCATGCTGCCATTTCAACTTTATGGCAAATTGCAGATTTTTCATAGGTCGTTTTTGAAATAAATGCATGTCACACAGTATCTGACAAAAAGCCGAGTGTGCTCATCAGAAACACACCATTTCGGCTGAGCATTCTGTCTGTTATTGTTACATTTCTATGGTCTCAATCAAGATGACCAATATTGTATGTACCTTGGTCTTGGTTTAATCTGGAGTTCCATCTGTAATACATCTTCATCAACATGTGCATCCTGATGAATGGCTACAGGTATCTTACGCTCTGCTGATTTAGCTTCGAATAAGTCAATCAATGGTGAAGGAGGTTTGTTCTAAATAAAAAAAGTAGATAAATAATTCATGAATAATAAAGTTATTTCAAACTTGCTGAAGGCAGACAGAAAGCAAATTGCATTGGCATAGCCACCTGGAGGCGCAGGGGTAGGCTGAGGGTGACAGGTACAGGAGATTGCAGTTGTGACAAATTTTCAGTGACCACTAAAAAAAAAAAAAAATTCTGACAGTGTCCCATCCAAAAAATGATTAAATACAACAAAAAGTAGAATAAGGTCTATCCTGATTGAGTTGTCTGCCTTCATATACAATATGGTTAAAAACAAAACAAACGTAAATGTATTAAAAAAGCCTTGTTGCTACCATTGACAATAACAATGCCCCCCATCCCAACCCTCACTGACAAGCCGTTCCCCCATTGTGCCCCACCTCTGAAAAAGTCCTGACTATGCCACTGCCAAATTGCAACAGAGACCTGCATTTAAGATCATACCAGCTGCATAAATACTTCAAACAACCATGTTGTCTTTACAAAATAATTTGTCTCAGTTTAATGTACTGTTAAATTTTGATTTGAAATTCTACTTACCTTTCAGGTACATTTACCTTTCAGGTACATTCCAACTGAGAGACAATTTTTTTTTGATAATAAGCTCAAATACAGAGCTTTTAGAAAAATAGGTAAAAACTCAATTCTGCAAAAAATCTTCGCTTGAATAAAAATCTTTGTTCGAACGAAAATAATCTTCGTTACGAAAAAAAAACTTTGTTCAAACTAGAACAATCTTCATCATGAAAAAAGTCTTCAATCGAATGGAAAAAAGTCTTCGTTCGAACAAAGATTTTTTTCTGCTGCCAGAGACACAGACGCCATTGTTGATGACGTAGAGGCACACTGCAGTGACGTCTACAGCCTGCACGTTGGCAGCCTGCAGCGTCACTAACATTGGAGTCTATGTCAATATGCAGGGGCTGGTTTGTTAATATTTCTGTTCAAACAAAGATTATTTTTGTTCGAACGAAGATTTATCTTCTTTCAAACAAAGATTTTTTTCAGATCAACTTTTCACCTTTGTCCTTTCAAAAGCTCCGTAACTAAATATATCATAGAATTTGTTAAATGTATTTAATTTTAAAAGTTTCAGTCTTTTAGCATTATTCTGACTTGTCAAATAAATAAACTACGACACACAAATATAACTGCATCTAACTTAGGTGACTAAAGTAAAACATTGTTATTTAATTAAAAACTTTATTTCAATCTGAAAAGCCATGGAATATCAAGTTTAATAACAGTAAGGAATCCTGCAGAGAAATTTACACCACACATGTATCCATCTGAAACACTGTCAAAGTCAAAGTTTGCATAAAGACTCCAATCACTGTTGCTTCTTTGATGCCAAAAAGAAGAAATGTGCTCAAAATTCCAGACCAAAACATTTAAAAGTGTTTTCACTTAAGTGCACCCATTTGTACAGGTTGGTCTTATAGTGTGTTTATTTGAAACTACAGGTGGGCAGTTAATTTACTCTTCAACAAAATTAATTTTTTTCCCCTTTGAGGATACATATTTTGCTAGTAAATTTGTTTTAATAAAAATGCACATTCACTTTGGGGTCGGGCTGATGAATTATTGTAAAAGTAGTAATGCTGGACTTAACATACCTTTGTTATGTATTCAAAGTCAATGACATATTCTGGTAGTACCATTTCATGATCAAAGATGAACCATTCACACTGTCTGGCTGAACATTCACACTGTGCATCACAGTCAGTCGGGCTGAAATTCTTAGGTCGAAACACTGAATCAGCATTTGGATATAATTGCTTGTTTATCCTGAAATAAAAAGGTGTTTGATTTTTATGAGAATGAAAGCCAGATATTAATTATGATCAGATTAACTTGTATGACAATAAGCTGTCATATGAAATGTAACTATTATGCATTGTACCCTTCCTTGACACACATTACTCAAAATCACACTCAACCTCAGTGACTATACCATAACTCTGGTAAAAATAAATTAACATAACTCACTAAGAACTCAGATTCAATATGTTTTAGCAGTGACATAAACATTGAATATCGGTATGCGTTGTTTGCAATTTTTCTCAATGTTAAATAAAATATGTGCAAGCCTTTTTTCCTGTCTGCAACCAAAACCATCACTATCACTATCACATTCTCTAAAGAAACACCTGGTTTGCAACTCACTCCCATAAAATAGCAGTGAAAGTTCTCATAATAAACAACTGAATAAATCATAGTTTATAAACCATGAAAACTGAAGTTGTTGTTTTTTTTTTTTTTAATGGTTAATAAACCATGAAATCTGAAGCATCTTGACACATGGTTTATAAAGCATGATTTTTTTTATGTACAAAAATCATGGTTTGTAATCCATACAAACTAAACATGGGTTTTATTCAATCTCAGGCCTATGGATTCTGATCAATTCCCTATCTACCCCTGCAAGCTAACTATGGAGGTAACCAATCACAAGGGCGCTCTCTTCTTGTCTTTGGCATGGACGGTCACTGATGATTCATTGTGTCTGTTACTCCCCGTGTTTACTTTTACGTTCGCATGTGAAATAATGAAATGGCCGAGCAGTCTGGTGTAGAGCAGGCAACAATCTCTCTGGCCAAACGAACACAACAGTCAGTCAACACTATAATCAGCTCACTATCATTTGGCAATGACAAGCAGTGTAGCCAGGACTTTTTCGGTGGGGGGCACAGGGGGGGGGGCATTGCTTTTGAGTGGGGGAGGGGGGCAGGGGGAATGGGTTTGTTGGGGGTTAATGATTGGTTACCTCTATTGGCAACTATTGCAGCTTGCGCGGGTAGACGGGAACCAATCAGAATGGGAAGGAGGTTGAATGAAACCCATGTTCAGTTTTTATGGTTTATTGACCATGTTTTATGATGCTTCAATTTTTATGGTTCTATAATTCATGTTTTATGATGCCTCAATTTTCATATTTTTATAAACCATGTTTTATGATGCTTCAATTTTCATGGTTTTATAAACCATGTTTTATAATGCTTAAATTGTTATGGTTTTATATACCATTATTTATGATACTTCAATTTTTATGGTTACAACAAAAATACTTTACGATGCTGCAATTTTTACAGTTTACAAGCATTATTGATAAACCATGTTTTATGATGCTTTAACTTTCATGGTTTATAAACCATGTTTTTAAGACGCTTCAGGTTTAAAGTTGACTGTATGTTCACAGTTTGCATAAAATATTTATAAAGCAAAAACATCACTTTCTTGGTATGTAAACCATAAAAATAATTTTGACAACACTTTCTAAGGTTTACATCTAATGTTATAAACTATGGTGAAAACATGCCAAAAATGCACTAAACAATTAGTTGACAAACAGTGCCCCATTTGTGTGAAGCATTTATTAAGTTTTTAATTGCCTTTTTGATGACAAATAGATTGTAAAAATCCATTGTGCATTAAGGGCTTACTGTAAATGTAAACCAACACCTGATGTTTTCATCATATCACTAAGTGATGTACCTTCATTTTTATGCACTGCTAATTATGCACAATGGATGAAAGAAACATAAATTTCTGGCTTACTGTGTAGTGTGCAATGCTTAAAAATCATCGTACACAAAAGGCAATTTTAGTACGCCGTATCCATTATAAACATTGTTTGCACTGCTTGGCAAGTTAGTTCAGAATTGCGCATTACGCATTATGCATGACGGGCGTAAGAATTTTTTGACCCAACTCAACTCTTTAGTTTCCACAAGCAGCAGTTTTTGATGCTCTTCTACATAATGCATCAGAGTTTCACTGCCGCCTGCCGTGATGTAGATAGATACCAGATTCCTACCCTGCCCCAAAAATTGCTGATGATATTTGCAATTACGATCACAATGTGTCTCATTGCTCGTGATAATGATGGTATTGGGTACTGGCAGTGGCCCTTGGGTTGATTGCAGCAATAAGTTATGATCTCAGGTCGTACTTGGTAATTTTTTTATGATTTAAAGTAAAATGTTCAACAAATTTTTGCAAGCACTTGTAAAATAACTTAAATGAGCACGGTCGTAAAAGGTTTGTGTTTCAGTTTGTAAATTTATAGTATAGTCACAGCTCCTTCAATTGGAGCTATAACTCCAACACAATGGATGGTCATCCAATGATAGCCCCTTTGTTCTGACTCCAGATGACCAGATAAGCTGAGCACATCAAAGCATTACACAAACGATCCTCCAAACGGTTTTGCAAATGCTGTTGAACCTTTTCTACCTTCAACCATTTGGCAAAGGTTTAACAGTTGGTCAATTAGCCCTTAATGGACTGTGCACCTAACATTGAGTCAAGTTCTCGTAGAAATTATTGACCCTAAAGTTATTCTGATGTCAGATGCCTTCAAATCAGGTTGGGAAGGTACGTATGGCAGTAATAACCCATGGGGGACTTTGGTATTGAAGTTGAGCAGCAAATCAATATGCTGAAATAGATGGCAGCATGTTTCCTGTTACAAGCTTTCTGTGTAAAGGGATTACAAGAAAACATGAATTCTGAGTGATATTGTACAACAGTGGCATGTAGTAACAAACAATTTCAAATACATAGAACGAATCTTGGATGTAGATTAGAAGGCGGTTTAAAGAGAGGAAAAGGAAGGAAACTGAAGTCTCAGTTTACGTCTTCCCATCTAGCCATGGTGGTCTCTTTTCATCGAGAGTATCGCTGATAGACACATGCCGGACAAACGGATGGCTGCTTTCCGGTTGGCCGCTTTCCGATTGGCCAACTGGTGTGAATATTTATTATGTAATGCTTTGCGCAGTGCTGCCATCCCATAGTAGTATCTATTATCTCGATCCCGCAGATGTTCTATCCGCCGCCACCTTTCCTTGTGTGGTATACTTTATCATTAGGGGCAGAAGGAACGGCATGTTGCAGTGGGTATGAAGCTGCAGGGGAAATACCCTCGGTGAGAAATCACCACATCGGGAAACGTAAGGTGCACTAAAAAATACATGTATTTACGCAATGTGTATGGTTGTGCAGCGATGTCATTGAACGAACTTTTAGAGATCGTAACGTCCGATCATGGAGATCGACTGAAAACATGAATTAATTGAGTCGGAACCAGTGATAAAAAAACTCTCAAAAATGTAAGGTGTTCTGTTTTTATGGAACATGGATGTTAATTCAGTGTTTTAATTTTATGTTTAATTGCTCATTTCCTCTATGAGATTTTTTTTTTTTTTTTCCGCGTTCGATTGAGGTATTGTTATCTCATTCTATAGTGTACTTTCAATTTTCAAAAATCTTCACGAAATATTGACATATCAGCGATATTTACCCGACGATATATCACCTGTCAAAATTTTTGATATCTTTCACGGCCAAGTACATGTTAACTTTAACTACGCGTGCCTTGTACACGTCGCTGTACAGGCTTGGCATAAATTGCATGGACGTGTAGGCAAGTAGGCCTACCACTATCATGTGTTGCCATACAATGTGGTTCAACAGACACATGCGCTTTGACTTCCAGTTTTCACCAGAATGCAAAGGTTAAAATGTTATCATTTCTGTGAAAAAAAGTCAGCAGGATTACTCATCTATATAACCAGATGCAAAATTAATGGTGAAATACTACGTAGTTTTTGAGAAATTAATTTTTAAAATTTTCAACTTCTGGTTTAAACCAGAAGTCAAGGTCAAATGGGGTGATGTTGTGTGTAGCTTTGGTGACCTTTTAATGACCTATCCCATGATGTGTAGATTGAAAAATCCAACATGTGGTTCATGAGTTACAGTATGATTTTTTACAAATATTAAACTTTGACTTAATGTAATTCAATACCTGATGACGTCATCGTGACATCATCATATTTGTGCCGTCTTGATTGTAAGGTCCATGTGTCTGATGAGTTTCAATGTTCAAATCAATTTCAACCTTGAGTTATGACAAAAAATTGAATTTTTTTAAACGAAAAAACACAGACAGCCTTTGACCTTCTGTTACGACTGGAAGTAAAGGTCATATGATTTTGGCGTAAACTTTTCAAATGTTGTCTTAATCTTGATCTATTAGATGCCGCAATCTTGAGTTATGCTGCTGAGACAAGTTCCGTGGATGAAGAAGAAGGGGACAAAAAACAACAGAACAATAACAAGAGGTGTTTGTGCACGTATTGCACAAACACTTAATAATAATAATAATAATAACTAGACATAAGAATTTGTTTGATAACAAATTCGAGGTGTTCAGATTTTTGGCCTGAATTAATCAGTTTTCAAGTAAAGCTGACTGGAGTGATCGTGAGCTGTGCTGTTTGTTATTGTGAAAACAGAATGTATAGGTATTAAATAATCTTTTTTTCTAAGTGTTTTAAAGAACTTCCAGTTTAGACAGGTTAAAAGATCAAGACAAGGTCACCAACATATTCATTTTTGTGAAGTATGTGGAGCCCTTTCATATGGTGTAGATGGTCGAAATGGCTAGTGTAGTTAAGGAGATATGAATTTTATAAATTATTGACGACTGTAGAAGAGACTAGATCTAACCGAAGGGAAAGATCAAGTGACAAAAAGTTTTGAGCAGAGACTATACATGAAGTTATCTATAGCGCGCTGTAGCGAATTGCAATGGAGCGTGACTGTTGCACTGTACACAAGTTGTACCTTGTACACACGGTTTTTTGTGCTGCATCAATGAGGGTCAACAAGCACGAGCGCTTAAACAACCGGAAGCAAAGGTCAAACAGGGGTCATATCAATGCAAATTTTGAGCAGGTTCAACCATCTTCAAACTGATGCAAACTTTTTGAAAAATCATCTTTTGATGTCTTGTCACTAGCCCATGTTAACGAGCTCATCGTGAGCTAGTGTGCATACGGTTCTTCCACCGTCCCCAATCAATCCAATTTTGGTTCTCAGGATATAAATTGTTTAGATATTAAAGGTTAATTTAATGTTAGGACGCCATCGAGTCGTCATCCTCCCAAAAATAACTGCGGTTTCATCTACAAACTCGTATCTAAGTACAATCAACATGTAAAGTTTTAGGCCTCAACACTTTTTTGGTTAATGGGATATGACGTTTTTAAGTATGGAATAAACATCTTTCAGTTTGGACCAGTAGTTTGTGGAAGATTTTTTTTTAAACTCAAGGGTCTTTCCAAACTCTTGTATGTAGCAGTTATGGTTTTCTAGATATGTTTTTTGTAAAAATTAACATTGATTTCATATTATGCCGTCAACATGCCAAAAACATGTGCGGTTTCAAATTGACACACTTATTAGGTCTAAGTACATGGTTAGTTTAAAGTCAAAACCCTTTTTGATTCACAAGAGATATATATATTTTTTATACACAGTACATGTACATACCTAATGGGGGGTAAGCATCGACTCAATCCGATAGTTAAAAACATACCATAATCAAATAAAAAAAATTGAAAGTAAAAAAAACCCAAACACTTGGCAAGTTTACGGACAAAACATGTCAACATGATTGTAGACGAAAAAAAAATGCCCCCTCTTCGATGATTTTGAAATAAAGCTTACCATTTTAATCACCGTGTCTGAAGGGCATACTCAGCGGGCCTAGAACGCGTTTGGAAGGGATGGTCACGTCGATCAACAAGACGTGAATCTTGGTATTTGGTAAGAAGCGAACCCAGTGTCGTTCTAATTCGGTTTAAGTTTTTGTAACGCATTAAAAGTCATACAAATCCCTAAAGCAGGTGGACATCTTAGTGAAACCTCCACTTCTATTACTTGTTTTCCATTAAGCCATTAGACGAGCAAAACGGAACTAAATTCACACTGAACTTTGAATGAGT
>CM021526.1:25661085-25677538 GCA_010994315.2 Pisaster ochraceus | reverse complement strand
GAAATCATATGAAAGTAAAATAGATTTAAAATAAATTTAATAAATCTACCAAAAAAAACTGACATTAATAAAAAAAAGATCAACAAGCCTTGATCACTCTTCGGTGATTTTGTAAACATAAAAAAAATTGCTGATCACTATAATTATTATTTCTTTTCAAGTTAAAATTCTTTTTAAAGTTGTTAATTTTATTATTTGTATTAAAACTTAAATTGTTTTTATAAAATACTATGTATTATCAA
Organism: Pisaster ochraceus; assembly: GCA_010994315.2. NCBI lineage: Eukaryota > Metazoa > Echinodermata > Asteroidea > Forcipulatida > Asteriidae > Pisaster > Pisaster ochraceus. The sequence goes on along the minus strand of CM021526.1, from coordinate 25,677,296 downwards.
GACTTTTGTATAGATATACTTTAAAAAAAGAAGAGCAAAAATCATCAAAAACTGACTTTTTAGTTTAATTTTCTTGTATCTGTTTTTATAATACGCGCGATTGATACCTTGAAGACAATTCAAAGAACAACTAAATTCTGTCACGGGAGGGCGCTACACATGTTTACAGGGCTTCCCCGTAGCACTCTTTGCAAGTAATCATATCGGGTGGGTTTTCGTTCCATTTAAAATAATATCGAGTTTATGGAGTTTCCTAAGGGGCTCTTTGACTGACTCGCATAGCCCCACACGGGTACACTGACCTCAGCAAAGGTCTGAATTTAAATTGCAGGTTTTATCATTATTAATAACTGTTATTTAAAATGTGAATACATGTCCACGTTTGTAATTTATATAGAGGTAATTTCAAACAATCAGAGTTTTATTTGATGCAAAAATAACTTGACTTTTTAAACGAAATAATTTTTGTTTTATTCGGAATCAATTTGCTTATTCCCAATCAATTTACTTAGTTGGAATCAATTCGCTAATTTGGAATCAATTCGCTTATTCTCAATCTTTTTGCTCAGTTGTAACCATATTCACTCATTCGCAACCATTTCGCTTGTTGATGTAGATTGTGAAGTTAAATACACCTAACACTATATCATTTAGTCCTAATGATTCACCACAAGACACATGAATGATAGTAGGCCTACCATTTCGATGGTTATTCATAAAGTGTGAATGAATCAATTGGCTTATTCTGAATCAATTCGCTTGTTTGGAATCAATTTGCTTATTCGGAATCAATTCGCTTATTCAGAATCAATACGCTCATTCGGATTCAGTTCGCTTACTCTAAATTAATTCGCTTATTCTGAATCATTTTGCTGATTCGTAACCATTTTGCTTATTCATAACGATTTCGCTTATTCGTAACCATTGCGCTTGTTGATGTAAATTGTGAAACACTTAACACTATATTATTCAATGATTCACCACAAGAGCACGAATGATAGTACCATTTCGATGTTCATTCATAAATTGTGTATTTAACTTTACAATCTACTTCAACAAGTGTAATGGTTATGAATGAGCGAAATCGTTACGAATAAGCAAATGGTTACGAATCAGCAAAATCAGAATAAGCGAATTAATTTCGAATAAGCGAATTCCGAATGAGCGTATTGATTCTGAATATAAGCAAATTTATTCCGAATAAGCAAATTCATTCCAAATCAGCGAAGTGATTCTGAATAAGCGTATTGATTCATTCACATTTTATGAATGAACATCGAAATGGTACTATCATTCGTGCTCATTCAAATTCATTCCAAATCAGCGAAGTGATTCTGAATCACTTCGCTGATTTGGAATGAATTTGCTTATTCGGAATCAATTTGCTTATTCAAAATCAATACGCTCATTCGGAATTCGCTTATTCGAAATTAATTCGCTTATTCTGATTTTGCTCATTCGTAACGATTTCGCTCATTCATAACCATTACACTTGTTGATGTAGATTGTAAAGTTAAATACACTTAACACTACATCATTCAATGATTCACCACAAGACACAGGGATGATAGTACCATTTCAATGTTCATTCATGAAATGTGAATGAATCATTACGCTTATTTAGAATCATTTTGCTTATTTGTAATGATTTCGCTCATTCGTAACCATTACGCTTGTTTTTAAAGACTGTGAAGTTTCTTTAATTACACTTAACACAACATCATCATGATTCACCACAAGAGGCATACATTGATAGTACCATTTCGATATTCATTCAAAAAATGTGTATGCCATGTAAACTTCCAAATCTCCGGCAGGTGTATTCGTACGTGCACGGTCCGCTTTTACAAACACGGAGTATTAGGATGCCTAGATCGGGCCAAATAAATAAGTAAAGAAACATGTTTTTATGTTCCACACAGGTTTGTCTTCTCTGATGATAAGTTTCAGAAAGAAAATGCTGGCACTCTGTGGTGATTGACAACACACGTAAAGCGAAAAACGGCAAAAATAGCGCTACTCAAAGAAGTTTTTGTCACCTGTGTCTGCCTAACCTGGTGCTTCGTAGAACAGTGTTTTACCATCCATACCACTAAATAAATCTCGTTTTATTTTCCGGGAAAACAAAGTTCTGAGGAGCCAAAAATTAGATAAAGAATATGTGGTACTGTTCGTTCTAATGTAGGTGCAAGTTTTTTATTGTTCAAAAAAAGTAAAATGTATGCATTAATTACATTGAAATCGTTGAGATCCCCAAGGGCCCGAACCGCGGCCCTTAGCTTGGGAAGTTAAGCGGTAAACCGCGGTGCCATCAGACCAGCATGACAATTTGGATGATTTGATACCTTATACTATTACTGTATACATTGAATAGACTTGTTCAAAGTCTGCCATTGTTGCAGTCTCATGTCAACAGTACAAAGAATACATTACTTTGTACACTGATACGAAACCAATCTGAATGATGTCACGATGACGTGACATATAATATTACTTCATGGTGCACAACTTCAATACCCAGAGAGTCAAGAACTGAAGAAAATTTGAAAATCGGACGTTTAATTTTGTGAGATATGGTGGTAACATGATTGCCTAATTAAATATTCATGTCATTATAACTCAGCTAATTGGTTAAGAAATTGAACAGTATAACATTTAGTGACAACTTCATGTACTAAGCTTCAATTCAATACAAGACTCAAGTCTGTCGTATCTACTGTTTCTAAGATTACGAATAAACAAAAATCGTGTGTTAAACCTATGGCGTTTTGGCAGAACGTTTTGAAAAATCTTGACGAAAACAATAGCTGTTCTGACTGCTTAGTCGGAACAGCTAATAAATTGTCACACATGCGACGTAAAAACTGCCGAGATAAGACATCCACACGGACGTACATGTTCTACTGCTCAGCAAACAAATACATGTACAGTCAACTCTCGTTTATACGAGCTCGGAAGATACGAGACGCCGGTTAATACGAGGTATTTCACCGGTCACCGGTCCCTTTTGTAGCGAGATCTGAAAATAATTGTTTCATAAAAGCTTACCGCTCAGTCAAGGTTCAGAAATAACATTCTTGATGCCAAACTATTTATCGGATCGGACCGGCTACACGTTTCTGTCCAATCCGGACACCAGAAACATTTCGTTGGTAACTTATGTTTAATATGCTAAGTCCTTCGTGTACACGCTGATGGCTACCAGCGAAAACAACGTTCAGCATAGGCGCTACGCAGTATCGAATCTGTCACATCATGGTCACATGAACGGCAAGTTTGACATGACTTTGCTATGATTTTTATCTCGAGTTATACAAAATATTAAATTTCTATGATCATAGTCAACAAAAATGCTGTCTGGCACTGGTGGTGGTAGTGTTCCGGATCATGGTTTGTTTGGGGGGTTTTTGTTGTTTTTTTACACAAAGTTGAACTTTTTGGCCAGGGATTTTTTTTTTTTTTTTTTTAACACGATTTTGGGGGGCAACGATTCCGCAATCCAAGTAATTTTAAAAACATTGCATTATTGCCTGGTGGTAGATATTCCGGGCCTAGTAAATGGCATGATTGATATTGCCCTTGATCATAATCTTCATCAGGTTGTCATTCAGCCAACAACGGAGCAGAGCATCCTTGACTTGTGATTTACTAACAACCCAGGATTCATTTGTAATACTGATTTAAAAGCAGGTTTTAGTGATCATGATTTTGTCACAGTAAAGGCCTCTACCAAATCAAAGATAGTCAAGAAACCAAAGCAAAAGATTTTCAAATGTCAATGCCAATTACAGAACTATTTCCAAGGATCTCAATGACCTGTAAAGCTGGCTGACTGGTAATATTTTTTAAAACTCCAATGTCGATGAGATGTAGACCAATTTTACCAAACATTTTGTAAAATCAATGGATAACAAAATCCTGCATAAAACTAGCTCATCTAAGTCCAGTCTCCACTCAGTCAATGCTTACATCAAAAGAAGTATCACGAAGAAGCGCAGATTGTACAATCGTGCATGCCAAACAGATGATTTTTCTTCATGGGATGAGTTTTAAGACCTGAGACGGAAGATTGACAAACAACTGAGGAAACTTCATCATATACATGATATTGGTGCAAGTCTCGAGTTAAAACTGGAATTATGTGAAAGCGATTCACAAGGAAGTATTTGGTGTTTCCCCTTTTACTTCAATGGGCAAGATTGTGTCAGGTGCTAAAGACAAAGCCGAAGCACTCAATCAACAATTTATCTTGGTCTTCACAAAAGAAGACCTTTCATCACTTCCTGATATTGGCAATGGTAAAATCCCTAGCATGCCAGACATTCATGTTAAACCACTACTGGGGTAGAAAAATTACTGAAAAACCTTCAGGCCCACAAAGCAGCCGGACCAGACGATATTCCTGCTCGTGTTCTGAAAGAGTGTGCATAAAGTGTTGTTCCTATCTTACACAAATTTACCAGAAGTCATTAAACACTTCAATGGATGTGAAATACCGGCGGCTCTAGATCGAAAAAGTGAAGCTTACGCGACCAAAGTCATCCAGGCCGGCGAAGCACACAGTACTATGTATGTAGTGCCCACTTTGATGAGTCCTGTTATGACCGACAACACCAGGGTCGTTATGCCTCTTTCGGCATGCTGCTTCCCAATGCTGTCCCTAGCAAGTTTCCCTTGAGCAAATGAAATGATTGTGCCAAGTCCAAAGAAACGAGGAGCCTACGCTACTATGCTAGAGTTGTGGCCACACTGTACCGACTGCAGCCCCACCGGTCATTGTGCCGCTCGTCCCAGCCGGCCGTGTGCATTCACGGCGGTCACTGTACATGTACACGTACATGACGTGCATACAATACGCAGACCCTTGTCGTGGTTTTTTATTTGTCTTGTCGAATTCAAGTGTGGATAAAATTTTCTGTCAAGGTAGACAGAATTTTTCATAAGCAGTAGCAATGCAAACTTCAGTTTGGGTACACTCTGATTTATATTAATTGTTGTTAACGTTGGGATTGAACAGGATAACCAGCAGACCCCTTTTATCCGAAAACTGGGCACGTTTTTAAAAGTTGTGCAAGCATTTGTACACGCGTATAAACAATGTCTTGTACCTAGACCCACAAAAACTGGGACTAGACTAAAGCTTTTTAGGCTCCCGACCTTATGTCACGAAGAGCTAAGCATTTAAATTTGGCCGATTAAGGGTATTTTTAATCGGTTGATAAACACCCCTAAATAAACTTGAACTACAAAAAACAAGTTCTACTGAGTAACAGTTTTTAATTAATAAGTAATTAGTCCGCCATTTTTTTTCTTCAAAAAATCTTTAAAATTCCAAGTTCTACAACTGCACCTAGCCAAATAGCATGCCAAATGTCTTATCACTACCCTGGTACTAACACAATCCAACATTGACCCGCTCTCCAGGAATTCCCATAAGAATTGTACAGCAATTACTCATCCTTGCTAAGTTGTGTACACAAAGGGCGTTAGTCAAAGAAATGGTTGATTGAGCAGAAAGAGACATGTGGGCTCATGTCAAAATACAATTTTGCTTTAATTGATTTTATTTAGTAAAAAGGGTCTATCTAATGCTTTGGCTGATTTAAAAGTGATTGGGTGATTTAAAAGTGGTTTGGTTCTTCACAGAAATGTATTACACTCTAAAATCAAACTGTTACTCAACAAGTAAGGCATGGCGAAATGGCGTGATTTTTTTTTTATGGTGTCACGCAGAGTTGAAACATAATCACCCAATTACAAGAAATTTAGCCTTCTAATTTTTATGGACATCAGCTCTCCTTTAAATCTGGGCTTGTTTACTTTCCAACACAATAGTGAGGAGGCGTGGTCTATGCATCTAGTGCCTGGAGCGTGGTAAGTCTCAGACTCTCTGCAGTCTACACATGGGTGGATATTGTCCATCCACGTCCTCCGGCATACTCAAAGGAAATCCCAGAAGAATTACTTGGGTGCATGGTATTTGTGTGGTTGTGAGTGACTGTGTGTGTAAAATGCATCTGTCCAGAGATCGCGCATAGTTTTGATAAGGACCTGGTTACCTGCACCATAGAGCACACATTTGTCATTGGAGAATATCCAAGTTAATTATAGGTATCCATGCCCCTTGCAGATATCCGGATTGTTTATAAACTTTAACCGCAGTTTTGGTTAGCAAAGCTGACCGGACCGGTGATATTCCGATTTTCGAAGTATCCACCCAGGCCAAAAGCCCAAATCTTGCTACTGGATGGTCCCAAATCTTTTCAGGCTTTACTTTACAATCTTCATGAAAAGATTGTTTGATATCTAACTTTTCTTTTGAGGTGAAATACAAACAGACACACTTATTTTGCAAGATAAACATTTCTGACAGGATCTAAGAAGAAGTTGTTGTATATAACTCGTTCTCATTTTAATTAGTGCACTCTGTTTATAGAGATAAAAAGTACATGTACTTCATGTGATAACGTAGTGCCAGTTTCTTTTGAGTAGGCATTTTTGAAATTTTCTAAAAACAAGTTATCATAAACAATTAGTCTTTTAGTATTTGCCCCTCTCCAAGCCCCCGTGCCCCCTTTTGAAACCTTGAATTTTTTTATTAAGAATTACAAGAATAAAGAGTCACAGTTTTAAAAGCTTTTACGTGGTAATTTAAATGTTTTTAAAACTGTTTTTCTCTACACAATTTTTTAAATTAAATCCACATCCGATTGTCTAATAAAAAAAAGTCAATGACCTGACAAGAGTACTGAAAAGGGGCTTGTTAAAAAGGGGCTCAATAAAAATGAAGTTTCATTTGGCCAGAAGTGCCCCCATGGTGCACCTGTACGTGCCATACTAAAAAGTACCCTAGTTTTCGCCGCTGAGGCTTAGCATGAGGTGCCGTTTTCTTGCATAATTTTTCTACAATGGAAATTTTTTACAGGTATTTCTATCAAAACTAAGGTAAACAAACTGGTATTCTGTACTATAATTTTATTTTTAGAAAATCCAGTTATGAAGTGCAACTGACAACTTTTTTATTTTATTTTAACGACGTGGTAGATTTGAGGGCACCCCACTGGATGGCAGCACCTCCACCTGACTTGTTCATTTTTTGATTTTGTTTTCTATGTTTCAACTGTCTCTTCGTTACCAATAGTTTACTTGTTAAAGTGTTGCTAGTAAGGATTCCACTGGACATTTTCAGTGTGTTTAGTCACTGATATTATAAAAGTATATCAACCTGGTTATCAGCTGCTGGTACCTGTGCTGAAACAACCCACTGTCATTCTACACCATGGGGGAATGCAACAATTTAGACATCAATGGTTTCTAGGAACCTGTATTTTAAGCCCTTTTCACACGACAAAGGCAAACTAGTGTCCTTGGTCTCAGGCGCCAGATGTCTTGACCACTGACGTTGGTCAAACTCGAACATGACCTTTCACACGGCGCAGAAACCAACGTCCCGTGTCACAGAACCTTTCAAAAGTCAACATTGTTTATCGTCCGTTTCACTGGTATCCGAACATCCAGCATAACAGCACAATTGCATGTGCTGGTCGACAATCATTTTCCCGCGCTGTTTTATGCATCACTCTGTCACTGTTAAAATGGCGAGTAATAACGATGTAGAAGCTGTAATCTTTGACGAGCTTTCGTCCAAAAGAAAAAAAAAGTATGGAAAGGCGTTGTTGTTTTGACGATTTTTACTCACAAAACTTAGGAATCATTGAAAGCATCATTAACGTTAACTGTTCGTCCACCGCCATCGTGACTTAAAGGAATCCTGGGTAAAAATGCATTTTGTGCGCATGCATGATAGCTCTCGCTAAACCAAGGACCATGGTTTCTGCGTGCGTGTTCTTTCACACGGGCGACCCTGGTGAACTTTCACAACATAGTGTTTTTTTGTCGCTGGTCTCGATCTTGGTCAGGAAAGAACCAAGGACCTGTGTTTCTGCAGAGCAGAGGTACTTTCACACGACGTGGATTTAACAACGTTGTGTTCTTAAGACCATGGACCCCCTGCTTATTTCCCTCGTGTGAAAAGGGCTTTAGTTACAATGGTGTGCTACATTTCAGTTAGAACTACTTCTGGCTGGGGATATTAATCCCAATCCTGGTCCAGAACAGAGAATTCTCTTGTGTGCAGAATTATGAGGTTATCCTTGGTAGCCTTTTGAATAAGCACGCACCAGCTTGCACTAGATCTGTTCGTTTAAGACCTCATAGTCCTTGGTTTAAAGTTGATATACAGACTGCTAAAATAGAAAATTGAGTAGGGTCCCTGAGAGAAAACGGAGATTGATAGACAGTTGTATTGTAATCAAAGACACAAAGACACAAGGTTATGAATTAATTAATGAAGCCAAGATTAATTATTACTCCTCTCAAATCACTGAATGTTCTGGAGATCAAAGGAAGCTATTTAGAGTCGTTAATGGGTTATTACATCAAACAAATAAAAAGCTTGTATTACTAAGTAGTGTATCAGATGCGGTTTTGGCGGCTTTTCTCACTATTTCAGCAACAAAATTGTAAAAATTTGTAGTATTTACACTGTGTCAACTTGTTGTGCTACAATGTATGTCATCAAATAACCTTTTACCTGAGACTGAGAGTGTACATGTATCCAATATTTCTGAGTTTAAACCTAATACTGTGTCTGAAATCATAAAATCAATAAGTAGTTCTCCTTCTGAACCATGTGAACTAGACCCCATACCTACAGATCTTTTAAATTGACAAATTTCAATCTGCATACAAGTCTAGGCATAGCACATGTAATTTAATACTTTTGCAAAATAACATTTCATGTGCTACGGATGAGGGTCATGTGACTGCCTTGATTCTGCTTCATTAAAGTGCGGATTTTGACAGTAGATCACACTATTTTGCTCAAATCATATGTTTCTTTTTACCCAATTTAAGAAAAACCATCTTTCCAATCAAGTATTTGAGTAAAGAATTGTTTTTAACCTGTGTAGTTTTGTTTGTTTTAAATTGAGGGCAGAGTACATTAGAAAGTCATCGTGGAACCGATATCAGTATAGGCTCCGACTGCAATACAAACGTGAGGAAAGGATAGACCCCTACTACTCCTGGTAGCACAGAGGTAAGGCCCTGTGGTATATTTCCAGGTTATTTTACACGACCAAGAGCCGAATCATTGCTGCAAGATGGTACCCGGTTCCAAAGTTATATTACCTGTGAACGCATTTTAAGCAAATCAACAATTATAGGAATTCCTTTTATTTCTCTGGATTCAGCTTTTGAGTTGCTGTTCACCATTCACTGTTCAGTGTCTACTGAGAATATTGTAACCGGTAAAAAGTGTTGTTGTGGCACTACCATTGAGCTATGAACTATGTATTGAGCTTGTGAAGCTCCAGTCCTGAAACACATGATTGTGGAAGCATACATGTACATGTACATCCTCATACATGTACATCCTCATACAGGTTAATACTTTATTATGGGAAAGTTAATTTTATCTTCTAGTAATAAAGTTGATTTTTGGCCTAGTCAGGGGAAACAAATTTTAATGCTAATCGTGTTCATAAGGTTGTAATGAGAACAAAAAAGGTGCCATTGTTTACAGCACAAATTATGGAATTCCTGTATTCTGATTTGTGGATCCAAATTAAACCAGAACTTTGATGGGTGCCGCATAGTAAGCCAGGGTATAGTAAAACAATCTTCAAATTTGAATTTATTTTGTAAAAATATAAAAGTATAATATTAACTAATCGACCCCTGGCATTGATTTCTTGGTATGCCGCATACGCACGGCAGTGTAGTACAGTAGTACACATGTGCTGACTGCAGCAAAGGGACTTGTGAATTAAATATTCAAAAATAAGAAAAAAACAAATCTGAAAAAATCAACAATACTACTTTTGTGTATGGAATGCTAGTCTTTGATTGGCTTAATTTGATTGATAAAGCGTTGAAAAAGCCGTTTTACAAATCGACCCCTGGGCGTTAATTTCTTCGCTTACAGTTATGCACGGCAGTTTATTAACACGCACAGACTGCAACAAATGGACTCATGGTCTAAAACATTAAAGATCAAATTAGAAATAAATATAAGGGAGCGTTTTAACACACTGAAAAATGAAACACTATTTCACAAAAACTGGTGTTGATATTATAAACATGCACACAGTCCCGCAACTACAAGAAGTATGACACACATCACACGTAGGTATTTCATTCGCGTCAAGCACATTGCAGCCACAACAGAATTGCTGGAAGGATATGTCAAGTCAAAATATGTTCTTGCTGCTGTGGTTACTTCAGATCCTTTTTCACAAGTAGCGATCAACCTGGCGCGTTTGGAAAGTAACATCTACTGTTAAATTTACCAGAGTGAAAACATTTATTGGAAACTTAAAACGCTAACATTACATTACCACAAAACCACAGACTGATTTTAGAAATTACAGGAACCCATGTCCCTTATCACGTGGATTGGATTAACTGTATTTGGCTGGGACTGTTTAACAGCTGACACAGATCCATTCTTCTGTTCTATTGTTCACAAGTTAAGAGGCTCCATATGAACTGAATGACACTTGATTTTACAAGAGTTACAATCAACAGAGAAACACTTCAGGAACAAAAGGGCTTCATCTGTTCAGAATGTCACAGAATTTGTCGGTAGAGTCAACATTGATCAATCGTTGGGTTTTATTTGATTTACATTGAAGGATCAGCAAACAGACACTTCACATCTTTGGTCATCATTAGTTTGACTGGGTACATCCAATTTAACCTGCAATATGTCCCTGATTTTTTATTTTGAAGATATTGTTGAAACAATATTGTGATTACTTTCAGCATACTTTCTTCCTCAACTGGAGTACAATAACAACACAACTAGAAATTACTCATAGTGTATTTTGCAAAACACACACAGATGTTTCGGGTATAACAGAATAAACAGTTGAGAACTATGATGTCATAGCGATGTATGTAGTTTGTTGACTGTGTACAATTAAGTTGTCACTGTCTGAATACGGTTTATCAACTCACCCGACAGGAAAATATCACGTTTAGTTTTGGGAATGGAGCCGCTCGTTTGAGATTTCTATATCACAGTATGATGTGATAATTTCAACAAGCCAGTTTTCAGACAGCTTTAAAATTTACTAACAATTTCGTACAAATAAACTATAGTGAAAATTCTTGATTAATTTTGTTGTAGACGGAAATAAATTTACACACTTTTATTTTTATTTGAACTTCCAGTTTGGACTGGACAGAAGGATAAAATTTATGTGTGAGTCGTGTGTGAGTATGAACTGTGATGCTTGTAATGAGCTACAATGTCACAAAGACTTTGAATATATGTCGCATTATTCAAAAGATACTACATGTTTATTTGGTAAATTTTATTCTTTGATTTGATGTAAGTTGATAACTGATGATATCCTGCTGACATATTTCATTAAATGAGTCATGAAATAACCAGCAATTTGGTTTAGGATTTGTACTGGTTGGACAATGTTAAATATGAGATTATCTTTATCTTAATGAAAATAATTGATTTTAATTTTTTTCTTTTTCCAAAAGAACATAACCCGTCATCCTAGGGAAGGGTTACAAAAATGTTATTAATATTAATACAAATGAGGTTTACATCATAACTGAAGAAAGACTGTAGGAAAAAACATTCACTTAATAAACTAATTTTTGTAGCATTGATTTCCTTGAACTCAAAGCAGACATAAAAATATACTTGGCTAAGCAACGCACATTTACCTTTTTAGCTGAGAGGTCATTAGAAAATAAATGTGTCTCTTTTCAATTTTCAATAACATAATAATAATATATGTACAAACATTGAATTTTTCATCTAATTCATAATGTATTTTAACAATAAATAGGCCTTCTAAATAAATAAGCCTTTGAATTTAATCTATCATTTATTTCAGTAATAATGTATTAAATGGCTGGTGCTGTTAAAGACCAGTTGGCTAAAATTTGTTTGGCATCCATAGCCATATGCGATTGGCGCTTAAGCTTTGGCATGCACGCTAATAGCACAAAGCGCATTTAGTACATACACTACTCAATGTAAAATATATTAGTGCACGAGAAGGTTAGCTGTAAAGTGCCCCAAGCATCCTATAGGCCTATTTATCAAGATAGGACTCCTATATTAAATTTTGAAGTGTCAAAGGAGTATGAATCCTGTGACGCGTGTTCCACCAATCAAATGACATGAAGGTCTTTAAGTGTGGTATAAAATACAAAATATTGGGAGGGTACTACACGATGATTCTTTTTGTCATGTATTTTTCCGGATCCCTTATTGCAGCTACATGTAGTGCCGAAGCATCAACTCGGGCATTGCTACATATTGCATATTGGCAATGCCCAAGTCGACCTGTAATCGAGAGATGACCAACAAATCTTGAATCAACAAGAGGCATTAACCAATTGACCAAGTAATGTACCAAGTCGTCCTCGTCACAAACTCACCACAAAATATTTAAACAACAGGAAACAGTGAGGCAATTGTGATGTCATGTTGTTACTTAGTGCATAGGCTTTGATTTGAATTCCTGAGATCAAATGAGCATGAATTTCATGTGTTAAACCAATGAGATTTGAGCTGCAACGAAGTAAAATTAAAGTTTAAGGGAAACAAATTAAAGTATTGATAAAACTAAAGATAGTTCCAGCAGATGGCCGAAACACCCAATAATTAATGTAACATTGCACAGGTTCAATACAATTTGGGAAAGTAAAAAGTCATAAAAACACAAACTTCCCACATTTTCGAGATGTTTCTTTAATTTTGAGAAGTATACTTAAGTAAAATAGGGTGGCCCTAATTATTTACATGTATCCATGGCTCCCACTTTTTTTAGGAGTTCAGGTATCAGCTGAACACCCTTGGGTTTGTTTTGGGTTTTTTTTATTTTTTTTGGGGGGGGGGGTTTGGGGGGAGGGCCTAGGCAATCATACATAGTTAGACTGTGTTCCAGTCTTCTTCTTTCTGCACAACTCTTCTCAGGAATTTTTTTTTAATTTTAACTGAATTAAACAAAATTTGTGAGGTACTGTTAGGAAGTATCAATACATACACACACAAATGTATATGCAAAATAAAAGTTATAAATGGTAAACATTTAAGGTTACATTTTTAGCAGGAACCAAAAAGCATCATGGAATAACCAACTGTTTCTGTCTCATTACTTCCTACTCTTCTCTATAATCAACATTCACAAATACTATACCTAGGAAAATTAAATCCATTCTGATTGGTCGAGAAGAGATCAAACATGTGATATAAACAGTTAGAAGTGGTTAAAACATTGCCTAACCTTTATTAGATTAAAAGAGGGCGCTATCAGATGATTGCACTGAGCGCACAAATTTCACAGCACAGTTTAAGTCGGTAGGTTGCAAAGCAAATTGCTTTAACTTTCTTAAAAACGACAAGAACTTGGCAGAAAAATACTGTGTGTTCATGACACCTTGGAGGATTCTTAAAAAAAAAAAAAAAAATTCTAATATGAGTCGGTCACGGTCAACCCGTAGGTGAGTTGGCACGGAATGAACCAATATCAATATCATCATGGTTGAACATTTTCTAAAAATTAATATGGAGATAGCCATATACTGCAGTATCACAGCAACATCAAACTGCATGTTGCATCAATTGTATCCAAACAGTTTCTTTACATAATTAATGACCTTTAGTCACAATCATTGTTTTGCAATAAACACTTTTGTAAATATTTAATTGTATTTGGCATGTATCAAAGCCTTTAAAACTTATTGATGAATTGATTAATTTCAAACACAAGACTGAGTTTACAGTACTGACAATTTCCTAACTCAATAGTGATTTTTTCTAAATTATTGTACATTGTTATTAAGGGTGCATGTTCATTGATACCCCTTTAGACATTCTGAATTAAAAGGATAATACATCATTGGTTTTTGGAGGAGTAATTCACTCCATCCTAGTTCCAATTACTTGTCTTTTTTCCTTTATTAGCATTTTACCAACAGTAATACACTGTAAACAAACATTATTTTTGTCAAAATTCTGCTAGTGTTTGAGGTATGCGCAACAGAACATATTCAAATTTTCCATTCAAGTTTCGAATAAAATGAATTACAGATCCCAACACAAAACCAAAAGAAATTGTGTCCTTTTTTCTTCGAAGAAAAAAGTAACAGAAAAATAATAATCCAATTGGTAACAAAGAAATTAAAATTATATTAATAAAACTAAGTTAGTGTAAAGCAGATACAAAAAATCATAACACAAAATGCTTTTATGCTGATGTGTATAAGTAATCAAAACAATTGTAATGTTTTTTGACGGATTTCTTGAAATAGCGAAACTTCCAAGTAATGCCAAGACAAACCTTGCATTTTGCTCCTCTTCTAGTTCCATAATATACCAAACCACAATATATATGTCCAATCAGGCAGGCTACTGAAATTAAGATATATGTGATTTTACCACTTCACGCTAGCTGGACGTGTATATCCGCCAAATTTTCTAAGCTGGATTACTGCGGATGTTTTTTGTCAGTACCCTAATTTTTTTGCAGTTTGCTGAACAGCTGATGTGTTTATCCACCCGGACATTCCATTGTGTAGCCTGAACTGATATGCACAGTGCACGTAACGCTTCATTTCACCCATACAAGTACGGATAGAAGGTACTGGAAATCATGCTCATAATCTCCCTTTTTCCAGGGGTCATTGTGTAATCCCCAGTTCGAGACCTCCGTCTTTTTGTTACACAAATGTGGCCAACAAGAATGGACAGGCTGGCAAAATTGTATTTAGCTCAATGGAAGGTAATGTTATTCCAAGCGTTCCGAGATTACAGCACAGGGATGCAATAAAATAGTGACTGACATCATCTAGGAAGTTCTGTACACTGATAGCCTTTGCATGTCATATGGGGTTGTAAAGTAAAGTCCTGATCCAGATAGTATTGGATAATAGTACAATATTGCTTACCTCTCCAATCACCATGGCTACATCTAGATCACTGTCATCATTGTCAAAACATGGATGTCTGATGAAGAGAATAACATGAATGTCATTTATGCAACTACATCCACATTTCTACATTTATGTTTGTTCAGTAGTAAACAAGGGCAAATTGGTGCTTGTAGGTTGTGAGATTTCCCCATCATAGTTTAACTACTTATACTCACTATGATGCATTGCAAATGTCCAGCCACTAGCTATTTACTTAAGTACAATGTACTTTCAATTACAACTTAAAGTTAATCTTTTCTGTAAAGAATTAATTTCTTTGTGTAAAACCACTGAAAGGAATACTGAATTGATTGAGTCACTGACATGAATGCAAGAAAATGAAGATAAGCTGTAACTATTATGATCCAATTGGTGGTCAAACCATAACCAAACAGATCAACCTATGGGCATTAGAAACAATCTATTCACTGCCTTCATGTAAATTTCTTGGTGTATTTACATTTATTATTGTGAAGTTCTTCCAATACTTTCTACTAGGTGGATTTTGCTGCTCTAATGGGTGTTTTTAGTCAAAAAAGTTTATTGAAGCCATGACTTTAACTGATACCAACTTAAATGTTTATTTAGTTTTAACTTTTAATGTGATTTGGAAGTAAAGGTACTAAAATTAACACACGTCGAAAACAAAGTACATATATGTACTTGGAACCTCGGGTTCCCCAAAATTTTGAAGTTAACATGTATGGTGTGTATATACTGCAAACAAGAGGATAACCGGTAGAAAGAATTCACCCTTTCAACAACATAGGCCTACAGGTAAACACATCTGACCCATTCTATGTTACCTGAGTTACACTGAGTTACAATTTGGACAAGTTATTACATTTCTGTTGGTGCAATGCCAACAAAATTGCTGGACTCATCATTTTACAAACTAAAATCTTCTTATGTGAACCTTCTTTTAATTTATAACAAGAAAATATTCTGCCGGCATAATTATGAAATATTTATTAGACAGTTATTACAGTTACATGTGTATCTCAGACAAATAAGGGAAAACAAGAAAACAAGAAAACAAGATTCATGTGAATGCAGTTGAATCAAACTACATGTTGTTGTATTTTGCTTCATGAAAAAGGTTTGTGTCCTCACCAAAAATTTGCATCAGAAATATGTGTTATCAGTGTGGACTGTGAAATCAATAGGCCTAATGTGTTGGGAAACCAGTCATCTCGCCCCCC
>CM021526.1:25625576-25640617 GCA_010994315.2 Pisaster ochraceus | reverse complement strand
TTAACGAAAACAAGAGCTGTTTCGCTGCGCTGCGCTACGAAACAGCTAAAAACCAAAACATTTTAATGAAAACAAGAGCTGTTTCGCTGCGCTGCGCAACGAAACAGCTAAAAAGAAGAGAGAAAATGAGAGGAAAATGTGTGTTTGTATAATCAAAATGTAGTGAACGATCGCAATTGGGATTGCTATCATACATACATGTAGTTGGAGGCAAAAAGTTTGGGCGTGCAGCATGACGCGAAAATAAGGACAATCTTTTCATAGACATGAGGAACTCTGGCTCGGCTTGTAACAGGTTAGCAAAATAAAATTCTTTTAAAACTTCTCTTGAGAGGGCGCTGTTGAAGATAATTACGTCATTACTCCTTTAATTGGAAGGCCAAGGGGTCAGACTTTATTTCATACATGGATACCTTGTCCAAATTCCAGATTAAATTTCTTGCAGACTTTAAAACGAGACCCAGGAACATGTATTTTCACTCCAACTTGCATTTCGACCGGAATAAAGGTCACAAAGGATCACAATTTGTGTCAGATCTGACAATACTTTAAGATCTTTCTTATGGTGCAAAGATCTTGTATTAAGCAATTATAGTTCTCCAGATATGGATTTTTTAGATATCAAATGTTGATTTTAATGTTATGATGTCATGGATGATCGAAGTTCATTGTTAGTTTCCAGACTCAAACATTTTCAGTTAATGAGATGTAGTTTTTTGAATTGTGAAAGTTCAACTTTCGGTTTCGACCAGAAGTAAAAACCACATGAGGTAACACTTTGTGTAAGATTTATTCAATACCTCAAGAGCTTTTGTATAGTGGAAATACTTTGCATGTTGCATTATGGTGCTCAAGATATAAATTTTTAAAGTAATAAACGTTGACTTGATGTTGTGACTTCATCAGTGACGTCATTATCCTGAAAGAATTTCCCTGGCATGTACACACTAAAATCTAAGTACATGGTAAGTTTCAAGACTAGTCCCCAATGGCGACTTTAGTCGACTGTGCACTTTACCCTCCATGAACCCCAATGGCGACTTTAGTCGCCCAAAATATGGCACAAAAAGACCTCAAGCATTAGCACAAAGACCATTTGTTAAAAAGCTTTACTTTTTTCCATGTTCACCCTCCATACCCAAGCGTACCATCATTGGAAAGCAAAAGATACGATCTTTCCAATAATGGTAAATTTAAATAGGGTTGCTACTATGCAATCACTGCAAATTGGAGTGGAAAGATCCGCAATGCCAAACACCTACGGTGCAGTATGGTTGTGTGCAAAAAAGTGTTTGGGTTTTCAGAACACACTGAGGAAACAAAGACCAAGAACTTGGACATGTATTGGCTGATTTTAATGATTTTTTAATTAAAGGAAAGGAAATTCAATAAGTAAGACAATTTTCATTAGTAATTATACTCTAAAATAAAATCTTCAAGGTATTTTGTAAAATCAAACTTTGAACACAAGCTTCCTATTGTGTGAGAATGTGTGTTTCACGTTTGAGTGGTCAAACAACATGGGCTCCAGCAGTTGTTTACTGCATGTCAACAGAACTTGGTGCTGAACGGGTTAATGAGATATGAACTTTTTTATTATAAAATTTCAACTTCCTGTTTTTTTTGGAAGTAAAGGTCATATGGAGTCACACTTTGTGTAAGATTTTTGAAATGCTTCAAGAGCTTTCATGTGATGCAAAAATCATTTATAAAGCAATGGTTCTCCAGATGTGAACTATGTAAGTAATAAACATTTATTTCAAGTAAAGCAGCAATCATTAGAAATAACTTGTAGTTTCGTCTACACAGTAAGGTCATGGTAAGTTTGAAGTCTGAATCCATTTTGGTTCATGAGATATGATGATTTTGGGGGTTTTCTTTTTAATATCAAAACTTGACTTCCAGTTTCGACTGGAAGTAAAGGTCAAATGGGGTCACACTCTTTGAAGATTTGTAGATTCATTAAAGGGCTTTCAGGGGTTTAATGATTATTATTTACACTTGTTTGATAAGATATTATGTTCAAGTAATAAACTACAAAGAAAACTGACTGGGTAAACTTAAAACAATTTGGGTTTGAACAAAGAAAAATTTACTGGAGCTAGACTTGAACCAACGACCATCGGATTAACGTACTGGCCGCTCTACCAGCTGAGCTATCCAGTCCTATGTTGGCGGTCTCCCTATTAGTCAATATCTTTGTTCGGTATTGAATAAATGAAATATAAAAACCCCACACTTTATTGCTGTCACCAGTCTGACACTACTCAATTTAACAGTGAAAAAGGAAGAATTACTTATAAGCAATGAGTTGCTGGTACCATTATTCTTTCTGTTACACACACACACGCACACACACACGCCCACACACCGTGCATGGAAATAAAGCAATAAAAGTAGTAAATTATTACTAGCGAGTTCTGTATATGATAAATAAATTATATAATGCCATTATTGATGGGTTTATACATAACAAATATTCAGACAAGCTTTTCTTGAAACAAAAGCAATGTGTTGGGAGTAGACATGTACAAGAGTTGCTAAATCATTATTTGTACAGTACTTCATGCGGTGCAAAGATCTTGTAAGGAGCAATTATGGTTCTCTGGATCTAAATTTTTTGAAATACTAATCATTGATTTAACTTAATGACATTGTTCATGACAGGCTTTTAGCCAGGATTTGAAGAGGGTGTCCAAAATTGACTGGATTAAAAAACAGGGTGTCAACATTTTTAGCGGTGATTATATGTGTACTATTTCGTTTGCACAATGATTATTGATTTTATACGTGGAGCTTCGACGTCACAAGAGTGAACATAGGTGGCGCGTTGGTGGAGTTACCCTTCTGCCCCCCTAATGACCAAAATCTATGAACACTCCAAATGTAGCTCAAGCTAATTTTAAAAGCATTTGTCCAGGTTAGGCTGCAATCGGCTAAGAATGTGGGAGAAGAAGTGTTTTGTAAATATTCATAAAATAATGATTTCACAAGTGTGGCTGATGACTTGCAAGAATCAGACACATCGAATCTGCCTGCATATTTGCCTACGCCAACTCAATGAGCTACATTGCTTTCGTGGGATGTTAACAGAGATCTTCAGGAAGTGAAACTCAACAAACCGGGTTGTCTAATTAGTGTGCCAGCAAGAGTTATTCGCAAATTTGCTAATGAACTTACGGGGACTTTAACTGAGATACTTAATACATCATATCAGCAAGGCTCTGTACCAGATCAATGGAAACAGTGCTACAGTAAGATCTCTGCTCAAGACAAAAATGGGCAACTTTGCAAAAGTTGCACCCGGTCTCATTTACAGATTATTTTGCCAGACTTGCCGATAGTAACATTGTGAGCAACTTAGCATTGTAAAGCAACTGCCCCGGCATTAGTGGACTGAATTTCCCTGATTGTTTAACACTTGTATTGGCATAATTAAACCCTTATTTTAGGGTTTTTGCCATCCGCCGAAACCACCTTTGTCTTTGTCAAGATTTTAATTTTTTTTGTTAGATCATTCTCCTTTCCAAAAAACTCTGGTTATTTTTACACATGAAATTTGTTATCATTCGGTCTCAGGAAATACAGACACAAACAATACATCAAATGGGCCCATGCTCTAATTTAGATCCATTAAGACAAATAAAAAGAGTTAAATACGGAAGGGCTAAGGGGATATTAGTAGAGATTTTGCCCCATATAAAGTCAATGAATTCTCCTACCACATTTCATGTCTGTGTGGTAGTTTATTAATAAATTTAGCCTGAGCGTGGCAGTTTATAATTAATGATTTATATCATCTGAACCATATGTCATAGAGTTATAAATCTTGGTGCCATCTTGTATCTTAAGGCACTTTTTTGTCCAAAAAATGTGACCCTCTTTGACCTTCACTTCTGGTTGAAACTGGAAGCTCTATATTTTAAAACCCATATCTCCTGAACCACTTGTCATAAATTCAAAATCTTTGTGACCTCTTGGAGCTCATGACATTTGTTTTTATCAAAAACATGACTCCTCTTTGATAATTTTTTCCAGTCCAAACAGAAAATTCAAATGAAAAAAAACCCCACATTTCCTAAAGTCATTGTCTTTGTGCCATCATGTGGCTTACAACAAATTTCATACGAAAAGTTTGGTTTCTTCATCGTGAGGTCATTAGGTGTCAACACCATATTAATAGATGTGTATTAAGCACTGTAAACTCAGTACTTTCCCGAGTCCTGTGCCTATGGATTTGTTTTTTCCACAAAACTCAGGGAAAGTACTGGTATACAGTAAACAAATTATACAACCATATCTACTGAACCACATGTCATAAAATTTGACATTGAAGTCAAGATATGATCCCACTTTGATCTTTCCTTACAATCCAAACAAGCAAGTTCAGAGAGTTCCTTTAGGACTCAACATAATTATTGAGTATAATGTCATTTTCTAATGTTTGTAATGCAACAACAACATGTCTAGTATTGATTGCTATAATAAAGGGTGTTTCAGGGGATCCCCGGGGACGATGATAGAGGGCATAATTTTCTTGAGTGTGCTGGGCATCCATGCAGCCATGGGTGGGGTTTGGTTGCCACAGAGGTAAAAAGGTCAAAGGTCAAGATCACACTGGTGAGTTTAGGCATAGTACTGGTTTCCGGACCGTAACTCCAGTTAAAAGTGATTTGGACTTGTAGATTGGGTTGGGATTGCCCCTTGGAAAAGGAATGTTAGGACTGTTTTTTAGGTGAAAAGGTCCAAGAACAAGGTCACATTGGTGAGTTTAGGTAAATGTTATCGAAAAGGATGAAAAAAAACCCCAGAATTTCATTCATTTTTTACCCCATATTCTGAAGAGATATTTTCATTGCCTCCGTGCGGGCGGAGTGCCAGAACGGTTAAAAATCCCAACAAACACAAGAAGTTGTCTGGGTTATGCCTTAACACTGGAGGGGACAATTGTCACCCAAGGCAAAGCCAAGGACCATACCAAGGGTGTACAAAACCCATGGACCCCCATCACACAGTGTGAAACAATTGTTTTGTTGTAATATGGTTATAGATTGGAGGCAATCTGTAACCATCTTCCAACATTATAACAACATTGGCAAAGGCAAAAAGCAGATGAACAGTTTCAAAAATAAAACAGCCATCATTTCTGAAATGGCCTTGATAATGCAGGTAGCGAGGCAGGCCAGTCAAAAATTAGCAACCTGCCTGTGAATCTATGTTTATATTGTTAAACTCAAACTATTACAACCACCATGTATGTACAAAAATCACACAGGCTAGTCAAATGGACAAGTGGAAGGCCTGTTCAGCCACCTGATGTACATAGGATTCCTTCCTGTGAAATTGAAATGAAATATTGGTGGAATAAGACACTGGGCATACATTTAGATGAGAAATGGGGGGATTCAATCTTAAATTAATAGAGTTGTGAATGGTGCGATATTTTGGTCTTGTGCCAGGCAGAAGAATGTGGAAAACATACAGTGTTTAAATTTATGGCTAATAGTTGGAAGCAAAACTACCCTTTTTTAGAAAACAAAGTTGGAAGTATGGTAACCTAGGAAAATTGTAATTTTTGGGTGACATTTGAAATAAGAATAGGAATGGAAAATCATGAATTGATAGTGAATTCTGGGAACATAAATATAAAAAAATCAGTTCTTTTTTATGGTCACTATTTTGTTGTTTGGATGAGTGTTGTACTTAGCAAGACTGAGAGAAGTGTGTAGAATTGTAGCTTAAAGTCCTTCTGCCAGGCACCAGATGATTTGCTTTTATCAGTGGTATGACAGTGCATGATGTTATTACATTTATTAACAAAACATTATGTTTAATTCCTGTAGTCAGTGTAAAGTGATTAAGTGTGACCTTGCTTAAAAAGCTCTCAATACTTATTTTTAAAAGGTTAAATTAACTGTACATGTAGGATCCCCTCTTTCAGTGAGCTCATGATTTTGCTTTGGTTTCATTTTATCCAGTACTTCAGACAATGATGTTGTCTGCCGAGCATTCTTTTCCTTTGATTCACCGGTGATGTCCTCCCAGTCATCATGAAGACTACTATTAAACTGGGCTTGTCCATCTCCCTTCTATGGCTGGTCAGCCTTGTCTTCCTTAGTGGCATGTTCTTTCCACCAGGGGGGCAGGAGACAGGAGAGGCAATGGGGGTAGGGGCTGAGTTGAATCACCTTACAAACGAGCTCCATCGTATGAGGAGACAGAATGATGAACTGAGGAAACAAGCTAAAGAACTCAGGTATTTGTCTTAATCACAGTCTGCTATGTTAGGTTTAATTCCTGCTAAAGGCTTTGATAGTGTTATGCTCATCATTGTAAGTCTGCACTACTCATCATGGCTACCAGGCTTCAAACACATAGATAATGTATCATCAATAAAAGGTCTGCTGATGCCCACATGAAGTGAATATATTGCATGCATAAAGCCAAAAGTATTTCTATATTTAACAGCCAAAAGAATGGCCCTTGAACATCAACAGAACAAAAAGTAGCGGCAAAAAAAGTTTTGTTAGAAGTACTTATTAATGGGAATAACAGTGTAAGCTCCCCATCTTCACAACATTGTTGGCTGGCTGCTGTTAATAGACTGAAATGACAGCAGCCAGCCACCAACCAGGTCTTTACCACTCGGTGAAGACTGAATTTTGTTAAAGTCACACAAATTCTTGTATATTTGTTTGATAAAAAAATAAAAAATAAAAACAAATAAATAAAGGAGGTTCAGCCCTTTCCTAATTTGGTTATGAACTTTCATATCAAGTTGCTGATGAACCCAAGTGATGCCGATGTCAAAGGTCCAGAAGAGATGCTGGCAAAGTAGCTTCTGTAGCATGTCAGATTAGTGAGCAGGATGCAGTTTGCAATTCTCCATGGAAGCAAGAGAATCCACTGTAGATTTGACTAGATTTGCTTTGACTTCAGAGAGATTACTATTAAAGGAGAAGAGGCGACTGAGGTAGTTGAAGCTGTTTCCCAGTGGAACAGTGGGAATCTTGTCCCCTGCCACATGCGAGTTTCAATTTGTTTGTGTGAAGAGCTCAGCTTGGCCATACCGAAAGGAATGGCACTTATCAACTCAGACGGTCATGGATGACCAAGTGCACCAGGCTGAGAACAAGTGCACAAGAGCCTGAGCCTCATGCTCACTGCCTGCTATGATTGCGGTGTCGTCGGCGTAGTAGGCACCTACGAGAGGTGTCTTTACCTACAAGGACACCGCAATGCTCAAAGCGCTGTTGTTTCATAGTGGTGGTCAGTGTATTAAAGACAAGGTTGAACAAGAGGGGCGATGGAGCTAATCCAGGATGGAGCTAATCCATGGACGGTTTTGAATGTAAGGAGCAGAATTTTGAATTGTATTCTGTATTTAACTATATAAAGCCAATGAAGATTGTGTAATATAGGTGTTATGTGCTCAGATGATCTTGTTCTGGTGAGTAGACCGGCAGATGCATTTTGGACTTTCTGAAGGCGTATTAATGATTGCTGAGGTAGTCCTGTAAGTAAACTGTTCCAAGTCTATTCTTGATGAGATGAAATCGTGGATGAGTTGTTCAGCTGTATGAAGTGAAAGTGAAGCTCTGATTGCTGATATACAACGTAGATGAGCCTAAGAAGACTGACATACTATTGTGGTATGTTGGTCAAGGTTCATAAACCTGTTGAAAACGACGCCAATTAAACAAGGTTATGTGCGTTGGAGCAAGAAGCAATCAAAGCATCACCGATGCGAATGCATAGAATATTAACCTCCTGTCTGAGATGAGGTGAGCGAATGACAAGAAACTGGGTTTTGTGGGTGTTGAGTTTAAGTAGATTGGCCGCCATCCACCTGCGTATCTTATCTAAGCATGTTTCAAGAATGTGTTGCGTGTTGGTATCATCGTCTTGATGAGATGAAAGTATGGATGAGTTGTTCAGCTGTATGAAGTGAAAGTGAAGCTCTGATAGCTGATATACAGTGTAAATACGACTTTTGGAAAAAAAGGGGCATGGAGGCCATGGTGTCGGGCAATGCATCCAAGAGATATAATGTATTAAGGTTAAAAGCAGAGGCCCTAAAACAGATTCTTGTGGCACACCATACACTGCCATAGCTAAGCTTATAGAGTCGCTGGACAATTCCCCTGACAGTTCCAAGACTGAGAGCGATTATGCAAGTACGATATGAACCAATCAAGAGCAATTCCGTGAACCCCAAATTGATGCTGCTGATAGGTCAAATAGAACCAGAAGAACGGCTTTTTTGTTGTCGACGGCCAGCATGATGTCATTGTGGACTTTTAACAAGGCTCTTTCTACACTGTGGAACCTAGTATATGCTGATTGGGAGTCGTTACGCAAGTGGTGCTCAGTGAAATGGGCTCTCAGCCTGGCAGCTACTACCTTCTCAGCAGCTTTCGACATATATGATAAGTTGGAAATTGGGCAATAGTTGTTTAGATCATTGTGGTCGAGTGATTGTTTCTTAGTAACAGGTGTGATGAGAGCCCCCTTAAAGCAATTATTGCCATTACTGGTCCAATCAACACGTCGATGTGTTCCTACACCGTGGGTGTTGGAATCGGGTGAAGGTTGCATGTCTTTGTGGGCGAGCTCTTGATGACCTTCATCACTTCCTTGCTAGAGGCAGTGGTTAAGGTTGTTAGGGGGAGTTGAGGAAACTCAAGATTTTCTGCAAAGGGGACAGCGTTTTGTCCAGCGTATAGCGGTACGTGTATGTCGTCTCTGATTTTGATGATCTTGTCTTTGAAAAAATCTGAGAAGCTGTTCACCATTGCTGTGTCGTTGATATTGTACTTTTAGAACCTCCTCTTTGAACTGGAAGTCAAGATTAAAGGCACAAAGATTGTTAATTCATGACGTGCGGTTCAGGTTATTTTGAACTTCCTGTTTGAACCAGAAGGAAAGGCCAAAGTGTGGTCATATTTTTTAATAAAATGTCATGTTTCATAGCCATAAGGCGGCACAAAGGCTATAAATCTATGAAGGATTGGTGTTCATTTTTAAGTAATAAACTTTGAATTCATGTAATTTGACACCTGAATAGTCTTATAGAATTTGATATTAGTTCAGTTGTGCTGATCATGGGGGGGTGGGGGGTGGACCATAACTAAAACTGTTTTTGAGCAGTTACATGTACAAGGATGTCAAGGTGCACTACAAATCTTTTGCATATGGGTGGGCGGGTACATACAATTGTTGGTGTTGCAATGCAAGGTAACTGATTGGTCTTTATTTATTCACCTCGTCTTCATCAATAATTCAGCAGTAGCGAATGAGGGATTTTGTAGCGCAAATGGTCTGTTCCCAGCTGTGATATCAAGTCACTGATTTGACATGATTGGACCCAGCCAATCACTATAGCTCATTTTGATTGAAATTTGGTAGGATGGAAGGAAAAGAAAATGAAATTTTTCTGGGTTAATATTTTATTTTATTTTGTTTAGGGACCTGGTTGAAACAAAAGAGGCAGACTCAGAGGAAGACCGAGCCCAGTTATTAAAGGATCAACTTGTCAAAGCCAATAACCTAGTTGATATATTGAAAAGGGAGAGCAGTCAAACATACAATTATAAAGGTATGTACAATCCAATCATAATATTACAGACATTTTACTGAAATACATTAAGACCAGGAATTTTATGGGCTGCATAACATAATACAGTGCAAAAATAATAATGTAAGCTAATGTATCTTTGAAATATAGAAGGTTTGCAAGGAAAAGAAAATTGAATTGCTTCGCCAGCTATACCTGTGGTACCACCAATAAGACAAGTCACCTGCACCACCACTAGTCTCATCTATGTAATATCTTGCAAAAATTGTGGTGTTCAATTTATAGGTGAAACAAGAACTACACTCAAGAGACAGTTCTACGGCCAGAGATCCACAGTCAACACCCATAAGCTGGATACACCATTAATTCACTAACTAATTACTTTTCTTTCCCTCTTCCCATCAATGATTTTTTCTTTTGTGTTCCCAGTCTCTAGCTTTTAATTTCAAACAAAGAAGCCCCTTTCCCCAACCCCTCCCCTTGCTGTTATCTTCCTCTGTGTTCATCCCCTGCTTTCTCTGTGTGTTTTCATCTCTGTCATCTATTTCCACTTGACTGCTTTTGTTACACCAGTTTACATGTTTATGTGTGATGTCTTGTCATTTAGCCTTCGAGAAAGACTCTGCTATAGGGTCGAAATGTCAGGCCACTGACATTTATACCATAGGTCTTTTTGGTTTGTAAGCAGTTGGCAAAAACTTATACTATTTATTTATTTTTTTAAAGTCAAAACACATGTTTTAAAGATGCAGGATTAATTGGCATTGAATCATTTTAAACACATCTTGTGTAAGAAAAAAAGAAGAGTACAACTTCAACAAAACTTGTTTGAAATCTGTATGTGTCAACGTGTCATTTTGAGTGTTGGTCTGTCAAGGACTATAATACGACCAATCATGAAGGTTAAAAAATCCCCATGGACCAGTCAATGTTAACCAATGAAAAACAGACACAACGAGCCAGCTATACCTAGCCTGCAGTTTCAATTCATAAGATTGCGCTTAGTTTTGTCATAAGGATTGGTTGTGCAAAACACCTTTGGATAATCAAGAAGAGGATTCTATTTTAGACAATCAAACAACCACCATCACAGACTTGATCAAGACTTCAACCCTGACATGGCGCTGTTGAAACAAACAGGGTCCGTGGTTGACATGCAAAGGGGAAGGGCAATGCATCAACAAAATAATATTTAGCTATTGTTTAGGAATTGTTTTGTTTTTGTGTTTTGTTAAGTTTTTTTTCTATTTATTATTATTATTATTTTTTTCTTCTCGTCAATTCTTTCTCCACACCTAAATGCAAACTTCCTAACATCGCATCAACTTCTGTCTATCATGTTAATTGCCTTGATTAGACCTAAGGCATATAACAATGACGTCATCAAGATGTCATCGGGTATTAAATTACAAGCCATTTAAGTAAAAAAAAACTGATCGCTGTATTTCATTGAATTTTACAGCTACGCTGTTCATAATTAAGCATCTGATAGATCAAGACTGGGGCAACATTTGAAAAGTTTACGCCAAAATTGTATGACCTTCACTAACTGTCAGACCGGAAGGTCAAAGTTTGTCTTTGTTTCAAAAAGCGAGACTCAAGACAGGAATTGAATTGAACATTGAAATTCATCAGACAATTGAACCTCAATACCAAGACGACACTAACTTGATGATGTCATGATTACGTCATAAGGTATTGAACTACACTTAATCAAAGTTTAATATTTGAAAAAATCATAATTCATGAACCACATGTTGAATTTTTACAACCTGTAAATCATCTGAAAGGTTGTTGAAAGTTCAAGAAAGGCTACACAGGGCGTGACTCCAGTTTACCTTGACTTCAACTTAAACCAGATGTCAACGCGCACGTGTCTGAAGACCCACATTGTATGACAATGCATGATAGTGTAGGCCTGCATGTACATATGACAATATAGACCTGTAAAGCCACATGTACATTGACTTTGTAGTTATAGTTTACATGTACTGTGTAGTACTGTACAGCTACATGTAGGAATACATTTGGCATTGCTATTATTTCCGCCAAGTTCTTTTGCACACCCAAAAATAATCTAGAATTTAACCAAAATCATAACTCCTGAACCACACATTGGATTTTTATTATCTTTACGTCATCAGAAAGGGCTCCTAAGCATTAAAAAAAACACTACACAGAGTGATCCCGTTTGACCTTGACTTCCGGTAAAAACCGGAAGTTGAAATAAAAATTTTCCAAATATTTTAACTTCTAAACGAGACATTGATTAATACAAAACGTGACCATTTGAACTTTACTTCCGGTTCCTATCGGAAGATGAAATTTAAGAAAATTTAATTTAAAAAACGGAACTCCTGAACCACACATTGGATTTTTATCCTCTATACCTCATCAAAAGGGCTCCTAAGACAAATGCTTCACAGTGTGACCTCATTTGACCTTGACTTCTAGTTCAAACTGGAAGTTGAAATTTTATGTTTAAAAAAAACCTAAACTTCTGAACCACACATTGGTTTTTATACAATCTATACATATATAGAAAAGTATGTAACAACTTAAGAAATGATACGCAAAGGTTAAGTTTTGGAACAGCTCTGTGTTTCATTTGCAAACAAACACACAGCTCTAGTTTTTCAATGTTTTCATTTACATGGTCACAAGGAAGGTAGCTAAAGTTGCATGTTTCCCCCCGCCCCTTTAAACCTGATCTTGAGCTCAAAGGTTCGAGTCCAAATCCAAGTCAAAAGCTCCAAGACCGAGTCTGAGTCCTGGTAAAAAAAAGTGGCTCAAGACCGGTCTCAAGTCTCCAGCACTACAAGATATAAACAACAACAAAACCAGACAAATTGAAATATTTTAACATTTGTTGGATGTGTATCCACAGCATCAGTGAATAATGGCAATCCTGTTAAGAGAAGATAAAAACAGTCTTGTTTCCAAATCTGTATTAGGGCAGTGACTTCCTGGAAGGAATTCGGGAAAATCTTTGGTAAAGATTGGAAGGAATGCAGGACAAAACAAATTTACAGGAAAGATCATTGCACTGCATAAAAGTATGAACACAAGTTAATGCTTGCGTTTCCACACGCAAATGCAAATGTAATGCATGTAAATTTGTTATTCTGATGAAGTATGAACGATAATTTGGATTTGCATTGTTTTGACATTTGCATTTGTTAAAAACGACCCATTCGTGCCGATCGAGGTGGCAAAGGACATGAAGATACAAATTTGACATCATATGAAAGGTAATTTCATTAGCTACAAATTGTATGCACAAAGTTTTTCCACAAAAATATGTCTTCACACAGAAAATCAAGATTGAAAAAAGTGAACACTGCACATTGCTTTTTGTGTGAAAAAATGTGGTACACAGCAGTGAGACTCCTATAAACAATGCAGTATTGAAAGGTTTAACCTGTGCATACACTTGTACAATGCACGGATGGATTAGTTTACATGTATTATGTAGCGTACAGAGCTCCATGTAGGAATATGTTTGGCAACGCAGTAACAAGCTATACTGCCCACTCAAGGATAATCCAAGTTAATCCAAGTTGAAAATTAATGTCTAAAAAAAAAACATAACTTCTGAACCACAGATTGGATTTTTACCATCCTATACATATTTAGAAAAGTATATTACAACTTAGCCAAAAATACACAGAATGTGACCCCATTTGATCTTGACTGCCGGTTCAAATCGGAAGTAAAAGTTTAATATTTGAAAAAAAAAACTTAATTCCTGAACGAAACATTGGATTTTTACAATCAATTAATCATCGTAAGTGTCTTCACAAAATGTAACAAACGCTACACAGAGTGTGACCCAATTTGACCTTGACTTTTGGTTCAAACCGGAACTTGAAGTTTTGTAGTAGAAAATGTTTAACTCCTGAACCAGAATTTGGATTAATAAAGTAAAATGTCGTCAACAACTCATTCAATCACAATTTGGCGATATCACTCACGAACACCTTGTTTTGTAATTAACAAAAACTGAATGTCTAGTTTTGGGTTTTTTTCTTCTCCATCTTCTTCTTCCGTGGAACTCCTCTCCACAGCATAACTCTAGTTTGAAACCGAATTGAACCTTGAAACTTATTAATAAACACATCATTTACCTCACTGTTTTGCTCTTTCCAACCCAAGATGATCAAGCTCTACATTCTTCCTGTAGTAGTGGGCCAAGCACAGAAAGTGAGAAACTTAGACGTCACATTCACAATGATGTGGTAGAGATATGGTACTTCTTAAAGTCTGAACTGCAGAAGATTAAGCTGCTGAGTACAAATGAAAAAGTGAAAGAGAAGGTCAACCATATACTGGTGGATGGTGGGCACCAACAAAGGTAAAGTTTAAATAAAAATATTTATTCTTGCTTGTTATTTTCTTCATAGTTTTCCTTGTCAGTCAATTGAAAGTTTCTTGGAATGTGACAGGGTTTGATGCAACCATTTCACACAACAGTTTATACGGGGCTGCACCAGGGCATTTGTTTGGGGGTTGGGAGCAAGAAAGCATTGATTTTAGCACTTATGGCGTGGCGTCCAGGAGCCCACCTAAGGGCCCCCTGGTGGGGTCTAGGGGCAAAGACCTTGGTGGGGGTTGAGGGGGCGGATCCCCTGAAGCTTTTGGGTTTTTGCATATCTGAATGGCTTAGAAAAGCTCTCGTTGCTATAAATATTTACATAACTTTGTTATAAAACTTAGACTTGGTTTAGTTTCCGGAGGCTGTTGGATTTTGGCATATTGTAAGACCAGGGTGGATATCTATATTAAATATGCCAAAAGTATAAAAGTTTTGATGTCATAATGTACACTTTCAAAGAACTCATGAAACTCACAAAATACTTTGAAGTACATGTAGTTTACGCTAGGCACTTAAATAAACCTTCAGTAATACATCGTCGTCAGTGTAGCTGTATGTAGCTGTATGTGCGTGGTAATCTAAATAGTGTTGTGTCCTTAGTACAGTGCTACAACCAGGGCGAAGAGGATCGTGGTCCAAATGTGACCTTGCGTCACACCCCTTTACCGTGTATTTGGGGTATCTCTACGAGAAGAACCAGCGAGCGAAGCGCAAAGCCCGACGGCATGGGGTCATGAATTTTGTTTAATGATATGTATTCTTTAGGACACTTCAGAGACGTTTCACATATTGTTTTTACCCAGTTGAACTGTGCTTTAGTTGCCTTTTAACAATTGTTATGTTAAATTCTTACAGGGAAATCGGTCGGTTATAAGGGGCACACGACACATGTTTAAATATAAACAGCATTTTAGCCACGATGTAATTGCTAGAATGTTGTGCCCTGTAGTGCCCTTTGAATTTATTTATTTATTTATTTTTGTACATATGATGCTCTCTGGTGCAATCTTGGAATTTCACAGGCCATTAATAACAATATAACTAGACATATTGCATTTGTGCACAAATGCCGAGCTGTTTCGTCATAAC
>CM021526.1:25611343-25624017 GCA_010994315.2 Pisaster ochraceus | reverse complement strand
ATCCAGAAGTACCAAGACCTGGCCAGGGAACTTCGTAAGATTTGGCAGGTGAAGTTACCGGCACAAAGGAAAAAGTGATCTTTCTTTTGCATGCTGTGATAGAATGAAATAATAATAATGGGTTCTTATATAGCTCTTTATCACACCCCTAGGGGCGTATCAAAGTGCTCAGTATTTTTTTCCTGCAAGGTATAAGAAGCTACGTTTTGAAGTATGAGACCTATTCCTTTATAGCACCATGTAATGATTTACAAGGTGCTGTGGCAATATGTTGCTGATCAGGTCAGGAACACCCAGGCAAACCCCTCTCTTTACAATAAGTGCACTGGGCTCTTTTACAAGCATTACACAACATACGGGATTGACGGCTTTACATCCCCTCCGAAGGATGCAGCACTAATGGTCAAGTGTCTTGCTTAAGGACACAAGTGTCACGACCGGGACTCGAACCCCCACTGCTGATCAGAAACACCAGAGCTTGAGTCCGGTGTTCTTTTTTGCTCGACCACGACATGCCAATTAACACATTATTTACACCCAGTTTTTAAGTGTGCTTTATTAACCCTTTAGCAGTTATTGTTTTGCAATGTTTTTAGGGAGAATTGGTTTGCTAATATAAGGGGGACACATGCTTGCTGTTTATGTAGAAACAGCATTCTAGCTAGGATGTAATTGCATCCTAGTGCAAGGCATTTTACTTTACGAGAAGAAAGAGCAAATGCAAAGCCTTTAACAGGAAATTATGGTTGTTTCCATACATAAACTTATTTGATAATAATGAAAATCTTGACAATAAATGAGTTACTATAAATTACATCTTACCTTTTGAAAGAGAAAATGAATTCCTTTAGTCAGGTTTTAATCCCTCCTAATCACCCAAAATCTGTGCAAACCCGTCAGCTAAAGTTGCTGGATTTTGATGGATTTGGTATTGTAAGGCATACCAAACTATGCCTATTGGTGGGTTTATTATTGTAAAATAAAGTCCCCAGATTTTGCCATAGACTTAATATTTATTTTAGAGAATTTAGAACAGTCTCTAGCAGAAACATCTCAGAGGGAGTTAGGTTTTCAGTGTTCTCCACAGACTTTTTCGTTTGGAGGGTGGTATGGCATTGAAGTATGGGCGCCCATCGGTTGTCAGTACGTCGACAGTCACGATGATTGAGAGGGGGTTTAGGGGAAGTCCCTGCTAAAAAGACGCTCCGTTGATTTGGTACAGCAATGAGCTGAGACGTCCCATTTTGAAAAAACATTTAAAATATCTAGATAATTTTTTTTTTTTAGTCCCCAAAGAGAGATGAAGAGTTTAACTGGCGTTATTACTCACTAAATAATTTTTCCTGAGATTGATTCAAGAAATTTTTAAGCCACATATTATATGTTGATGTGACCAAACTTTTAAAAGAAATGGTCACTGAAAAATATGTTATTTAACTCACAAATCTCTGGCAGGAACAACTTACACATAATTTCATAGCTTAAATGTTCATCTTGTTCTTGAAAAGTGATGAAAATTCCAGAACATTACAATCTGCTGGCATTTGTCAGAGCAGGCACCTTATTAGCCATTGCTTATTGTTAGCAAATACACTGACCAATCACCTTTCTTGAACAGTAAAGCTCTGACCACTGAAGAGCGTATGGTACCTGTTATACTTCCGTCTAAACTCAAAGACACTCCAATACCCCACAATGTTGGTTTTTTCACGAGACGAAGCTTGGGAAGAAGTTTAAAGCCAGATTACACTGAGTGTCAAATTAACATTGCAACAAACTTAAAAGTTCAAATAGGCGCAAAACTTTCACAGTCTATTGTCAGCAAAGTTCGTTTTTATTTGGGACGATGCATTTTTCTCCCTTGGCGGACATCATCAAAGCTGACATCATCAAAATGGGAGGAGAGGAGACAGTTAAACAGCTGACAAAGTTGTACAAGCAGGTTTTAAAAGAAAGGAAAATACCAACCATGTGGAAAGAAGCATAAGTCATTTTTTCTGCACAAAAAGGACCACAAGGGGAACATAAAAAACTACGGGCCGATTAGTCTACTTTGGCACACAAAATAATCCAGAATAGACTAAAGGTTACTTTGGATCAGAATCAGCCAAGGAAGCAAACAGGCTTCAGGGGAGGCTTTTCAAGCAGTAAACCAACTGATTGAAAAATCAAATACTATCTCAACCTCTGCCTGGGATTCACTGATTTCCAGAAAGCTTTTGACTCCATTGAACTCCAGAGCATGTTCGATGCACTAAGGAATTTAGGAATCGGCGAAGGATACATTCACATCTTGGTAAACATATACACAAACACTACTGCCTGGATAGATATAGACATCGATTTTTCAAAAGAAGGTATGATAGAAGGAGGTGTTAGATGAGGGGGCACACAATCACCAAAGATCTTCACAGCAGCAATGGAGGAAGTGTTCAAGAAGTCCAATTGAGAGAAGGTTATCAACATAAAAATAGATGTAGTTCTGATAACAACATCGGTAAAAGATTCAGCTTGAGCAATGTAAGTAAATAGGCTGGGTTACAAACGCACAAGGGTAAAACAAAGTTCATGATCAACTTTGAAACATTGGAAACAATATCAATAGATAACCATCAGATAGAGAAAGTGGACAACTACAAATGCCTTGGCCAAACACTGAAAATGGAGAAACTACAAAAGAAGAAATAATGAGTAAGATCAAGGGAGATGGAAGTGCTTTGGAATGCACAATAAATTACTAACTGGCAAGGAAATACCAATGTCACTCAGAAGAAAAATATATTATCAGTGCATCCTGACAAAAATTGTATACGGGCCAGAGACATAGTCAATTAGCAAAGAGAAGGAACACAAATTAATACCAATATAGAGCTATGGAATGGCAGATACTTGGACTAACTCTATGCGACAAAGTTATGCCTACCAACATAACACAAAAAAACTAAGATCAAAGACATCATGGAAAAGAACAAGGAAATGAAATGGAGATAGGCAGGATACTTATCAAGAAGACATGACAACAGGTGGACCAAGAGACTAACCTACAGATGGAAAAAGAAGAAGAGGAAGACAGAAGAGAAGATGGAGAGAAGAAATCCAAACATACATGCAGATGACAACTTGGACCAGTATACAGTTGTAGCATGAAAGAGAAGAGAATGGAAATTGCATGAGGAGGGCTTCATCCAACAATGGAAGAACACAGACGGCCACATTTCTGAGTTGGTCACGGTACATGTACGTGTAGATAGTATAAAGGGATTAAACAAACCATTTGCACAAGGCTTTAGTAGTGTGGAGCAGATGGTGACTAGTGACCTGTAATGCTACTGAACTTGTGTTTAAAAAAATGGCCTCATCCAACCATGCAGTTAATTATCATTGTTCCCTATCAACTGATTAATATTATTGACTTAAGAGGAGCTAAAAAATTAATTAAGTAATTTATTTATTCTCCTGCAGTACCAGTGCACCACCCCCTGCAATGCACTGTTGAATAAAAAATTGATTTTTTGATCTGGCTATTGATACTAACAACAGTGT
Organism: Pisaster ochraceus; assembly: GCA_010994315.2. NCBI lineage: Eukaryota > Metazoa > Echinodermata > Asteroidea > Forcipulatida > Asteriidae > Pisaster > Pisaster ochraceus. The sequence continues at coordinate 25,620,474 of CM021526.1, read as the reverse complement.
GAGCTATAGCATGTGGAATTTATGGCTATTATCCTGTCATTTGGAGAACAGCGGACATCTGTTTGATTGTATATATACTCACATGCTGAGCTATTATTTGCATTGTGTTTTAACGAGTGGGTAATAAGTCAAACAGAGAACTCAGGAGCTTCATACTAGGATGTAACTCATCTGCAGACACAAGGTGGCCCATTTCACAAACCTGGTCAGCAGAAAAAAAAGTTGTTGAGCAAATATACTTATTGGGGAGAACAAGTACAAGTACAGGGGCCAGTTTCATAAAGGTTCAGAGCAGGTGGCTTTCTGTTTATTATGAAACAGTTGATGATTTTTCTAATAAATTTCTTTATGCTTTATGCGTTATGTAACAGGACAAGTCCATTGTGCAATAATTTATACTTACACTTCAGGCAATGTATTATATTATTCAATGCACTTATAGGTAAACAGCTTTACTGCTCTGCTTTTTTTTTTTTTTTTTGCCAATATTGCCACCTCGCTGAGGTGATGAAACAAAGTCTTGCCACCCTAAAAGGAAAAACTTTATATGGTTCGGACCACAATGGTCCCAGAAGTTGGAATATGTGCGAGACTTAAACAGTCTATGTGTAGGTGCACATAAGTTTGTCTTTATTATGCAGGGTCAGAATCACTACTGCAGTGCATTTCAGCCATGTTAAGATTTGATTTAACCAAACCCTGTTATCTTACAGTTTGCTTAGTATGTTCTGTATCTGCACAGAGTGAACTACACACAATGCATTTCCCATCATTGTTAATTATTTGGCTTGCAATAAACCTATTGGGAAGCATTTACTACCATTTCAACTAGCAAGTGCAGAACAGTAAAACTTCACTTTTAATCATAGGAAATCAAGCAGTTGTTTTTCCTTAATGCTTTTACTCCTAAGTAAATACTTTTACTATGTGTTATCCAAACAACTCATTGACACAATTTGCATAAGCTCCTGCTTCTATGAGTCATGCCACCATTTTAATGGTTAAATTTGTAATCTTCATCTATGTGTTTTGTTTTGAATCTGAAAATAAATGTTGATGACTTGAATTTTGTAAAGCCAAGAAAAATCATGCTGAACAAAAACACAATAGAGATCTTGTTTTGTATCATTGAAAAAAATTATACATCAATCTATGTACATTTTTTCAGTTGAACCTTCCAATTATTCTCTATAAATGTAATAAATTTGACAACATTCACAGATGCCACCAACACTTGACTAAAATGAATTTATGAATAACATTTCACTTTTCCTAAATGTTTATTTATGTTCTGTCTCATCAGCTCGAACTGGATAAGGTTTTTTAACTTACCTACAATAAAGATTAAAACATACATGTTAATGATATTTTGTCCATAAAAATAATCAAGAAAAGAATATATACAAGTAATTAAATACTGGTTATTAGTTGGAGTATGGCCTCAGTTCTGTTGCGGTTATCAAATGAAGTGTTTTTAGTAAATGCTAAATAACAATACATTTATTGTATTGATGGTTGTAGATGAACAATACATTGTATGTCTGTTAACAATAGCAAATGGTTGTAATCAGTTTTAAATACAGACTGGATGTATATGTATATGTTTTGATTAGTTTTGATTATTCCCTGCTCAATCTGTAGGTATTTTAATGAAGAGCTTTGTTGACTTTAGTCTTTGGTGTTTTGTGTCTCCCATTTTTCTTGTGGTGCATATCTTGTGTTTTGAGACAACAATAACTTCAATCCTGTGTTGCGGTTTGAAGTTGTTATCATCAAAATGGGATCAGCTTCAATCCTTTTTTCTTTTTTGCCGCGATTTGGTTAATTAGCGGAAGAAAACCTTCAAGACCTACATATACTATATACATATGTACATGTGATGATAAACATCCTTGACCGCATACAGTTTTTGGCATTGAGCTGTTGAATTTCTGTAAGTCAATTATGTTAAAATTGTCACACAACACCATTATGCATACAACATGTACAAACACTAAGACTGCCATACCTACTGCATGTACTACATTGACTGGTTCATTAAGAGATATACATGTATGAATATACAAATTGTCATTAGCATAATTATTCCTGATGACCCAATTGATTGCCAATCCATTGATAAAGTACTGTACCATCAATTAAAAGATAATGTAATGATGCTATTAAAAAAGTAAAACATTCAGTTCTGAATTATAGTTTGGTAAAAACAAACTTTCAAATCACACTATATGTACCTTCACATTCTAAAATCAAGTACATTTTTGTTTGTACTGTCTTAGTGTTAATGCCTTTTTACCGTATGGGAAGTCCTGTTAGGGCCTTGTGTTATTATTTTTATGGATTGTGGTACTTCCTCATTTGTTAGTGCTTATTTTGTGTTTTCCAGTTTTTAAAGCTTTTTAATCCTTGTCTTTTTTGCTGTTGTTTATTTAATTATTGTTGATTATTTTGTTTGTGTACATTTTATGGATGAGGCGCAGTAAGAATGACTAAATTATTGTTATTATTATTAAATGTTACAGTCTGTGCAATGCAATTAATATAATGTTTACTGATGGTACACTACAAAATGCATTTATTAGTATGGAGGCTTGATTCCTAGAAACCAGGACCATAGTAAAATTACTTTCTGAAAACAAAGGATGTTATTGACGTAAGTAGACAGTAGAAATTGTGTGGTGAAAGCAATATCGTTCACCATAGTCTGCAAGGGCCACTGTAGAAGGTTTTGTGCAGAAATGCAGTTACCCTCTCTGACATTCTTGGGGTAAAATACAGAGTATGGTTGGCATGAGTGGTTATGACTAAACACTCTGCTTGAAATGCATGTATTTGATATAGAATATGTCAATTTCAACCCCTGGAATGGTGTAGGAAGGGCTAGCATTGCAATTTGAAAGACCACATTTTTTCTGGTGTAGATGAAAAAGCCGGGAATTGTGTAGTATGCATGTGTCGGCAAGAAGAGTAGTTCTATACTACAGATTTGATAATGTTGTTCCTGATGAGTGCAGGTGAGCTACATGTATGTAGACATGTAGTTAAAATAGGTGTTTTTAAAGAATATTTGGGCACATTGGTGTGAATCACAATGTACACAATGAGAATCCTGAAATCACATATTTACAGAACAGCCACAGAGCCATGGACTTAGGCAGGAACAAGCTGTACTAAAGCTCACTGGAAATTAAACAAATTCTTACAGTATAAGATGATGGTACATGTAAGTCTTTTTTTCAATGGTTTACAACCAGAAAGGGGACAGATCACTCATATAATTCAGGTACTTTTTCCACAAACTTGTGTTTATGAGAATATTGTAGTAAAAAATGTAAACAATGTGTAGTATTCTTGCCATTCATTGGAATGTTCAAGGTCATTCTTTTGTAAATAGTTACATGGTCAGTTGTACCAGTTTTGTAAAATCAGATTCCAGAAAAAGTCTCTGTTTCTGACCAAGATGTTGAGAATGAGACTTATGGAACCCCAAAGCTCAAACATTCTGATTAACACATCGATCAGTCTTTTGCATTGATTGATCTGTCTTTTATCAATCGATTTGTCTTTTGCATCAATTTTTTGATCTTTTTGCATTGATCGTTTGATAAAAAAAGACAAATAAATAAAGATCGGTTTAAAAAGACTGATGAACATCATTGCTGCCTATGCAGCTCACATACACAGTTTGCTGGTGTATGTAGACTGCTGGACCGAGCTATCCCTGATGCAGAATTAACATCTTTTAAATCGTTGTGGTACCTACTGCTAAAACATAGGATTCCAACTGACTCTAGCCGCCAGGCTACTGTAAAAATCCAATATGTGGTTCATGAGTTATGATTTTGTTCAAATATTCAAGTGCGATTTTTTTGTAATTTGATACCTGATGAGGTCATCATGTAAATCATCAAGTTTGTGTTGTCTTGATATTGAGGTTCAGTTGTCTGATGAGTTTCAATGTTCACTTTAATTTCAATCTTGAGTTATGCCCCAAAAGGCATAAAGAAAGAAAAAACAGATACAAAGGCAAACTTTGACCTTCCAATAGGACCGGATGTAAGTTTTCAAATATTGCCCCAGTCTTGATCTATCAGATGCCCAATTATGAACATCATAGCTTTCAAATTCAATGAAATACATTGAATAGCAAATGGTAATTTTCAACTTTAAAACCTTGTATTTTGACACCTGATAACGAATCATGACGTCATTGTTCAAGTGCTGTCTCCATGTTAAGGTTCAAGTATATGCCAAGTTTTAAGGTTCAATACAATTTCAATTTTTAAGTTATACTGTAGTTTAACAGGACTTCCATTGAAGAAGAAGAAGATTCTGAAGAAACCCCCCCAAAAAACCAAACAAACAAAAACAAGATTTGTTTGTGCATGTACATGTATTGCACAAACACCTAGGCCTAATAACTGTTCAGTAATGTGTACACGTGTATACATGTCTATGTATGTATGTAGTTGTACATGCTTACTTAAAAAGGTAATGTATGTAATGATTTTACTTTACTAAAACAACTATGTTTCTTTCATTAATAAAGTACTTATTGCTTATTGTTTTAATTACAGAGCCATTCTTGTAGATATCTATAACTTGAGCAGGACAGATAATAATGCTGCGTGGAGAGACAATGAGGCTAAAGAATTAAGCGATTTGGTGCAAAGAAGGTTCCAGTATTTGCAGGTAAGTCATCTAGCTTGTAATCAGAGTTGCAACTATTTCCATTTAAACGGGCGTGTGACCTCTGTGTTTATGCAAATTTCTGTATTTTTTATTTCAAAATTTGCATTGTTCATGTGAATCAGTGTTTAGTTGTAAGAAATCATGACCACTTCATAAAAATTTGATTTAGTGTTTTTTATTAATATCAAACACATATTAAGTCCCAGAAATGAATCGTGAAAAATAGCACTTTAGCAAGCTAAGAAAAAAAAATGAATGGCTGTGTCTGAATGAGGGGTAATGAGGGGTAACGCTGTCTGATTCAAACTAGAAAGCCTTTGTTTCAAATGGCTCAGAAAGTTAAGCAGCTCCTCTAAGGTCAAATGCAGTTTTGTGATGCACTCTTTTTCTAATAGATTCGGTCTTCATTTACGAGGGAAAAACCATGGAAGTCTCTAGCCTCACATCAAAATGGTGTAAAATGACTTGGTATTTGATACCCTTCTAGTGCGAAACTTGTCAACATAAAAAAAAACTTTATAAAAAGATCTTACCGTGAACAGTCAATTTGTTATAATTAACATTATTATTTAATTCAGCCATTTCCCAAAGTACACAATTTCAGGATAAGATATAGAGAATTGGGAAAGTATAGGATTGAGACTTTGGAAAGGGTAAGATAGAGATTAGGGGAAGTAGCCGGGAATTACTTGAAAAACAGACGACCCATATGGCAAGGATTGGTCAAAGTGTATAAATAATGTATATGGAAACATTTGCTTGGATTTGTCTCATAAATGAAGTTGACCACAAACTTACTCCAGGGGTGCAGGGGTCACAGGCCACTGACTTCATTGGGAAGTTAGTTCCATTATGTTAATGGTTTATCGACTTACTTATTCAATGTAACTATAAAAACACACAATTCAAATGTTACATGGTTGTCTACTGTTGGCATTGTACATGTACGTGAATCATTGCAAGTCAACGTCAATGCTGATAATTCTGACAAATCTCGAGGAACTTAATTGATGATTAGCTGCTTTTTAGACGATTACAAAAAAATTAAGAAAAACAATAAATTCACCTCAAAGTTTATCATGTTTTTATGGAAGTTTAATGGAGCAGAAAGCAATGCTTTTTTTTTTTTTAAACGATACAATTTCATTGAGCAGAATGTTGGTACGTAAATGAATTTTGGTGGGGCTTGAAAATGCATCTTTCTACCCTGCAACTTTAATGGTACGATCCAGAAAATTAAAACAGTAATTTGGCTCTAAATTACTCCAGAAACCAAACACATAACTTCAGTGGAATCAAACAAAGTTATGTTATACTTTACTAATAATAATTTAAAAAAAGATATATAAACATTGTGATAGTGTAGCATTTTGCGATAAAAGATGTGAAAGTAATTTCAGACGCTGGAGGTTATTGGTCAAATGTTTAAGTTTCCTCTATTTCCTTTATTGGTATTAAATTTGTTGAAAGGTTACCCAAGTGGCTCCTTGGCACCCCTGTGCTGGAAAGGAAAGCACTTTTGAGAAAACTTCACTTTTGCATGCAAAAATGGTCGTTAGGTCTATGCACACTAGTCAGATTGAGTGGTTAAGACAACCTTTCCATAGACACTATAATTTAACAGCCACTAATGCATTGTTCCCACAGCTTTATTGCCATGGTTGCAGATAATAATGAAACTTGAATTAGTCACTAAATCAAACAAGATGGACTATGTAACTACATGTACTTTGACAAGGTTCGGTGCTTGAATTTCCATTACTGTTTGCTATGGTTAGCAGTCAAAATGGCTAAATATTTCATGAAGGTCATTTTTAACTCAATAGCATGAATTGCATTGTTTGTTCCCGGAGTCGGAGATTGCTTTACAGGCACAATTTATAGCAGCATAATGGGAGATGACTGATTTATTCTATATCAATCTAAATTTTATTCAGTTGTGGACTCCTTGTCAAGGGCATAATTTCATCTGTATCCTGGAGCAAATATGACATGTTACTGCCTAGTTACTTTTTTCTGCGAAACAAAGCTATAAAAAGATACAGCAAAACGTGCACGTAAAAAAAGGATTTAATTTTTTCATTAAAAAGGGCAACCTTGTGCCAACCAAGTTATTGTGATATTCAAGGTCATCCATACAAACAAAAAAGGTCTACAGATAACATCAGCAATTTCACGGAGAGCCAAAATCATGAACAATTGGCAGAAAACTAATTTAGACTTTTTTGTGGTTTTGATTAGTTGAACAATTTACAAAGTTTTAGCTCTTAAAAATGTCTAGTTTCTTAATTATGCTAAGTCGATGAAAGGCAAAGACCCCAAGAACCTGGAATTGCATTTTCACGAAGAGCCAAAAACCTTGTTGTCATTTTGTGTATTTGCGACCGCATTGGTTGTACAGCTGGCACAGTGCCAATCATGAGTGCTCCGGCTTTTGCTTTTTCATGAAGTGGCAAAAGCATTGATGTACAATGTTTTATGAAAGGCCCGAAACACCCAAAATCTGGAAGTGCATTTTCATGAAGTGCCAAAAAGTCTATTGCTCTACCACATGGTTTTATCCACTGGTACGGTGCCAAATGTTGGTGCTCCGGCTTTTGCGTTTTCACGAACAGCAAATTTTTTGTTTACACATGACGCTCTGCACACAGACCACGTTTTGTACAGTTTTCACGAAGAGACAATCTTGTTAATTAAATAAATACTCATTAATTAAACACATTTTGATTTAGGATCTCTACTTCACTGATATGTAAAATTTTAAAGATTAAAGCACAAATAGTCTACCAGCCAGTTTTTTCAAAATTAGCTTCACTTTAAACGCAGTTTTCTCCAAATTCACACTTTTAGCTGCAGGGGACTTTTTGTACAATCACTGCAGGGGATCCCTCCCCCCTCTGGATAAACAAATTGTTCAACTGAAAACGATGCTATTTTCAATTTATTGACAATATTATGGGTACAATTTTACAACCCTTCCCCCAGAATCCTGCTGACTGCAGTAAAGCCAAGAAGGTTGTATGTAACCTGAACAAGGGTTGTGGGTATGGCTGCCAGGTACACCATGTTGCATATTGTATGATAGTAGCCTATGGTACACAGCGGACATTGATTCTACAATCTAAAGGATGGCGCTATGCACCAGAAGGATGGGAGAAGTTTTTCCTTCCATTGAGTGAGACATGTATGGATCGAAGAGGGGAAAGTACAACTAGATGGGGATGTAAGTATTCTTTACAGACTAAACTATTTTTGTTCAATTATACCCCTATCCTGCTAGTAAGTGTGAAGTAATACTAACAGAAACATGCCCACTTTCAAAATAAGCATCAGAAGCTCAAGAAAAAAGGCTTTGAATGTTGTGAAAGATTTATGCAGAACAAAATGTAAAGTTCTGGTTTTGCTTCATGTATTTCTCATGAATTGCTTTTGAACGTTAAAACAAAGACATTTTGTGACATGTTCAGGGGCAGATTTCACAAAGATTTAACATTGATCTTCACTGCAAATCAATCTTAATTGCTAAAGCAAAGTGTGATGTCACAATACAAATCGCTATGGTGATACTGACAACTCGTCATAAGATGAATCTTAGTGCTTTGTGAAATCGAGCCCAGGTTACATTTAATCTCAATTGTTACATTTTCACTATAATCATGATAATTGTCAATAGTGAGGAACAAAAATGGCTGGCTCCTAATGTTCTTCATCTTTATTGTTTGTTGCTGTTGAAGCTTTTCACTATTCATCAATTTTGCTTTTCTTTAATTTTGTTCTCTCTTTCCTCCAACTTTAAATTTTTAAAAATATATTTCATTGTAAATGTAACGTCCAAGGAGTTGATTTGTGCGCTCATAATATGTTACTTTTTATAATGCATTATGTGACAGTGTTTTTATCTGATGTGTTTGAAGCATGGTCATGCATGTACTCCTGCACCCCTGCATGAACTAAGAGCTAAGTCATCAAGTAAGCATAATTAACAAGTTTTATAACTAATATTGATGTTGTAAGGAATTCATCCTTGCTCTATAGTTATACTATGGTATGTTATAAATTCACTAATGAGCAAAAGAAATTTAAGAAATTTCTGTAAAACCAAATTATTAACTTGAGGTTTATGGTGGCATCTTTTTCTCTTGAAATATAGGCCTACGTGTATATGTCATCATTGGTTTTTGGAAGAGTGCAGTCATTTCAGGCCCGCGAGAGAGGGGGGTGCTGTGGGTGCTGCAGCACCCCTACCCAAAATGACGGGGGTGCTGGAATATGCTATAGCACCCCTACTTTTCGAACGTTAATGTTCGTTGTAACATAATAACTATTTTTAACTCACCCCTAAAATCCCTGAAAAATTTGTAACACTTTATAACAAATGAATGTTTAATGATAGATAAATGATGGCGCTGTCCCATTCAGTGACGCTCCAACACTGTTGA
>CM021526.1:25581170-25598369 GCA_010994315.2 Pisaster ochraceus | reverse complement strand
TTGTCTAGCGTCACAGACAGCCAGAAGTCCAATATGAATCAGCTTATCCAACTAGTTGACATTGTCTAGCAGTACCAGCAGCCAGAAGTCCAATGTGAATCAGCTTATCCAACTAATTAACATTGTCTAGCGGTACCAGCAGGCAGAAGTCCAATGTGAATCAGCTTATCCAACTAGTTGACATTGTCTAGCGATATAGGCAGCCAGAAGTCCAATGTGAATCAGCTTATCCAACTAGTTAACATTGTCTAGCGGTACCAGCAGGCAGAAGTCCAATGTGAATCAGCTCATTCAACTAGTTAACATTGTCTAGCGGTACCAGCAGGCAGAGAGTCCAATGTGAATAATTTTGGGTTGTATTGGAATTTCTTAGTCTTTGGACAAATGGTACATGTTAGTCATTGAAACAACACATCTTGAGTGACATCCTCACTTATAATTAAATAAAGTGTCAAAACATTAATGTCTTTGAATTTGTTTTGTGTTCGTACGTTACAACATTTCTTAGTGTCCGAATATATGTTCATATTTTAGGACAGAATAATACATTGAATTTTTAAATGTATTTTTATGTGTAGAGAATAGCTATGTTTTGAGCAGAGTGTTTTAGAATTTTATTTTTTGTTTACCAGATAGACAGATGTTTATTACACACAAAAAAGAGGCTTATTATTGTTTACTGAATGCAAGTCAAGTGTGCTATTTATCTATTCAGATTTATTTTGTTTGTTTATCTCACTCTAAACTATAAATATGTTCAAATATACCAGGGATACTTTGATATTCCTAGACTTGAAACAGTCTTCAAATGGCTAATTTAACTTGTGTGAAGAAACTAGTGTGAATTTGTCATGTTGCATGTTTTCTATTTATGTTAAAACCTATTTCAAGAGCCCTTTTTATTGGCTGCACAATAATAAAAGGTTCTTCCTTGAAAGGTTAGGTAATATATAATAACTGAGTGTAGTACACATCTTAAATGTGTACGACAATATTACTACATGAATGACATCATTAGTATTTAAAGGTTCAGTCATTTTCATCTACTGACCTGTACAAATTTGTTCAAATAAGTTGGTTTTGTTTAAAATAGTTTAGGTTTTGTCAGCCATTTTGTTATTTCTATGCACAAATTTATTTCATTTTCAATTGCAGCAATGAAAATGCTACTTTCTTGACCTAGACAGTATTTCAGAAATATGACATTGGAGGCTTGGAATGAGTGGAAGTCTATATTTATCAGATGTTTTTTTTAAATTGTCTAAATAATTGTTTTTGTTTAAAGTCTTTTGCCTTGTCGCTAATAGATATAAACCATGTACAGGAGCACACATTGCTGAAGTCCTCATCAATTGGGATGCCAGGTGCCAGGAGACCTAAATGGGTAAATCCACCGTTCTCTGAAAACAATGCAAATTAGCCAATATGTCTTCTGTCACCTACAGTGTAGCATCTCAAAGGCTCTCATTAGGTTAAGTATTACAGGAAATCCTCTATGACACACTTTGTATTTATTTGATTTTGTTCCTGTTTTTGCTTTTAATTTGTGGACTAGTCCTAAATACTTGTTGCTGGGCATGCTTTGATATGGCAGGAGGACTAGGGGCTGTTGTGGTCTTCTGCTGGGCATGCTTTGATATGGCAGGAGGACTAGGGGCTGTTGTGGTCTTCTGCTGGGCATGCTTTGATATGGCAGGACTAGGGTTTTTATGGCCTTCTGCTGGGCATGCTTTGATAACATTCTCTCCAACAGAAGGTCGTTTACAATATATTAAAAAACTCATACACTCAACTTAATGTGTATCAATTCATGGTTTTAATTTGTACGTTAAATTAAACTTTCCTACATTAAATGAATGGCTGAGAAACAATCAAAATTGTCTACATTTTGTCCTTTTTTTTTAACATGCTTGGGCTTGTGCTCTTGTTTGATAGGTGTCTGAAAATCTATACTCAATGTGGAGAGGTAGAACTCTCCACAGTGATGAATAAACTGTCAGCCAGAAATATGATATCATCTGGTGAATGCATCTACACAAAGTATACAGGCAGACAGTTTAGTTCAGTGCACAGTTGTGGTAACATACACAACCTGTGCGGTTGAATGGTTTTGAATGATTGGTCAACTCGCTGGAAAATAATGTTACCAAGGGTAGCAGGTTTACATGGTGAGGCACTTGCTATGTTGGGTGGAGGAAACTGGGAAGAGCACATCTTTAAATACCCACTCGTTTTCAAGAAACACAAAATGATTGCTTGACAGTGAGAGTACAGTGCCAAAGGTTTATGTTTAGGATAGAACAATGTGTTTTTATATCTCTGCATTTTTGCATAGCAATTAACAGCAATCAACAAAGATGCCAGTTAATCTGCCATGATATTCTGGCCCTCAGGAAGATCAATCTTTTTGTATGAAAACGCTGAAAAGTCTATTAAAGCCTAAACCAAGTGTACATTTCTGTTTGCCTTTGCACTCAATAAATAGTTCCTACCTTTTTCCAAGATCCAAATGTCATGCCTGATGCAATACACTGTATTCATGAACAAAGGTAGGTGGGAGTGTCTATACATTGAAGAGGAATTTTTAAAAAGGTATCGAGGTGATTTGACAGCAGAGACGTCTTTACTTTGCCTCTGTGTCCAAAAACTTTTGGAGATGTCACTAAAATACCAGGAGAATGAAGAGAAGGCCTTGATATACAATTGTGTTTTCGACACTGTGTGCCCTTACACACGCCATTTTACAGGGTAATTTTAAAAATGGGAACAATGCTACTCCACAAGGTTTTCTTTGTTCTAGTGGTACCCACAGAGAATTTCTTCAGAAAAGGGAACAATAGAACAACAATAGCAGGATCCCACATACCGGATCCGTAAGGGTGGGGGGACGTCGCTAAAAAATAAACAAAGTCCAAACAATGGGAGAACAACAAGAAGCCCTCAATTTACCTTGACAATTAATCTTAATCACTCTTTCAAATTAGAATTCTGATTCTCTCAAGTTACTTGGAGTTACTTGACAGGTTGATTAGTTGTCTGTGTCTATCCAGCCAGATAGCCGCACATTGCTTGATAGCACTTCTAGGCTTGATTTCACAAAGAGCTAAGATTGTTCTTTTGTTGTGTATCAATCTCAGTTGCTAACAAAGTCAAGTGTGATGTCACAATTGACAACTTATCTTAAAGGCAAAGTATACTGTTTTTTTTTTAAACGGTTCGATTGCTTTAATCCTAAATGAATGTAAATATTATACAGTAAAATTAACCTGTGAAAATTTCATTTCAAAAGGTGGTAGCATTTTTTAGATATTGCTGAAAATCTGGAGTGGTTATGTCCAGAATTTGGAATAACTTAATTGGAATACTTAATCTGAGAAATGTTTCAGGCCTGAAATTTTCTCAGATTGACATTTTTAAAACCCTTTTTCTAAAACCACTCCTTAGAAGGGAATCACTTCTCAAAATGTTAAACATAACATGAGGCTGTTAAAATAAAGACAGTTTTTATTTTATGAACAACATTTTTATTCTTATTGATTTCGATAACTAAAGCAGCATAAAAGGGTTATTAACCAAATATGTTACATATGGATGAAAAGTTGATAACAATCCTTCACAAAATATTTATGGTATGATAGATACATCCTAGGTTCATTATTGATATTACTATTTGTTTGGTAGCATTTCTGATGGAAATATGTAAGAGGACAGTAAATTTTGGCATTAAGTTTTGTTGATCATTGCAAACCATGTATAATGCCTTTAAATTGTCTCCTTGTAGACAATTCACTAAACTGTAGAAATACACTAAACAAAAGTATTTCAAATGCAATTGCTCATTACTTTTATTTCATACAAAATGTCACAAAGATTAGCATGAGTTTAATTTGGGTGACATTTGTTTTTTACATAACAGTTCATAAAAGGGAACATTTAAATGTAAAACAAGCATATCAAATTCACTGGAACTGAGAAACGAATAACAATGATTTGTAAAAAATTGCTTGAAAATCTTGTCCCATCACCCCAGTGTACTTGCCTTAAATTGTATTTCCTAATTACATTGTTTGCAGTGTACTTGTGAGGCAGATTTATGACTGAAATTGCCTAAGTGTATTTTTCTAGTTGAGAACAATTCAGGCCTAATTTAAACGTATTTTACTTTGGCACACTTGACCATTTGATGCAGGATGTTGTGTTAACACACCGATATTTTGCCTGCTATAATTTGGCTGACATGCACATTGTATTTTGGTGTGGCATCAGGGAACAAAGGCCGCCTGTACTTTCCACTACAGAGCTTCATTTCACTCACACAAAGAGGACAGTTGGCAGTGTGAAAAATATTAAAATTCTGCCTTTGTTTGGGGATTATTGTGTAATCTATGATCCAGGCCTTTGTTCACTTGTTGTTATTCATGGTGCATCAATATGGTATTTTCTCAAAAGGTGCATCAAACAGAATCTTTGTTCTCTTGGCTTTGTCAAGTCATGGTTTCTTCGTGACTGCAGAAAAAAAGAAGATTCCCAGCAGAAACTGGTTACATGAGACAATTCCAGGGATTGTGATCAAGCAAAGGGTTTCCGGAAACAAAATAGCATGGCAAGAACAAACCCAGTGAGGTTAGGGTAGTGTCGTCATATTTATACCTAATTCCCATCCTGATCAAGACTCTGTATTAGGTCATTTATTTGAGGTTTAGTCTCTGGGCTGAAAGCACCTTTGTTTTCTTCTAGATTTAACATATTTTAAACAAGGTTTTGCCCTAAAGCCGAAGTATCTTTTGTTTTCATCAAGATTTATATTTGTATCCTTCCCCCACCAGTTCAAGTGCATGATGGACTGATTACTGTATTTTCACTGACTAACCAGCAGGAAAGATAAGCATGTCATTTCACTAGTCCACAAACTAACTCACTGATAAGGTTCACTTTGGGTACTGTATTTGTATGTGAACCACCTGTGCAAAATGTAGCAAGCTGGATCACTGAAACAGACTTTTGATTGGTCCTTGTGTGTTCTATGAAATGTTCATAATGCATTATATCATGACCAGTAATAAGGTCAATCATGCATGTCATGACACTTTAATTTCAGTCAACAGCTTTGTGTTCTGTTCATCTACCAAACATTTCAACCATTTTCTTGATGAGTGAAAAACTTGAAATGACTTATGCAATTACAAGTGACAGTGTGTGAGACGATTCTGTGGAAATTTGATATCACTGCCCAAATAAACATTCACATTTATCTCTTTTTCTTATGTAACTAAACAATCGAAACAAAACTGCGGCCTTTAAAACATGCAATAAATATAGCCATGAAATAACCTTGAAACATAGAATCTGACAAACGGAAAAAGAATGTAGAAGAATAATCAGGGAAAAGACAAATATGACGTGTTCATTGCTTGAAGATACATTGCTCAAAGTTAAATTAGCAAGTCATGCATTATTTGTTATCCAGGAATATTGGTTTAAAATAATTCAAGATTTTTGACCCCCGCCCCTTAAACCCATCATATTCATACCCCCCCCGACATACCAAGACTATTTATTACTAGGTCCACCTCCTCCGCCTCCACCCATCATATTACCTAACCCACCAAGCCCCGCCCCTCCACCTGAACCCTGCTGAAATTGCCGTAACATATTCTGAAGTCCACTCATACCACCTGCAGAATAAAGGAAAATAATATTGAGGTCAATTTGTTTCCAAAGCATTTTGCATAGCTTTTAATTGCGAGTGGACAGGATTAGCTCTATTGGCAAACACACTTGTGGCACTAGTAGAATTTATAAAAGGGTATTAAGGTGATGGAGTTCTTCCCTGTTCCAATGTGTTAATGTATAGAATTCAACAACAGATACATACACACTTTATCATTTGTTTCAAGGTATATTATCCCATTGTTTTTGTTTTCTAATTGTAATTTTATTTTATCCTCTTTAATAACCAACCTGTCTAAGTTTTGTCAAATTATGTGGCTGCATTTTATACATTGGTTTGTTTGGTCAGGGATTTGCATGTTCAGGTAAATGCTCATTTTTATTGCAGCAACTAAATTAAGGAAAAGTGATTTGACCTATTAATTCAAAAGGAAACTTGTCCTTTTTTTTCCCCTTTTTTTTTTAAAGACAAATTGTTCCCTCCTTAATTTGTCAAATATTAAGACACACGTCTTAATAGTTTTTCATGTTCTGAGAACACTTATTACCACAGATAACCATCTGGCTATGGTTTATTACATCTAACTTGCAATGCAAGATAACTAAGCTCACATTTAAACAGTTTTCCGAAAGACCAGCACCATTTTCACATAGTATACTTAACCAAATGGTCCATTAAGGCAAAAGTGGACTACAGCATTATTGAATGATTGAATGGTGTAATGTACACACCTATATGATGTAGTACTCTGGGATCCATTGCCTTTGCAATTGACTGATTCAACTTCTGCATCTGTGCTGGGTTTACATTCTTGGCCATATCTCCACCTATACAAACACATTAGGGATTAGTCACACTTCAAATACCCACACTACTACAGCGCCTAACACAAGATAATTTATCATTGCTATTCATACCCAACAACCAACATGTAAAAGATTAATCAAATTAGTTCAGTGAAAAAATGGTTGTCAGGGATTTTGTGCATGTTTTGTGCGTTTATTTGTTGGTTGTTGTTTTTTGTTGTTGTTGTTTTTGTTGTTGGGGGGGGGGGGTCCTCTACTACTTCCTTGAATTTGAGATGAAGAAATAGAAAAATTCTCTTGAAGATTGGCACTTGCATAACCTTTATTCTATCAGTGAGCTTCCATATTGAAAGTAATAAATGATCATTAATCCTATACTATTATAGGCATTTAGAAAAATGTCCAGAGAAGTGTATGAGTGTATAGAGTTATAGACCCCCCTTGCATATGATGTTGCAAGCCCAAACAGCCGCCTCACTGAGGTCAAAGGAAGACCTATCATTGTCAGAGAGCTGTGCGCTGTACGTACACATCTACATGTTTCCATTGTTTGGCCTCGGTGGTAGTGGCCAATGCAAGGGGTCTATAGCTTTTGGGCATACGTTTGGGCACCACTGTAGCAGTCATGCACTAAATTGAAATCTGTTGACCATGTGAGAGCACAACTGATTGTTTAATTTTGTACATGTTTAAAAATCATGAATGACCACATTGGGATGCAAGGTCACTATTTGTGAAATGTACAAAAAATGCTGTTGGTTTACTGCAAGCACTGTACAAAACTAGACCAGTGAAAGTTGACATGGTGAACTGCCGACCACCTTGAAGAGAAAAAACGACTTCCAAAACAACCACTCATTTCATACACAGGGAGGGTGACATCAACATGCATACACCTGACCACTGCCTACTTGTTTTGAAACGGTAGTGGAAGAGGTGTTCACGAGGAACAACAGTGAGAAGGAAACAGTAAATGCACCTTAGAAAAGCATCGTTTTGAAGACAGGACGTATTTGGTACTTACCTTTTCCTTTGAAGAGTCCCTTGATACCACCCATCTTCTTGACCATCTGAGCAAATTTCTGATACTGTTGCAGTAATTCCTGTACCTCTTTAGATGATACACCTGCCCCCCTGGCTACACGGTGTACTCTCCCCTGGGTACGCATGAAGATCTTGGCCCCTTCCCTGCTGTCTAACTCTGTCAAAATAATCATCCAAATCACTATTAATACAAAAACCCATGCTTAGATTCTAACTGTTGATTGTTATGGAGCATGTCACATGAGTTTTTTTTGTTTGAATATAAAATCGCTCAAATCAGAAAAAGACTATTAAGACTTCATGCACACTAAGCATAACAAACACAAATTTAACATCTATTAAAACAAACAAATTTGTATCTTTGCATTGGTATACATACACTGGTTGTCATCAATTAATCAAAGAATTCTAATCAACTTTTAAAAAAAGGTAGGCTTTCTACAGCATGAATAATATACTACAGGTAATTTGACCGAATACAACCAATGCACTCTTGTTTGCATGGGATGTATGCAGGAGGTGTTACAAATTATTTACCGTATTGGTTTAAAATCACAATTTCAATTCAAATTTCCACAAACTTTACTATCAAGTAAAATTTCTTTATAATTCAGACTACCAAACCAGACTATCCTATGACTTGTAGTCCTACTTTTATCAAACACAGAGCCAGTCAAGCTAACTCCTCAGCCCAATGAGAACATGGGATTCTCATCCAAGGTGCTTGTAGACTTGGAAATTATGGAGTATGGAGCATCACACATCAGCATAAAAGGGTAAAACCAAACCGATATTGCTTCTTTATCCTTCATGCACTTCATCCTTCATGCACTCTAATCTTAATTGATTCAACTTTTTACAACTTCACACTTCTGGTGCACAAAACACAAAACTGCACCAATTTGATTTTGCAAGAATCACGCCTTACCTTCATCATTCATACTGTCCATTATTGTCATGAGTTTTTTTAGTCTAGCCATAGATTCTTGCTCATTGCCCTTTGATATGAAGTCACTACTAAACCCTGGGATCATACCCTGTAATCAAACACAGATTGTATATTTAGTAATAATAATAATAATAATAATACTAATAATAATAACTAGATGTAAGTGATTGTAACTTACAATCACACAGCTGTTTCGTTCTGCTGACCTAAGAAGTTTTATTTTTTAGCCCAAGATATGAACTGATTCTGTATTTTGTGTATATGGCGTAATGTTGTTCCAAATGAATGCTTTTCAAGAGTGATCATCACAGTGTAAAATAGTTTAATTAGGTTCGGACTTCGGATCTTGTTTTAGACCGGGAGTTAAGGTCAAAGTGGGGTCACCGTTTAAAAAAAGAAAGAAAATGCCACAAGTGTTATAAGCTACAATACAACTCAAACATTACGACTCTATGACATGTGGTTCAGGAGATATGATTTGTTAAAGTTTTGAGCTTCCTGTTTGGACTGGAAGTAAAGGTCAAAGTGAGGTCACGATTGAACATAAAATGTCTCAAGTGCTGTAAGCTACTATACAACACAAACAATACGACTTTACGACATGTGGTTCAGGAGATATGATTTTTTAAAGGAATAAGCTTTGAATTACCATAATTTGACACCTAATGACGTCACAGTAAAATTGTGTTTTTGATACTAATAAATTTTATAAGGAACACAATGGTAAAAAAAACCTCTGATCTAATGCATTCTAAAAAAAACCTAAACCTACATAGGAATTACATGTGCTGCTCATGAGCTACACATTGCACAGTTCTTCAAAGACTCACGAAAAGTTCCAATCTCATAAGGGTCCTCACAGTACTGCATGACCCATGGAGAATATCAACCACCAGCACACTGGTGACTGGGTGTAGTCCATAAAGGCCTACATTTTTACCCACGGTTACAAGTTTTACCAATTAAATATTAATTATATAGGTTTTTGGGCATGAAACATCTCCTATCAAAAGCACTTAACTTTTCTAAACAAATTATGTAAATTAGGAAACTAATTAGTGCATTTAATTGAAAATAATGTGTTTTTGACTGTCAAAACTTTTACACTTTTAGCACCATGTGTTTTGTACACAGAACAAACACGCGCCAACAAATGACGTGACAGTGAAAACTATGCCGACTTCCTCATCCACAATGTGGAACGAGTCCATAACTGAAAATCTTTAGGATCGGATGTATACTTCTTGAGCTATGATGGGCACAAGTTTGACTTTTTAAATATTCACACTGCTGTCACATGAATAATTAATTAGAGAATTTGTATTTCTTAACATCTAAAATCTAGTTCAAGACATAAGCTTTCATATGGTAAAACATTTGACAACAGTTTTGTTTTTCTAAAGTTGACATTTGGCAGTTAGAAAAGTCAAGTGTTAAGTCAATAGTTTTTTGGGGAAAGAAAGAATAATAATAATAATTTAAAAAAATAAAAATCTCGACAGAAACAATAGCTGATATAAAAATCTCGACAGAAACAATAGCTGTTCAGACTAACACGTTGGAACAGCTAATAATAATAATAATAATCCCCTTTGAAGTGGGAGCAGCTGGCACAATTCCGAAAGCATTGAGGAAACATCTAGAGGAAATAGGGGCAAATGTAAGGGTAGATATATTACAGAAGGCGGCGCTTTTGGGAACAGCGAGGATTCTGAGAAAGACCCTTAAAAGGGATAGAGCGGAGATTGTTAACCACCCAGTACCTGAGGAGGCGGCTGCTGCTAGCTTGCAGAGTGAAGATGAGGGGGAACAGCCAAGGTTGCGAGGTCAGGTCGATGATGGCATCGGCGAAGAGGAGGGCATAGAGCTTACGGAGGAGGAGGTGCAGATAAAGGCCAGGGTTCAAGAGGTGATGGAAGCGGCAAAGGGGTCAATTTGGTGGAGTGTCCCAGCTTTGCGCGGGGCCCCAAGGAAAAGGCTGACAGAAATGTCAGCCGTGGTAATGGTAAGTAAAGTCCTGTGGTCGGTAAGTACGAATATTCTATCAGACCGTCTTATTTTTGGGGCAGTTGTAGTAGGGGAAAAGTTACGTCGACTGGAGGGTCAAATTAAATACTTGCGAAAAGATCTCAGTAGAATAGAACAAATGAATAAGGGTTTATTGAATGGTTCAGACTTGAGGAATGCAATCATGACAAAGTACAATGTCAAAGGTAAGGGGGTGAGTGTGATAAAGAGAACATTAAGCAAAGGGTTAAGGCTAAGGCTGCAAAAATGAAGAAGTATGTCGACAGGGTTGGGTCCCTAGAACACTTTGCTGAAAATCAGCAATATTTTCTGCTTGTCAAGTCTATGATAAATAAACAAGAATGATGTGTTGACAAACACAAATGCCCTGCTGAGGTTAATCTCAGTACATGTAGGTGCTTAGGCTCATCCTTGAACACCTCTTGTTTTTGTTCATTTGCATTTTGTATACTTTCTCTCCCATGAGTTACCACTAACAATTTCATGGTGTTATGTTCAAATTTGTACGCTTTATTTGATTTAAATTTAAATATTTACCTGCTATTCAAAACACCCAAACACCTATTGTTTGTTTTTCTGTAAAAATATATTTGTAGTTCTTTTTGAGTTATTGCTCGGACAACATTCCATTGTTTTAGCCATAACAACCTTGACATTTGAACTAGGGGTCCAGACACAATAAGATTCTGAGGGATCCCTAGACCAATCAACACACCAAGTTTGGAGTTAATATTTCAAGTCCTTCTCGACTTATCACTCAGAAAACAATAGTCTTGTTAAAACTGTTGCTGGTATAACAATACAAATTATTAGAGAAGAGATTTCTATTTCTCTAGATATCCATCAAAACGAATCTGTTGATGCTTTGGCACCCGCCAGCAATTTTTGTTTTGCTAATCGCCAATCGCCATGTAACAGGCAATCAAACTAGGAACACCGGGGCGAACCCCTTCTCTTTTCAATAAGTGCACTGGGTTCTTTTTCTTGCGTTACACAACACACTGGACCGACAGCTTTATGCCCCAGTCAAAGGACAAAGTAATCATGGTTAAGTGTCTTGCTTATGGACACAAGTGTCACGACCGGGACTCGAACCCACACTCTGCTGATCAGAAACACCAGAGCTTGAGTCCGGTGTTCTTATCCACTTGGCCACGACACACCAAATTTATTCCTTAAAAACCTACAAACAATACATGTCCATAGATCTGTAAACCCAGTTTACTTCTTGCAAATTCTACTGCTGGTGTCACAGGGGATCCAGTTCAGGCTGTTGATTTCCGCTCGACCTTTCTACGTCTATGGTCTGACCAAACAGGACAGCACCAACCTCGTTCCCAGTAGTGTATGATATCGCCGCGCCATTCAGTTTTCTTTCCCAGAATCCCCTGCTCGATCGTAACCCCTGAAAGTGTGACTTTGAAACACCGAAATATACTAGATACTTTAATTAGTCCTGTGATTAGTCCTGTACGCAGAGCGACCTGCCAAAAGACGCATCAAGTCATATAGCAACTGGCTCCCTCTCATCCTTTTTTGATTTTGTGATAGGTTTTTAGGTGGTCTAACTCTTTGCAGTTTAGAGTGACCATATAAAAACATGATTCATTTAAAAAGTATTGTGTCGAAATACATGCATTTTTACATGCACGCACTAAGTCCCCAGAAGCGCTCCAAAGTTTTAATAAGCATGCCCACAGAGCAGTCACTTTTGGTAAGCCAATCAGCATTTAAGAGGACAATAGGGTCCCTGGTTGGGTGAAGATCCGCATTGGAAAAGTTTGTACAAAACCAATGGGAGCTTTAAGTACAAACAAAAGCGGGACAATAGAAGCCCTGATTGCAGGTGTTTACACACTTACGTGCGTGAGAACAAGACAAACAGTATATGCTTCCCATGGTGGGGTACGATAAATTGTCTTACCATTATTTGGCCAAATGGGCCCATCTTCATGATGTTCTGGAACTGCTCATACATGTCTCTTAGTGTAAATTCACCTGGAAACAATAAAGTGACACAACCAATCTTTAGGAATATGCCAGGAAAACTATGTCAAAACTGTTCGCACATTTTATCAATTATGTAAACTTTGTAAAACTATGTTTATTTTGCATAAACTTATCACATATAAATCACACAGGCTGGTAATAAATTATTCTGGAAAATCAATTGTTTAGCTGAATAGCACTGGGGGTGGTCACAGGGGAAAACAAATCTTCTTTCTCACCATGTTTGAGTTTGTTGATAAGTTCTTCATTGTCGTCTAAGTTGAGCTCACTGACCTTATCAATAAGTCCTTCAATATCACCCATGCCTGTTAAAAAAAAAATCACACACACACCATCTGAAAGCTCACTGATTACAAATTTCATACCATTAACAATCCTCCAGAAAAAAAAATGTCTGAAGTATTGTCAAAGTCATGTGAATATCATGCTTTGACTTCTGCCATGACTGTAATCAAATGTGCTTAAAACCTTGACAAAACATCATCATCATCATAAATAATAATAGGTAGCTTTGAGGAGATGGAAAGAATCCAGAAGTACCAAGACCTGGCCAGGGAACTTTTGCTCAATTCCAAGTTTCAAATACTACTATAAGTGAAATGAAACTGTATGGTGAACATATTGTACCAGCATATAAAGTCAACTTACCCAGCAATTTACTAACAAATGGTTTGGTTTTAAACTGCTCAAAGTCATCAATGTGTTCACCAGTTCCTATGAAAATGACTGGACTCTTAGTTGCTGCAACACTGCACATAAAAACAAAATATGTAAACAACAAAAGTACTTTGTTAACTCTTTAGTCTTCACACCACCCTGCCCGTTTCTCCTCAAACCACCTGAGAAGTTTAGCATGTTGTATTTTGAGTTTTACACATGTGATTGAAATTTACAAAAAGATAGAGATAGAGCGCGATCTCAATATCACAATGGTCTAAAAACAACACATGGTCCCCATAAAAAAAAATGTTGTTTTTCATCTCCAAAGGTTAGAAGGTGGAAAGTCTCATCCCCAACAATAAACAACGAGCAGTCATTGCTTTTAATTTGCATTGCTTGTTTTTCTTTTAGAAATTTCTTAAGAATCAACTGAATATTGGTCCATAATTTGCATACTGCATGCCTTTGACATTAAATGGGGCATGATGTTTGAAACAACAGTGCCTATATTATTACTTACGATCTACGTGTTATGTTGCATTGTCTATGAACATACCTAGTGCCATACTGATTGGATTTGTAGTTCTGTTGATACTAAGCTTTTAGACCTACACCTTTAAGTAAATGGAGTTAACTTAAAGTTAATGTTTCCATGACCCAAAATGACATCAGCATGAAATCACATCTTCACTGCACACCTGTAGTATAAGGTGAAAACTGAACCTTTAAAGTGACATCAAGTGACACTTGATGGCGTCATTATAACAGAACACCACATTTTGCATGTAACACATCCCAGCTTGAATACATGCAAGGCCAGCTTGAGTGCGCATATTTTTGTGTAGATATTAAATTTTGACTTATACTAGGCACATCTTTTCTATGTGGTCTTTGCTTGGATCAAGTTTGAAAACAATCAAAACTTCAACAATGACCAAAGTGCCGCACAGAATAAACTGTGTACTAAGTCTATGGGATTTGAGATAGAAAAATGCAGTGGAAAAAGATGAAAACAAATCAGAATAAAAACAAAGCCTTTTCCACAGTAGTGCAGAAAAGCCCCCCTCAAAATTTGTTTTACAAAATAATAATAATAATAATAATAATAATAACTAGAAATGAGTTTGTAACGAACAAACACTGGGGTTCGGCTCTGTTGTCAATGTTGAATTAATGTAATAATTAATTTGACACCTGATGACATCACGATGATGAAAACATGTTTTTCGTACGAACTTTGTTATAAGCTACAAGACGTCACAAAGTTTTTGACCCTTATGACATGTGGTTTAGGAAAAGTATTTTTGTATTGAATTTTCTGTTTGGACCGGATGAAAAGATCAAAGTCATGTTTTTAATAAAAACAAATGTATCATTAGCTCCAAGACGTCACAAAGAGTTGACTTTATGACATGTGGTTCACGAGATATGGACTTTAAATTTGAGAGCTTCCTGTTTGTACCAGAAGTAAAGGTCAAAGAGGGTGACATTTTTAAAATAACATGTTTAATGTGCCATCAGTTACAAGATGGCACCAAAATTATAACTCTTGACATATGGTTCGGACGATATAAAGTTTGAAATAATAAAGGTTTAAATAATACAACTACTTTGACAAGGCTAAATTTATTAACAAACTATACCGCAAAGACCTTAAAATGAATTGTTGTAGGATAATTCAATGAAATTGCGTGAGAATAAACCGCTACTAATATCCCAAAACGCTTCCGTATTTAATAGTTCGAGGACTCTCCACAAGTAAGAGGGCGCTATACAGGTTCACCATTAACTGTAGAAGCGAAGCAGTGAACCAAAATTAACAGTACAAAGTTCGAATGAAGCCATGTGTGTGGACAATGGCTCTCTGTGTAGGTAAGGCCATATTTAATGTACAGTGTGAAAAACGTGCAATGTACACAGTCGGTGCGATCGTGCTTGTTTGACGATACATGTTTTTAAATCGTTAATATCATCAACAAAGGAATAAAAACACTCGGTCGAACTGCTGCTGGATCTAAGTTAGAGCACAGGCTTTCATTTGATGTATTGTTTGTGTCTTTTAGGACTGTAGTTCCTGAGATTGAACGCTCACAAAATTTCATGTGTAAATGCTATGAGCATTTTCAGAAAGAAGTATAATAATTATAGTGAAATAAAATAAAAATCGAAAACAAAGGTGGTTTCGGCGGATGGCCGAAACCCCCAATAATAATAATAATAATAATAATAATAATAATAAATCCCACAACAACAAAAAATAGAACTTGTGTCTGTTGCTAAACAGAATGCAAGGCTTTTCCAATTTCAAACTTTTTAGATAAGATGGGAAGTAAAGGCAATGTAATTTTACGCACACAGTAAGAAATGAAGACCTATTTGCACTCTATCAATTCTAGCAAAAAGCAAATGTTGAATAACTATGAAAATAAATGTTAACATCCTTGTAATTTGACTACCAAGACATCATCATAATGTCACTTGTTGTTGCACACCTTTAGTCATGTTAGTCCAGGTCTTAGTATGTGCCAACTTTTAATAGGATATGAGTCTTAGGGCCATGTCACATGGGGCAATTTACTGGCAACTAGTTCCAGGCAATCTCCAAGAAGAAAAGAAACTCACATTTGAATGTTCACGTATTTTTCTTAAGGATCATAAGACATTGTTTGAAAAGTTATTCATGTGCTACCGAAGTGGTCCTGTAGCGTGCACTGCGGTTGGTTGCCTCCAAGTTGCCTGGAAAAGTTGCCTCGTGTGACAAGGCCCTTAGAAATAACCAAAGTGCCGTCTAGAAAAAACTTGTGTAAAGTTTTTCATTTCTACAGAATTTGGGTTAGAAAAAACTTGAAGAAAAGTAAAAGGTAAAAAGGAAGGGGATTAAAAAAAATTTAAAAAAAGAAAGAAAAAAAGCTCCCCCCTCCACCCTAATTAATAATAATAATAATTCAGAATAAAAACAAGGCTTTCCCAGAAAGTGTGCTGAAAAAGCCAAATAAGTTTAAAAGAAGAAATTCTTACGCGCTGAGAGCACCTCCACCCTTAGCATGACCATCTAGCTTAGTGATGATAACTGAAGCTACATCTACTTTCTCTTTGAAGGCTCTGGACTGTGACTCGCAGGCTTGACCAATAGATGCGTCCATCACAAACACTACATTATCTGGGTTCTGAGTACACAATGGAACATAATGAAGACTTACATATTACAAATGAGAAAAATTAACGATACATTTCAGAATGACTGTAACAGATGAAGCTTAGGGTTGGCCTAAGCAATATGCACGATGTTGCCGAGTGGTCTAGAGCATCGAACTCAAGTTTTAATGGCAGCTTCATCAGGGTCTGGCTTCTAATTTGGATGTTATAGTTACTTCTTATCACCAAGGAGTAAATGAGTACATGATGTACATGCAAGAGTAGATATTGTTGATGTGAATGATAAGCAGCCTGTTTACCTATTTGGTTGCTTGTGCTGCATACTTCTATGGAGTTGAGATGGTTTCAGGAATGCTCACAAAATTCTTATACATGTAGGTGCACTACAGATACTACACTGTAACAATCCTTGGCTGAAACCATACCATCCATACAAATCTTTCACCTTCATGGCCAAGTGCAAACCCTATGCACAGGACTACACTACACAATATGAATTACACTAGGTGTTTGATACTTACCACTGCATTGGACACTTGTAACATCTCCTCAAAGAGAGAGTCTTCTTGTTTGTGTCTGCCGCTTGTATCAACAATGATGATCTCAAATCCTTCATTCTTGAACTTCTCTACACCATCAGCGGCCAACACAACAGGATCCACCTCAGTGTAACTATGTCAAAATCAGTATTGTTACTATCTTCAATTATCTGTATTATTATTAATTTCTGGTACTAAAACAAATGTATCTCCAAAGCTAAAGGTAACTTTAAAGGGATAAAACATGTCATGTGATGTCATGTGACACATTTATGTAACTTGTACTAGGCACATCTTTTCTATGTGGTCTTTGCTTGGATCAAGTTTGAAAACAAT
>CM021526.1:25522680-25541997 GCA_010994315.2 Pisaster ochraceus | reverse complement strand
CTATTTGTTCTCACAATTACTCAGGGCTGCATTCCACTTGTGCACAGGCTTTTACTGTTTGCCAGGATTTGAAAATAGGGTGTCCAAATTTGACGTATTTAAAAACAGGGTGTCAAAATATTTTTGCGGCGATTAATGCTTAAAGTTCACAATAACCACCGGTTCATGTTCATAAACATTGAAATGGCTGCTTGGATGTAAAAAGCATGAACTGTTGGTTATTTTTGAACCAGCGTTGCAGGTAGCATACCATTGGTTACCAGCGCATGGCTTGCATGTTGGAGAGGCCAAACTGGTGTGTCACGCACACCCGCTGGATCATGTTTTCATACATGCAAGCAATCGTTGACCAGCATTGCATGCAGCATACCATTGATTACCAATGGAAGCTGCCATATTTGTTAAGGAAAGGCAAGGATTCTAAATAATGGTGAAAATTTATAGATTTTTCTTTTTTTGCGAACTGCGAAACAGAGTGAGCCTATGTATAATGCCAATTTCCGTCCGGCCATCAAGTGTTGAGTTGTTTGGTGGAATCTAAAATCCCCCAAGTGAGATCAGTATACAGTGACAGTCATATTTTGTGGTTCTCAACTTGAAGTTTTTGGGATATTAACAAAAATGCTAGGCTTAAATTAGCCCTCTCACAGTTACACTTAGTGTTAAGAGAAGGGTTTTGCAGTCAGCTCTGCAGTCTGTTGCCGGAGTTAGATGCGGGACTATTTACTGGGTCATAACCCTCTTGACATGACACTGCATGTAAGTTCCCAGTAGGACAATCCCTGTGAAGGCAAATAGTCTTGAATTAATGTCAAGAGAGTATTTTTTTTTACGACAGTATCAAACCTCGGCCCAATTTCATGGCTCTGCTTACCGCCGAATTCTGCGCTTGCGATCACCATTCTATGCTTACTGTGCTAGCGCCAAATTTCTGCACTAGCTGTGTAAGCGAAGAATGCCTAGTAACGTGGAGTACACAGGCGCACAAGCAAAAATTACCTTCTAACCTGTGAAATTCGCTTGACATAAGGGCGGAATTCCCTGCTTCCATAAGCGTTGATTCTTTGCTTACGGTAAGCAGAGCCATGAAATTGGGCCCTGTTTTAGTTATTTGGTGGTACTATGTAATTGCTGGTTGTAACCGAATCAAAACATGTAGATATCATTACACTGGAATGTTTTTGATCATATCTCTAGGCTCCAGATTCATGCACAACCGAAAGTCGCAGTTGACACAAGTTGATTTAGACTTCATGGAAATACATTCACCATGCAAACAATAACATAATCATAACTAAATTATTTTAAGTACTGTGGATATTTTGTTTATTGAAAAATGACCTGGGCTGGGCACCACTACACGCAGAAATAATGTAGAGGATCTAAGGAAGACTGCACAAGTAATTTTGACATTGCCAATGATGTTATGTTTTTATGCCCTGTGGTTGGCAAAGCCACTAAAGGGGCATACTTGTACTGTTTCTGACATCTCCTTTCCTGGGTGTGTGGGTGGATGGGTGTGGGTAGGTACAGTATATTATTCAAACCCAGAACAATATATGGTCCCCGGTTGGGTAAAGGTCCCCACTTGTAACCAATGGGAGCTGTTGCCAAAAAGTTTATGTCCAATCAAAAGAGGGACAATAGGAGGTTCCCGATTGCAGGTCATTACACACTTGTGTGTGGTCTGTATATACATTCAAACTGGGGACCTATAATAACAGAGGACAATGGGGTCCCCGGTTGGGTAAAGGTACCCAGAAAAAGAAATGTTGTCTGAGCGAGAACTCAAGTAAGACTTGGCATATTATCTCCAACTTGGTGTGTGGATTGTTCTTGAGATCCCCAAAAGCCTAACTTTTGGACCAACTAGGTCAAATGTCCAGAAATAGACTGGCTTGAGGGGCATTTGTGTTATTAAACACAACCTTTCTTGTTTTTAATCTGAAATATCTTGGTAAATTTTTGCAAATGTTAATTTGTTTGATAAACCTAAATTTCGGTTTCCATCATAGTACATGTATACATTTTAACCTCAAATAATCTACTCTACTAATCTGGTTGTGACAGAAAGTGGTGTGGTCTAAAAGAAGTTCTGGCCCCTTGGACAAGTGACTCAAAAAATAAAACTGTTGTACTCGCTGGAAACTTTAATATCAGAGTTTTCTCATGGTTAAATATTTCCATAGCTATCATTTGATTTAGCTACATTACTGCCTGACTGTAGAGAAAAGTGCTTTGTAGGCCATTGGAAAACCCCTTTCCAATTCATTTTGTGAAATTTGTTACAGCATTATAGAGACCTACATGTAACAGGTGAATTCTGCTGGCATGAAGTTAGAAACAGATAAAATAGTGTTTGCAATGAAAAAAGCTCAGATGCTATTGTCAGTTATCAAAGAAAAGACCTCTTTAAAGATGGAATTCCAGGCCTCATCTCATAGCATGGCATCATTCATTTCACTTAGGCCTTACAGTACAATTTATTTAAACGTTGGGCCCACAACAAAGTATTTGTAATGTAAGTTTTCAAATTATCACCTTCATTAAGGGACAAGAAATTGTTAATTCATATAAACTTTTATTACTAATATTCATATGTGTAGGTGACTTGGATAAATCATGGCTGATAAAGCACAGACAACCACCAAAAAGCACAGGCAGTTTGTGAGTGAGCCAATGGGAAACAAGCTAGTGACAGATCTTGGAGGTATTGGCCCAAAATATGGAGAAAGGTTACGAGCAGAAGGCTTTGAGAAGGTAAAGTCAGACTGATTTCGTTTGTATCCAGGGTCTTGATTTTCAAGGTTTTCTTGATATCAGACTCCGCCCCTTGCCAATACCTGCTGCCCCTCAGCCCCCTAGAGTGTCACTCAGAATTCCCTGAAAATGTGACTGTATCACACAAAATTATGTCAAAAGTGATAGAGTGAAAACATTTGTCATTGTTTTAATTAAATGCAGCTCAGTGCAACAACCTGTAATTCTGTCCTGTTTTGTTTTGTTTAATCTCTGTGTTTATTCAGGCGTACAACGTTCTTGGGCAATTTCTTGTGCTGAATAAAGACAAAGATCTGTTCACCGATTGGTTGATGGAAACAGCCTCTACAAACTCCAAGTGTGCTTTAGATTGCTTTAACTGCTTGAAAGACTGGAGTGATTCCTTCATTTAACTTCAGAATTGTCTTTTACCATAAAACAACAACCTTACTTCCCTCACAAGTCTGTAACATTTACTAGTGGGTTGAGTTGTGGTTGGAAAAAAGTAGGATGTGATTTCTTTGTATTTTTCCCGTAAATCCAAGTTTTTGTTATAACCCCCCCCCCCCTATTTTTTATGAATTTTTTTTCCAATTAAAATCAGATTCATAAAAACATGAAGATAAAACCATATAAAACACCCCAGATTGCAGAGTAGGGCTTTTAAAACCCTTTTAAAAGATAAATGTATATAAGTAGGTCACGGGCTCGCAAGTTTTCATGCTCATAAGCTTTTGCGCTCATAAGCTTTCACACTCGTAAGCTTTCGCGCTTGTAAGCTTTTGCGCTTGTAAGCTTTCGCGCTTGTAAGCTTTTGTGCCTTGTGCTCACAGTTCAGGTTTTGTTTAACAGCCTATCACATCCCTGAGAAAGACAACTCGGCACAGAACTATCGGTACTTAAATATATTCACCACATTATATTACTGTAGGGCTGCTTACAATGTACATGTAATTGCATTTATCATTTAAACCATGCAGCGATATTAAATGGTCAGAAAGTAGGTTTAATATTTTATCTCAAACTTTACACTGAGACATCAAAGATAGCGCTGTAATATACACTATATCTGTCCCAAATCAACAACTAGCTAACCCTTATCAGTCATGTTGTTGCCAGAGTGTACATGTTGTATACATGTACTTTGACACCAGCATGACTGATCATTCAGTGGTGCTTATTGAGTGGTTTACAGGCCTGAAACTTCATTTTGTTGAGGGCAAGATCATTTTCGTTTTTTCCAAAGGTCGTTCCTATTGGGAATACCTTAGAGGGGAATATTTTGAAGGGTAACGTGGCAAGACTAAAGGCATCAGTGATTCCAGGCCTGATCATGATCTGTGTTCTTACATTACCTAACTACACAGATGGGCAATTCCACGGTAACTGAAGGACGTTTTGACTATTAAACAACTTTTAAATCATGAGTATCATTAATGGTTTAATTAGTTGCATCAAGCTAATGTCACCGTTTTATTATTTAAGGACTGCCTTCGAAATTGCCTCCTTTTTTTGGCAGAATAACATTTAGTTTATAAAATATGAATACTAATGAGGTTGGCAACGGAAGGACAGCAAAACAGACATGGATTTTCCACCTATCATGTGTTTTGCTAAATTTCTGTGAATTCGTTTTGACTATTTTGTTTTAAAGGTGAGAAATGTAATACTTTGGGATTTAGATATAATGTACCAGTTTTCATTAGAAATTTTTCATTTTGATATTAGAAATACAATGCCTTTTGTGGATTAACTTTTGGTAATGGAAAGACGGTAACGGAAGTACAAGTTTACTCAATTATACCATGCACAAAATGTGATTTAACATTACTTTTTGAAATAGAAAATTAATGAAATGTGCAGTGTAAGTTACATCTATCCAACATCAGACCTTGTAACAATTAAGAAAATGTTGATTGGAAGAAACATTACCTGCTTATTATTGATAAACAAAACACTAAATTTTTCTGGAAAATGATTGGTCTCATCAAGGCTACTGAAGCTGAACTATAGTTTTTAATCTTTCAGGTAGATTATAAAAACATAAATACTTCTTAAATTATGCTAAATTGTCCAGCTTATACTTTGCCTCTGGAATAGCTTCAAAGATATTTCCCCATTGTCCATGAATGATGATGGAAGCAGCTCTTTATGATTTGATTTCTTGTGATAATTACATAGGCCTACTTGTCGCTCATTTCTGTGCTGTCCTTTGCAAAGAACATTTTGGCCCTGTTTATTGCTTTTATGAAGAAGGGTCAGACAGTTACTAAGGCAGGGCAAAAATGCTTGATGTAACTAATTATAAACTGTTAATGATACTTGTGATTTAAATGTTGTTTAATGAATCAAAACGTCCTTCCGTTACCGTCGAATTACCCTAAAAAACATAAATGTAGCATTTCTAAGGACGCTGTCACAGGGTATACACCTCACCTAGCTACAGTATCAACACAGAAACATTGCTTACAAGGGTGTTTGTTTGTCAAATGCTACAAATGGCATATAAAATTTGATAAAAGTGGAATTTGTCCTTCCGTTACCGATATGGTAACGGAAGGACATAATTTAATCAATTATAATTAATAAAGAAAAAGGATTTAGATGTCAGTCATAATTCCATATTAAAGGCCTACTAAAACTTGCTTTAAAAAATAAGATTCATTGCATTTATTCTACAACTAGTTAAAAATATATATATATTGAAGGTCCGGATTGGATCGAAAGCTAAGGCCATCTCCCATACTAATTTTATATAAATATCAAGTTTTTCGGTATTGGAAGGACATTCTACTGGACCAAGATATGTCAAGTCACTGAAGCGATATCTGAAGAAAAAAATTGTCGCTCATTGTTTCAGGATATATGGATTAATTCTTTAATAATTTTAGGTCAGTATTTATCTTATTTTTGGCTCATAACTGGATTATTGATTTATTGTTATTTTGGGGTATCAAAATGTATCAAAATCATTCTTCCGAGTATAAATCTTGAGAATATAGGCAGTTTACTTTCATTTGACACCTAATTTGTTGTTGTGACATGCATTTCAATTTTCTGATGTCATGTCCACTTTGGTGTGGAATTAGCCAGATGTGTTCATCCGATGACAGTCACCCTGTAAAGTTGCTATACAATTGCAAATAGTATTGTATTGTTATTTGTAATTATTTCTCTTTTAGTCAGTATTGTACTAACTTGTATGCTTTTTAGTGCACACCGGGAAATCAAATTTCTTTAAATCAAAATTTTTTAATTGAATTGAATTCCTTTGATCAGTTGGCAAAGTTGGGAGCGATTATTTTGTGCTGAGTTTGTCCTATCTGTGCTGATACATAATTATACATCAATCTAGCTATTGTTTGGAAAGTTGGTAAAGAGAGCACCATTCAAATTTTGACCATCATTTTGTATGGGCAGCCTCGAGTAGCACCAAAGATATAACTGGGTTGGCACAAGGTTGCCCTTTTTAATGAAGCATTTAAACTTAACAAAATGTTGACTTTTTGTTTTATTTAGCACAGTTGATTTATCAGTGATATGGGTATAATTTAGAGCTTTTTATATACTAATGTATTTGTTGCAGTGACAAGGTCACTCATACTTTTCCAACCAATGTTGGCAAAACTTGTGGCTGAGCAGTTACAAAGCTTTGACCATTTCTGAATTAGTGTTAACTTGTATTAAAGCATTAGGCTGCCCTTGGCACAGTGGCCAATTTGGAAATGACCTATTGCTACATCATCCCCAATGTTCCCATACATAAACTCACTAATTTCCTCTTGCTTGTACAGAAGTATCCTCCTAAGATCCTCTAACGAATTCCTGAGATTCAAAGCGCACAATGAAAACACAATGGGGGGGGGGGTATCGCCATGCCACATATCTAGCACCACTTGTGACCTTAGGCTGATAGCCAAACTAGTCTATACAGAGAATCGGTATTCATGATTGCCAATAATTATACACACAGATGGCATTAATACAGCCAAATGTTCAAAATGTACAAAAACTGTCCAAATACATGCCTCAAGGGGAAAAAACTTAGCTAATATCATCAAGTAGCCTTTTTTGTACAGTAGCACTAGCATCCTCTGATTTGACTGTCAATCACAAAACCATTGTGTCCTAATTTTATCTTTAAAAAATATTAAGTAATTAAGATTAATTCCAGATAATGACACAAATTTCTAGTTATTGCTGTAGAAATACATGTACATGTTGTTGCATTTATAAAATATACACAAGACACACAATGGCATAACTAGGGTTCAAAACCAGGGGCCGATTTCACAAAGAGCTAAGATTGATCGTAACTGCAAATCAATCGTAGTTGCTTAGTAAAGTGTGGTGTCACAATGTAAATCACTATGGTGATACTGACAATTTATCTTACGATGGATTTTATTGCTTTGTGAAATCGACCCCAGTTCTATTCCCCCTGAAAAATACTTGTCTGAAATACTGACAAAGACAAAAACAGCATTTGAACACCCCTCAATTCACTGGTTTTTATGTTTGCCCAACATGAACATGCACAAAATCCGTCAAAAACATGAACTGTGTAGCACAATTGATTTATCTGTGATATGTGTATACATTACCGCCCAATTAAAGGAAAGTTATTCATGTTTATTTTATTGTGTTTCTATTAAACACTAGATAATGAGAATGATTTTCCAAATGAATGATGAACTTTACATTTAAAGATGAAACATCAATGAGAGCAATGTTCAATTTTGTAAATTGTAATTTTACTTAAGCACAGTAGCTTGACCTGAATTAAATATATACTTGCCCCTTGTACGCCTTAAAATGCTACATGAATTACTTGCCTGAAAAATGGTGTATCAATCAAGACTAATGTCTCGATTCCTTGATATGGTGATCATATAAATACAAAATAACATACACAAACCCCCACCCCACATTTATTTATTAACAAAATCATATGCTTTTTCACATCAACAATTCTGCCAAACAGTGATCCAAATAATAATGTTGAATAAAAATATTTTTTTTTCACACCATGTTAAAAATGACTAATGTAGGGAAGCTTTACTGTAATTAACCAAAGGCATGTGAGTTGCATGGTTGCCTGGTTAACCAGTTAATGCAGGAAGACATGTACACACGAAACCCTGTTATGGACACACAAACAAAGTTGGATAAACAGTTTTTTAAAAAAGGTCCAGGGATTCTTCGGGTAGACCTGTAAACACACTCAGACATTCAAGTAACAAACAGGGAGAAAGGGTACTGGAATTCATGCTCAGAACTCTCCCCTATTCTGGGGATTATTGTGTAATCTCCAATTCCAGACCTTTGTAATTTTGTTAGACAAACCAAGATTACGAGAGATCATTAGACTGCCACCATTTACACTGGTTGCATAGGGGAGGTTAACAGACCACATCCAATGAGTTGTAGTTGGGCCCTTCACGTTCAATTACTTTTCTGTGAGTGCAAGTACAATATATATATAAAATATAATATTTCAAGTAATAAACCACAAGGGAAACTGACTGGGTAGATTTTAAAATAATTTTGGTTTTTGAACAAAGAAATTAAAGTGGAGCAATGACCTCTGGATTAACTTACAGGCGCTTTACCAACTGAGCTATTCAGCCCTTTGTTGGCGGTCTCCCTATTAGTCAATATCTTTACCGACGATTATATTTTTGGAACTATGTTTGAGCTATGTTTTGAAGAATGAGATCTATTCCTTTACACAGCACCATGTAAAGGTTTACAAGGTGCTGCGGCGAAATATGCAGCCAATCAAACCAGGAACATTGGGGTGAACCCCTTCTCTTTCCAGTCAGTGCACTTTTTTTTTTAACATGCATTAAACAACACACAGGAACTTGGCTTTACGTCCCATTAGAAGGACAAAGCAATAATGAAGTACTGTCTTGTTCAAGAACACAAGTGTCACGACTGGGACTCGAACCCACACTCTGCTGATCAGAAACACCAGGTCTTGAGTCTGATGTTCTTATGCACTCGGCCACGAGTACATGACTTTTTTTTCTGTGAGTACTCCGGGAGGCAGGCATTGTTGAAAAAAATGTATAAAACTGACCCAAAATTCAGGAGGTATATGTACATGTATGTTGAAATGATGGTCATCTTTGCACCTTTTGGTCATCACTTGAGTTATAAATTGAAATCTGACACACTATCCTCAGCACTAGAAAAATATATAAAAAGCATGATTTCAAGAGCTAACACAACAAGTTTTGAAATTTCTCATCTCTGAAAGCACATATGTATGAGTATAACAACCTTTTCTCAACTATATGACTGAGCATGAATAGAAGTAATGTAGCGCTGAGTGATATTTCATTTCAAATGCTCAAGTCAAAATGGGGAAAAAATTGAAAAATCATAGAAATTTATTGCACAGAACAAATAACCACAGAAACTTAAAAAGAGTGAACTTTTTCAGCTCAAAATATTAAGTGTAAAAAGAATCATAAGTGGAGAGTACAGCAGCCAGGATGAAATACTTTATCATAAATGTCCAGTGCTGTCCCAGTGTGTATGAAGAAGGTCGATAGTTGCACCTAATGCCCAGCTTATGTCAAATCCACGGATCTGTTCGCTCATCTGAAGACAAAAATGAAAGCTATTTTAGGACTGATGGGTACAGCTACAGACACTAAAGTATTTTTCATTGAACAGATGACAGTTTTGGAAGAGTATTCTTTCCAACCATTTTATACATGTCAGTCACCCAGACTGTGAAAGATTTTATGAAAATTAGGGAGTTGAACACTTTTTCTCTATAAAGATTTTTTAAAACAAAATATGTTTGATGCAACGCTAGGTTTACATGGATTCTTATCCTTGCTTACCACCAGCTCTGTATCACCACTGAAGCCATATCCATGTGTAAGTAAGGTATTTATGTAGACCAAGTCCATGCATAGAAATGGGTTATCCACATCAAATTCTCCACAAGCTGATGACAACAAGAAAAACAAATTTATATTCAACTAAATTTTTGGGCACATAACCCACCGTCTATATTCCCCCAAAAGCACCAAGATCTCATAGACCAAGATCTTCACAACAACAGCTCATTGAAACAACCATTAGAAAACTGCGAACCTTCATACCTGTACATGTACCTAGGAAATTAAACAGCCTGCGACTCGGACACTTATGTACAGGTGCCCCAAACCACAACACCTTTATGGATTCATTTACATGAAGTTCCCCACTCCCAATGTCAGCAAAATGCTGACAATGTCAGCAAAATACACTGAGAAACATTGCCTTTTCACAAGTAGTTTTTTTATCAGTATGTAAACTTCAAAAGCAATCACAGGATGAATTACCAAGGCACAAAAGCTGAAGCAGAATTTTGAATGATAAAAGCAATTTTTTATAATAAAAGTTGTGTGGATAAGTTAAAATAACTAGTCATGTGTATGGCTGAGCCTCGCCATTTCAAAACAACTAAAGGAATACTGATCCTAGCAACTGTCTATCAATGACACAAATGTGTTAGCAACAAAAAACATGTGTCTTGCTCTGCCGCACATCAAACAAAAGAAACAAAGCGTAATTCTAATGGCGGGAATTTGAACACTTTGTAATGGGAATTTGTATGTAAGAATTTGGTGTGTGTCAATAATTGAGATCGGTCAATGCAATACGGGGCAGGGCTCAATGGATCGGTCATCAAATGTTAACCATTCTAAAATGAATGAGAACACTAATTTGTAGGCACCCCAATGACCTGAAATTCTTGAACAGTTCCAATATGACAAACTTTACCTTTTATTGCAACTCTTCCAAACTCCTTAACCTGAATAATCCCTCCAAACTCTCTATCTGAAAAAGAATTTGCAAAAAGAGTGACATAATAGACCCCATGCATATGATGTCACAAGCTCAATAAGAGTGCAAAGGAAGGCCTATCATTAGCTGAGGTTGTGTGG
Source organism: Pisaster ochraceus (assembly GCA_010994315.2). Taxonomy (NCBI): domain Eukaryota; kingdom Metazoa; phylum Echinodermata; class Asteroidea; order Forcipulatida; family Asteriidae; genus Pisaster; species Pisaster ochraceus. The sequence continues at coordinate 25,531,285 of CM021526.1, read as the reverse complement.
CCAGTATTGCTTGAACTCAGCGATGGCGGCTAGTAGTCTATTCATTCACTGCAATTGATTGTCTTACAAGCATGTCAAACATGCAAAACCTCAAATAAAAGATAATTAAAAAACTAAAATAACAATACCATAAACATCGAAAAAGTAACATTTATTTTAGAATATTAAATATGACAAAGGATTTTACTTTACCTATGAGACCGCTCTCAACCCCTTTCCCCAAAAAGTATGAAGAAGTATAGAAACTCAGATTCTGAATCTCACTTGGCCTAAAGACTTGATCTGACATGAATTTCTTGGTGACCTTGGAGCACAGGTTGAATGAATTAGTCACTTCTTGGCTGTTGGATGAGGATGTTTCATACGGTGTACCAGCAAACTCCCAAGAAGCCTTCATGTTGGGTGGAAGACAAACGGTAGAAAAGTTGCTCCCTGTGGGTTATAAAGATCTAGAACATTGTCATCAATTTCAAGAAATGCCAAATCCATCCATTATAGTACTGAGCCGATGTTTCTGGCCTAACTCCTAGCAGAGTCTGTCCCATAGGCTAAATCTGGAAATAATCACAACTTGTTATTACAGGATTGAAACTGCAATAGCTTTATTTGTTATAAACTAGTACATGTGACCAACAAACTAATATGCAGTTTTGCCTTCTGTTTTTTCAACCAGTGAAATATTTAAATTTGCAACTTTGTCTGATTGTCTTATTTTTTTTTGCATTTTTACAAATTGACAACAATTGTAACATAATTTCTCATGCTCAAGTCCCTTGTACACAACACTCTACACAAAAGTTGAGTATTTAATCACTCAAAAACAAAACATACTAAGACTTCTGTATGATTTATTTTTTTATTTGAATAGCAATATGTTGAAGTTGCATGAGCCCATTTTTTTGCCCAAAAAGGTTAAAACAAAGAAATGTTTACTACAGCAGGACTACTCTGACCTACGATTTTTTTGTTCTAAAAAAATGACGAGTGACTTTGGGGGCAGATAGTTAACTTTGTTAAAAATCATTGACGCTATTCAAAACACCCTCGCAATTTTGGTTATATTTACCTTGCATTTTTGTCCCATCCTTTTTTACTAATGCGTGCTAGACCATACCATGCATTATGCACAGCATAAACTCATACAAATTCATTATTTGTTTAATATCGAATGTTAAGATAGCATGAAGGTTAAGATCTTGTGGAGAGATGCCAGAGGAAGGCAGATCTGTGCCAGGTGCTTGGTGTCGGGAGGGAAGACCACATATCAAACACAGATCTCTATCTCGGGTTTCCCAAGCCTAGTGCCAAAATCTGCGCAAGAAGAGTCAGGTTTGCAGGGCACTGTTGTCGCCACCCTGAACTTTCAGCCAGTAAGCTTGTCCTCTGGGAGCCTAAGCAAGGTCAAGTCCAAACAGGTTGAGGTCACCTTACTTATGTGGGCGTACTGAGAAGAGACACTGGGTTTGTGACAGCAGATGAAATTTTTACATGAGGGACAGGGAGATCTGGGGAAAAAATTGTAAGTACACAACCGGTGCACGATTCGAGGTCATGCGCACTACTGCCGTACGTCATGTGTAACACACTGTAGCCGCTTCATGGGCAGCACTAGTATGGCCTACATTTTGCTGGTTTTTAATGATAATGGTTACAGTATTTATAGCTTTTTGTCACAAATACATAAAGAGGAACATCAGAAGAAATCTAATGTAGACTCCTTTTTGGAGAAAGTTTACTTCAGTTCGGGAAAATCAGACTTGAAGATTTCAACTTGCGTTCAGATGGAGATCTACCCTGAAACCTACAGAAACAACACCACACTCAGTGTGCATGTGTCATTAAAAGCTTTCAATTGATGTCAAACTTGAAAACACAAATTTTACGACATGCAACATAGCGGGGTGAGGATGGGATTCTGGAAGTAAATTAAGGTATCTAAAAAAATAAACCATGGTATTTAAACTTCAGGAAAATGTTCATTGAATAGTACTCAATCATCTATCAAAGTTTTTTGGGGGGGAAATTTGTAATTAAGCAGACCCAAAGTCAATCATTTCTGGCCATTTTATTTTGTATTGAGTGACTCATCTGAAAGTAATGGCATACCGTTTGACATGCCAACAATTGTGTACATTATACACTCTGAATTTTTTGAAAGGTCCATTTCCGGGTATCTGACAACTGAATCGGGAACCTGGTTCCAAAATGAACAATAAATGCACAGAGCTACATAAAGGTCAAAGGTAAACATGAGTTAATTACTTACTTAAGTGTTCGTTTAAATGAGTAGCAGTACTGGTAATATATGAAGTCTTGTTCTGTTGTTCAAGTTTCAAGGTCCCCAGGCGGGCTGCTTTAAGTCCAAGACCAAGGTAACTGGGGTAAAATAGTGAAATGTCAAATTTGAAAAGACATAAAAAACTAGTTAAAATCATTCAATAGCATAACAGTTTTAAAGCTACACAAACACTGGGTTTCATTAAGAGAACTTGTGTCATTCTAAGCTTTTGTACCAGCTTTATGTAGTACTCTGTAGACAGATTATTGAATATGCCAGTCCCGTATGGAATCACCCCACAAAGTGCAATATGAATCATATTAAAAAGGTCCAGCGTGATTTTACAAGATTAATCTTTAGACAGAACCCAATTAACCATGATTAGGCTGGCTACCTGAACTACCCACAAAGGTTGACTTTACTAAATCTCAGTAGTCGCTTGAATCAAGGAGAGAGTTGTTGACCTTATGTTTGGTTGAGCCATTTGGCCACTGGTAAAATTGTAAGCAACACTCAACAATTGTGCATGTGTACGTACATACTTATGGACTTTGCATTGAGTACCAAGTAGAGGCTGCAAGTGTGGAATGAGCTTTAAATTTGCCAATGTCTTTCCCTGCTGCTGTCATTACAATTTTTAGCTGTCTAGCAACTTTGGATGAGACTACACTGTTGGGGAGACAAACAGTTTCAATAAATGAACCAAAAAGGGTCTCTCTCTCAACTAGTTTACATATACTTTGGATTACAATGTAGCACAAAATATGTTCCTACTGAGCACAGTTTACTTCATGAGGCATTTAATGTTTGTTCATTGCACTCAAAAAGCAAATTCGGCAGGTGTGTTTTCTGCTGTAGGTGTTGATGCCGCCAATGATCTTGCAGGCCTAACCACTAGTCTTTTTTAAAATAAATGTTATGAAATTTTGTGCATTGTGCGATTGTAACAAAATGTAATACATCTGCACCCACACACACTCTCAAAAATGCATCCTTGAGGAGCATTCTTCTGTTCTTTCCTTTGTCCCTGCACTTAACAGTTTCCCATAGACTTTGTACACAAGCTTCCTTGTGGCGACCTCGGTCTTTAGAATTTCCATGTGGAGACCTCTTCCCCACTTTTTTGTTTTGTCCTTGGTCTCCATAAGGTCCCGAAAATCAGCACACGCACACGCACACGCACACATACAGTGTGTGAAAAGAGATGAAATACCATTATAGCATACACAAACAAACATTCAGTGTTCAGTATTTTTATATGTTCAGTGCGAGAAACTCGCTGTCCAAACACACACAGATTCAGGGGTAAATCCCGAGACAATGTCTGTCAGTAAAATAATAGTGGTCCACAAGAGGGTACGGGTTATTATAGTAGCTTATTTTGCAACAAATACAAGGTATTTAATTAGTTTTGTGTCTCCCTCATTTTTCTCCCTCTTTGATGTCTCTCTCACTTTTTTTCTGAAAAAAGGGGGCATGCGCCACCACGCCCCCCTTGGATCTGCCCCTGTGATGCTATCATTTTTGAGAAAGGAGTGAAACAAATTGAGTGAACAAAGTGTCCTCAAGACATAAATTTAACATATAGAATGAATACAAAAATGCTGAATGCATTTTCACAATTTTCTCGTAAAAAACAACAAAATGTGCTGAAAATTTTACAGGATGGTTTTGTACATTGAGTTTCAAAAAGTATGGAAGTAGTTTAATTACCTCTACTGTATAGAGTTTTAAATGTCTTTGAAAAGCCCCCCCCCCCCAAAAAAAAAAAAAGTTTATGTGAGCACAATCTTACTCTTATCATAACAATTCAATTCGATAAAATAAAGAAGGATGGAGACATATTAAAATGGTCTACTTCATATATTGTGAAAGTTTGTTTGTGTGCCATTGAATCTGACTCTGCATACATTTTCTTCCGACAGTTTAATGCTGCCAATAAATAAATAAAATTGATATGATACATTACGATATCATTACCATTGGTGCATCAGAGGGCAGCTACACTAAAAGAAAATCTGGTTGGTATGCGCGACAGTATGATGTGACGATTTTTAGAGCACGAAATAGCTAGCCTGTTGCAAACTTCAAGCAGTGCAAATCATGGTAATCAAGCACAAGTTAGGGGTACTCAAAATTTTGGGGCATAATTTTGGCATCAAATTACACAGTAGATTGTAGAGGATGACAATCTGTCGATTTAAGGTAAAAATGTACTGTAACATGTATTTAAATAAAAAATAGTATTAGCTGTTGCAAACTGCTTACCAACCAAAATGGTATAAATGCAAAAAAATAGTTAGTGGCCTGATGTTTCGACCCTAGCAGAGTCTTTCTTGAAGGCTAAAATTTAGAATTTAAATAACCACTTTGTCAATGTGATCTGATTAAATTGGCTACAGACTGCAATACTATTCCCTCAGGACAAGATGCCATTTATCATCTGGACAACATTTTATACATATGCATGTAATTTGTTTGGGGGGGGGGGCCCTGGACCACCCCAACCATGTTTTCAGCGGGGGCCAATGCCCCCCCCCCCCCCTTTCCTACATGGCTGCCTATGCAAGTGAATGCTTTCAAATGGTTGGTCAACTTACTGGAAAATGTTACCAATTGTATAGGAAAGTTAATAATCTAATTACGATTTCAAAATCAAGACAAAAGTTTTTCAGACTAAGATATATAGAATGATGTACAGTGCATTGTTTTTTCATTGTACAAGGCAGTATTGTAAAATGTAATCATAAATATATCAAACCTGTGTGTGTACAGTTGGAAAGACTCTTTCATAAATCGGAATGTCTTGATCAATCCCAGTGGCATCCCTTGCTGGATTGTTTCCTCGGACCGAGGTGCAAACGTTATCTGCGTTGACCCTCCCCCAAGGTCCAACACCCCCATGGTGTTAGTGGCATGATCCAATGACCCCAGAACTCCTGACAAGTCAAATAATGAGTATTCATTCATTTAACTCATACATTTAATTCATTTTCCGTTTTGAAGAAACATATGAAAATTGCGTATTAAAAGTGATATAGGTTCAAAAGAAAGTACAGAAAAGATACATGTAGAAAAGGTTTAAAATGGCAATATTGGGCAAGTTCGGGTGGGCGACTAGAGTGACTAGACTTACCAGAAACCATGGAGCACAGGGAGATTGATTAGATCGACCATGCACTGGAGCATGGTCGATCTAGTCAATTCCAGAGCTACGTCACACAGTCTATGTCACTCTAGTCGCCCACCCGAACTTGCCCTGTAATGATTAACCTAAATGGGAATACAAAAAAATGGCCGGTGATATATGACAAACTCTTAAAAACAAACATCAACTAATTTCAAAGGTAAGTCTCAACCCCAGACCGTGTCCACATCCCAGTAATTTGTCACAAGTGTTACAATACTTTCTATAGAAACTAAAGCTGTGTCTGAATACATATCTTGTTGGGCCCCATCCAAAATGTCTTATATTATTCTGCTACAATTTGTAATACCTTCTATATTCAATCCTTTTGCTTTTTACATGTTGTAGCCCACCAGCACAGAAGGGATGTGCCACCACACTGCGGGTTTGTGACTATCCAGATACACTCCAGGAAAACCAAACTGATGCCTACTCAACCATGTACAAACCTACCACTCAATGGAGAAGTCATCAAATATACATCAGACTTTAAATATTTGCATGGGGGGATTCCGAAAACTAGGAAGGATATGGAAAAACTCCACCGCGACCCAAGACATAAAACTGGGCATCTTTAAGACAACCTGCCTACTTATGGATAGCTTGCAATATGGCATAAATCTGCCATTATCACTCCTTTCAATTGCAGGAAAAATTCTTGCATGAGTTATACTCAACAGGATTGTGAACAATCTGGTTGACTCAGTGTATCCAGAATCACAGTGTGGATTTCGCGCTGTACGTGGAACTGTCGATATGATCTTTGCGGCACAGAAACTTCAAGAAAAAGCATGTGAACAGAACATGGATCTCTATATTGTGTTTGTAGACCTGACACAGGCCTTTAATACAGTCAACAGTGCCAGTTTGTGGAAGGTGCTGCAAAATTTGGTTGTTCCGACAAATTTGTCAAGGTCATTCGTTCCTTCCATGATCCCATGATGGCTAGTGTAATGCTGAGCTGTGGTACTTCATCAGACACCTTTCCTGTCACCTGTAGCACAAAGCAAGGCTGTGTAATAGCTCCAGATCTGTTTGCTATCAACTTCTCAGCCATGATCTCATCAGCATTCAAAGATCTGGACTGAGGAGTCCACTTTTAGTTCAGGTCTGAGAGCAAGCTCTTCAACCCGAAATGGCTCAAGGCCCACAGTAAGACCTAAGTGCAGCTACTTAGAGAACTTTTGCTTGCTGACGACTGTGCTCTCTTAGCACACAGCCTTGAGGACATCCAGCTGCTTGTTGACCACTTTGCTCAGGCTGCAGACGTCTTTGGCTAAACAATAGGCCTGAAAAAACACAGATCATGTATCAACTAGCACCTGGTCATGTAGTCTATGACCCACAATCAACACTACTCTTCATAAGTCAGTACAGAATCAGCTATCTTTGGAGTTCCCTCACCAACACCGCTTTGCTGGATGATGAAATACATCCAACCGTCCGGCCAAAGCAAGCTCAGCGTTCGGTAGGCTCACCCACAGGCTTTGGAAGGAGCATGGAGTCTGCCTCACACAACAAAAATAATAGTTTATCAGGCAGTTGTTCTCACATCACTCCTTTATGGCTGTGAAGCATGGACAACTTATCGACACCACATAGGACAACTTGATGCGTTCCACCTGCGCTGTATGCAATCCATATGCAACATCAAGACATAATATCTAACACTGATGCTCTCACGAGGTGCTGCATCTCTAACATTGAAAGTATGCTCATCAAAACACAGCTTTGATGGGTGGGAAATGTGGTCTATATGGAGGACAGCTGCTGCACCAAAGGCAGTATTACGGTCAGCTGAGTACAATAACCTGCAAACCAGACTGCCCCAAACTCAGAGACAAAGACATACTCAATTCCAATCTCAAAACCAGCAAGCTTGATGCCACTACCTGACAGGCCACAATTCTCAGCAGACCCAGGTGGAGAAGCTGCTGTAATCATGCTATCTCATCCTTTGAAGTGTGTAGAGTCAGAGCAGAATGAGACAAGAGAGCACGCTGTAAAGCCAATGCCTTTATTCCACCCTCCAATAGCGACTTCACTTGCATAACTTGCAATAAGTTCTGCAAATCAAAAATTTCCGTCGAAGCGATGGGAGAATCCATCGCAGGCAATTTGGAACACACAGTCATGCGTTTCACCTGAGAACAGCATGAAGCAAGTGCAAATTTCCCCAAACTCATTGCACAACTGGTTAGTGAACAGCAAGGCTGCATTAATAATTTGAGCGCTTAACGCGCCTTCAAGCCAAAATGCAATTTGCCCGTAAAGATGGTGTCTATACTGGGAACTATCTAAACTGGTATATGGCTTTGAGTCATGAGTCATTACTAAGCTCCTTGCTGCATCTTTCAACAGCTATCACACAAACTGCCTTTGGATCATACAAGCATAAAATGTCTTGACAAGATTACCAACACCAAGTTGTACAACATTAGCCAGCAAATTCCATTAATACATACCATCCAATTAAAACACTAACTCAAATTGGTCGGACATAATCCTCTGAAAATCTGTTGATGAGCCACTTAACCTCTGTGCTCTTTACTCCCCATGTTATGGCCGGCACAGACAAGTTCTTCAGCGCCTCCTATACTCAAGAGTACAAAGTAAGATTAGTGTCACAGGATGTTCTGTTTTCCTCGCTGGAGACATGGAGACTAGCACTCAATAGGAAAGAATGGGGAAAGCTTGTGTCTGCCTGCTGTGCAGCTGACTGATGATGATGTAGTTATTGTTGCTGTTGCGAACGTTCCCTGGTTCCTGTTATTTGACTATCCAGACTGGGTATAATATCTATTTTTAATCCTGGACGGTGTGCATCTGACATCTCATCCTCCTTTATGGGTCGGCTCAAAATACACACAGAGAATTGAGAGTTGGTACCAATGTTTTAGTCGGGACTTTGCAGCCTGAGCCAGAGACCAAGACCAAAACCATAGACCAAGCATACATACAAAATATGGTTCTGAAGCTGAAGTACCCTCAGTGCCACTGGCATGCTGTAGTGCCCTGCTTTAAGTCAAAAGATAACAGCTGAAGGATGATTGCTGATGGCTATTATGAAAGCTTAAAGGGACACACGGCTTACTGTTTACCTAATATAGTGATGTGGAATGACAGACAATAATTTTTTA
>CM021526.1:25473440-25484865 GCA_010994315.2 Pisaster ochraceus | reverse complement strand
CTCTTGTGATAACATGTATACTATGGGTCAAACATGTACGATTGATGGCACTTTTGGATAGATCGTACATGTATGACCTTGGCACTGAAAGAGTTAAGGAGAAGAGTATACTGTTTGAAACGTCGAGACCACACCGGCTCTTTTCAGAGGCAACACTCCTCTTAACAGAGATTCACATACATGTAGTTGTGGGCACTCTTTATTTAGCAATGACCCCAAAATGCATTCACAACAAATCAATGGAATTAAATTGTGCATAAAATTTCTACCAACTGGCTGCATTTTATTTTTGATACAGTAAGCAGATAACCTTAAATGAAACTAGGGATGAACTACGGGATACTAATCAGAAGGTGAGTGTGTTTTATATTAGTCATTTAAAAATACCTTCACGGTCACACAGACAACTGAAGGTTCTAGAGGTGACTTTGTACTCCCAAATCAATTGTATTTCTTTACTTGAGATAAGAACAACATTACTTTATTATTGGAATTCAGCTATTATTTAGATTTAAGCTTTTAAGCATTTTTTTTTCTTCATCCAGCAGAGTATTTCTGTGAATCTAAATGAGATGGTATTTGAAAACCACCTTTACTTATTTGCATTGCACAACAATTGAAACAAACAGGTACATGAACATGCACAAAACTTATCACAATATAAAAGTTTTTGGTTGCTTTCATTAAAATATGGTAACATCTTTTCAGTTTTGTTTTGTTATTGAAAACTGGGGCACGGGAATGCCTTTACTCTTCCAAAACAAGTGATGTATTATTTTGTGAAACTTGTCACATTAACTGATATAGATTATGATGATATTTTTATTCAGATCGTGGACCTAGAAACAGGGATTATGATTTTGAAGGAGGATATGATTCAAGAGAGAGCTGATGCAAGAAGAGAAAAGAAGCATTTGAAGCAATGTGTGGTAAGACGACTATATGACATTAGTATGAGAAAGTATTCATATCCCAACCAAGTAGCCTGTGTATGTTTTTTTCCTTGAGGACCTAGAAAGTATAAAGTGATTATCCTACATCTAAGGCACCTAACTTTAATTTGTCGGCATGAAGACATCTATAAAGAAAAGATGTTGAAGAAATGTAATTTTTAGACATGGGAGGAAAACCTCAACTTGGGAAAACCCAGCCAAAATTTCCAATTCAATTTTCCAATTTGAACTAATTGGAATTTGTTCAATGTTGTGTATTGGTACAAAACCAATTGGACCCAGTTAGACACATTTAGACTCAGTTGGATTCAGTTTGATTTCCCCCCCACAACTAGACCCAATTGGATATTTTCAAATACACCCGAAAAATAAGTATCATCATGAGCAAAAGAAATAGTCTAAACCCATTGGGCTGACAGTCCAAATACGTATATCCCACCCAACCCAGGGGTTTACACAAGTGCAATTAACTAACTCTTAACTTTTTTATTGGTGTTGTAGCGCCTTAGTGGCTGAACTTCCACAGAGCTCTGCATAAGCTTCATTTTTCTCCTGCTTTTTCACCATCTGTGGGACAGGATTGCTATCTATCTGTTCAATGAAGGCTATGGAACATTTTGAGATACTTTTAGTATTCCATCTACATCTGCATTTGCTTGATTTGGGATCATAACCTTTTGTGATTTTTGATACTGGATTTGTCAAAGTGCTATATGTTCTGTACATGTCTACGCTGTACATGTATATGCTGTATACACTTACACACAGATATAATCAACCAGCTATTGAGAGTGAGATGCGCCTGAGTGAACCTGGCTGCATTCATGGCTAAACTGCTATTGTCTACCTTTGTTGTGGTACTATTGATTGGGACAATCATGACTGTGACAACAGCCAGATGCTACTCAAGTGAAGGACTACTCACCCTGAGAACTTCAAAATTACAACTACCACTTCATTTGTATACAACTCTACAGAGCTTGGGTATCTGTGCTGTAAGACCCACCAGAAGAGGCTGCCATGCAGGAAGAAACAAAGTGCCGCAAAGCACAGCTTTATCCTCAAGTAAAGAACAACCTGTTACACTTGGAAAACAATTGCATGTTCCCAAACCCACTACTACAAGTACTTCTGATAAGATTAGTTGCACCGTGCAAGCACATGCCAAACTATGTATTCTCAATACATGATCTATTAGAAACAAATCCACTGAATTTGTTGATTTAGTTTTGGATAATAAATACGACCTGGTTGCAATAACTGAAACCTGGCTAAAACCAGGAGATGATGTGATCATTGGCGATATCACTCCTGCGGGTTACATTTTCAAGCATATCTTTCGCCCTAGCAAGAGAGGGGGTGGTGTTGGACTTTTGTTCAGATCTAGCCTATCTGTGAAAATCCAGAATGTTGAGGCTTATAAGTCTTTCGAATCCCTTCATGCTGAGGTTACAAGCATTTCCCGTTCACTGAGACTTGTTCTGATCTATCGACCTGAAAGCTTGGACAGCAAAGGGCGTCGACTCCCTTTCAGTGTGTTCTTGGAAGAGTTTAGCACCTTGGTTGAAAACTACTTACTACATACCTCAGACGTAATCTTCACAGGTGATTTCAATGTTTGGGTTGAGGACTGTAACGACAGAGAGGCCAAACAGTTTGTCAACTTGCTTTCATCCTATGGGTTGAAACAGCATGTTACTGAGGCCACCCACATCCATGGACATATCTTGGACCTTCTCATTACTCGTGAGAGTGAATCGGTTTTGTCTGGAGTGTGCGTTCTACCCGGTCTATCAGACCGTTCGGCTGTTTCCTGTAATCTGGAGCTACAAAAGCCACCCCTAGAATGGAAGACTCTCACAACACGTCATTTAAAAGAATGTGCTCATGATATCGTTCCATTCATAACAAGTATCATTAACAAGTCTCTTGATTCAGGTATCTTTGCAAGTGACCTCAAGCTTGCGTACATAAGGCCCCTCTTAAAAAAGCCTAGTCTTGACAAAGAGGATCTCAAGAACTTTAGACCAGTTGCAAACTTGAAGTTTCTTGGGAAGATGATCGAGCGCATTGTTTCACCTCGTTTGTGGTCTGTCATTACCAAATATGATCTGCAAGATCCTTTTCAATCAGCCTACAGGGCTAATCATAGCTGTGAGACAGCCCTGTTGCGTGTTCACAATGACATTGCGTGCAATGGATAGTGGCAAAATAACTGCGCTAATTTTAATCGATCTCAGTGCTGCATTTGATACTGTGGACCATAACATCTTGTTACACAGGCTTGAGAATAACAGCGGGATTACAGGTGCAGCCCTGAGATGGTGTAAATCCTACTTACAGAGCAGACCACAATGTGTGCGTGTTGGTCAATTTTCTTCAGAGGCTGTTGTACTTGACTACTCTGTACCTCAAGGGTCAGTGCTAGGACCACAATGGTTTGTCATCTACACATCACCAGTTCGTTTCATCATTCAGAAGCATAAACTTCAATACCACTTTTACGCAGATGACACGCAGATCTATTTGTCATTTGATGCAACACAACAAGACGCCAATGATTGTATTAAACGTATGGAAGCATGTGTTGAAGAAATCCGACAGTGGATGAAGATAAATCACCTCAAACTTAATGATAACAAGACTAAGTTCATCCTCATTGGCTCAAAACAGAAACTCAATAAGATCACTACCTCACATATTACAATTGGAAACTCAACCATTGCTTCTGTTCCATGTGTGCGTAATCTTGGTGTCATCATGGATAACACAATGACTCTGGACTCACATATCTCTTCAATTGTCAAATCATCTTCTTACCAGATCAGAAACTTGGGTAGAATTCGTAAATATCTCACTCCACAATCCTCTGAACAATTGGTACACGCCTACGTCACTTCTCGTTTGGACATGAAATTCCCTTCTTTTTGGACTTTCAAAATCACAGGTTCATCGTCTTCAGTTGAGACAAAACATGGCTGCTCGTCTTGTCATGTGCACCAAGCCTTCCATGCACATAACTCCTGTTCTTTGTGAGTTACACTGGCTCCCCGTTCATCTGAGGATCCAGTTTAAGCTGTTACTTCTCACCTACCGTGCTGTCAATGATCAAGCTCCACCATACATATCTGAACTACTTGAATTATACAATCCACCCCGGTCTGGTTTGCGATCAGCTGCTAAATTCTGGCTGAGCCTAAATCATCTACGTCCTGGGGCGACAGAGCTTTCACGGTTATGGAACGCACTTCCCAATCATATTCGTACTTCTCCATCACTTGAGACCTTCAAAAACAGGTTAAAAACACATCTCATGCAAAGCGCGTATGGTCAGGATCATGTGTAAATGCTTATTCTGTTTTTCCATTGGTAAATCTTATGATTGCATCTTGTTTGCTACTATGTACGTGTATGTTGCTTTTGTTTTTATGATCATGTTTGCTCTGTATGCGCCATGAGCTTTTTTTTGCGGATTTTTGCGCTTTATAAATGTTCTGTATTATTATTATTAACTAAATCCAGTTGGTGACATTGGAATAATATGAAGGCTGTTTTTCAAATTGGACCCTGTTAGGAATAAAATTTCCAAATGGAAAAATATTAGGAGGCGAAATTTCCAATTGGTAGAAACAATTCCAACTAATTCCAATTCAATTAAATCAAGCCAACTGACTCCAATTGGATTTCCAATTTGACTGAGTTGGTGTATGACTTTATTCCAATTGGAATTTCAGTATTGCAGTATAAACCAACCCACACCAACTCCATACCAACTCAATCCAATTCTTTCCAACTGGATATCCAATTGGAATGAATTGGACATTTTGGTGAGAGAGCCAAATCAGGTAGGGACTGAAAGCTTGTGGGATGGGATTTGAACCGGGGTCCGCAGAGGTGAACTGCACTAAGCCAGTTAAAAGATACATTTTCATCTGTATTTTTGTATCATTGCTATTATGTAGTCATTAAAGGGTTAGTTTGAATCGTAAAAATTTAATTTGTTTATGATCATGTGACTGTGCTATTAAAGGCTTTGTCACATGAGGCAATTTACAGGCAACCAGTTCCAGAGGCAATCTCCACAAAGAAAGTAATTTAATTTTCAGATATTTTTCTAGGGCATGTATGGTTAGACTAATCTGTAAAAAAAATTGTTTTTGCAACCTATGTTGTTGTTGTTTTTTTTCAAAAAATAAAAATAGTACAGTTATTGGCCTCCAAGACGACTGTCACATGACTGTAAGCGTTAAATGAAAACGCCTGCAGCTTGTAGCAAAAGGGCACCAGCAAATGGCTGACCCCCAAAGGTCATAGTAAAGGTCATGTCATGAGTTGACAATTTCACATGTTTCCTACATAACATCATTTAAAAAATGAAACAAGCTTTTGTTTCTTGTAATTTTTTTCCTGAAGATGTTCAAAAAAAAGGGTTTGTTAAAAAAAAAAAAAAAGCACCATCAACCATAGGTGGTTACTATAACTACAGCTATAACTATAACAATCAGCCATGTCTGGGTATGTCCCTGTATGTGGGGATGGTTGTAAAGATATGACTGATCTCTAAATGGATAATTTACTGAGCCTATCAAAGTCTTTGTGCACAACTTTTCTCTGTTTGAGCTCAAGAAAATGGAATTTGTAGTTTGAAGTGTCAATTCATTTCAGCATGATACAACAAAGAAGACCAAAAGGCAAAAGGAAGCAAACATAGCCAAAAAGAAAGAGTTGGATGTGCTTCAAGAGGAGCTGGTCATAAGTGAGAATGATTTGTCTGACATCAGAAAGGTTGGTTTTATCAGCTATTGACATTACGTTAGTATTGAACCAATAAATAAATAAGAAAGCATTCACAAATGAAAAATCTCTCATTGAAGATATGAGCACAGTCCCAACCATGTCATTGGACAGGAGAGGAGGATATAGCAGTGACACAGAATACACACACAACACATGCACAGCTGCTGTGTTATGTGCAGATGACATTAGTAGTTCAATTCACATGACAAATAAATGCAAGGCTTCATATGCCCACACATTCTATGTATTTGTGATTAAGTGCATGATGAAGTCTTTTAAACATGTTCAGATATCTGTCAAAAGATGTGTGATTAAAGTGGTCAGTAGTTTGCCATGCCCATTTGTCCAGTGTGTTTTTCTAATGAAATTACAGCAAAACTTATCAAGATTGAATTGAATTGAATGCCATATCTGTCTATGATCTGTCCCTACTTTGAAAGCCATTTGAGTGCACAGTTTCCTGGCATGGAGTGCACTTATTACTCGAGCACTGTCAAGCAAGAACCATACAAAGCCCATGTCGCAACTGCAAGAGATGGTGTCCTTAAGTGTCCTTTTCAAGACCGTGTCACTCCTTGCAATTATGGGAAACAATTGGAAAGACTTGTGGAGGAATGGGTCAGAGAAGTAAATGATTTTGGAAAAACAGATGGCAGCCAGTAAGTTTTGGAGAAGAAAATTGAAACTAGCTTGCCAAAACATTATAACCAGATCAAAATAACCGCCTAATTCATGTGTTTACATAGGGCCTTCATTTATTTCCATGGGAGGCAGTTCGGTGGCTTTCTATGTTTTTGCTTTACTTCAGTAGCATTGTCAGCGAGTGGCTATTGGCTTACTTGACTCAATAGGGTTCAGTACGGTACTGTACACTTAATGCCAGTTTAACCACCTTGACAATTTTATGATATTTCTCCATTGTCTTTGATCTCCTCAGAATTTAACATTATTTTCTTTCCAATTTGTCATTTGTGTATGCATTATTGCATGGGCACTGTAAACACATACTGACTATCCATGTCTAAAGGCCGGTTTATAGACTGTTGCGCAACGGTCGAGTGAGTACAATTTTGACGAGCAATCATAAAAAACACAGTTTTTATTCATCACTGTTTTTATTCAGTGACTAGTTGCTGAAACACTGGCTATCATCAGCATTCACCACTCATTACTGTGCCACCAACTCTAAACTGGCATTAATTTTGTACCATGCTCTGCGTCTCTTGGTTAACTCGACCTCATGTTTTTTCAGACTTCTGAGCGTATTGAAGAGAAAAATTATCTTCCACTCTTTTTAAGCGTTAAGTTGAAAAGTTGCAATACTTTTTTATATGTACCTTTGTTTAAAATTTGTTGTACTTCCATTTATTGGAAAATGACAGTAGCTCAAAACTGAAATATACTTTTGAGCCCCTGTTTAAGTAATTTTTATTTTGCATTTGAATAGATTATTCATAGACACGAGGCAAACAAAGCAAGATATGAGAACCAGGAAACTACCTTTCAAGATCAACTGGATCGAGAAAACAAGGAAAATGCTGACTTGAAAGAAAAAGGGTAAGTTTTCTTCAGGGGGAATAGGTTGGAGACTTTGAGAGACTGTTGAAAGCTTTCAATATTTTCACTGTCATACAAAGAGTATGATGGCCCAGGGATTGTCAGGAGCTGTCCCAGGAATGAGACTACTTTATCACAACATTCTACATCCAAGCCCTATTCATCCTCCAGCCATGTTTATCCACACATCTTCACATTGATTACTTACAGGTTTGAGCTTGGGCAGCATTTGCTACAGATGGAGAAACAACACCTCTTAAAGAAAGCTCAATTGGAACAGACACTAATGGAGGTAGGGCTCATTTAGTTTAACTATTAAACAAAAACCTGGAATTTAAGAAGCACTGTGCTTTCTGAGTCCCAAGGATAACAAATCCAGGTTAATCTTAGGTGGGATTGGAATGCACACCCTTGCATAATGCAGATAAAAAGTCTTTACAGTTTGAGTAGCTACACTTACAGTTGCTACTTCAAACAATTGTGTTAAGTACATAAGTATTGTACGTATGTATATCGCAAATTGGCTTAACACCCAAAATACTCAATACTAACAGTTAAAATTCAAGATCTTCAGGTTAATAGTGGGAAAGAGTGGGCTACATGCTTTGAACCAGGGGGAAAACCTATAAAATATGCGCAGCAATCTTTGGAGAAACATTTGCCTGACGCCGTGGATGCTTATTGGACAACCTTTTATGAATGAAATGAGTGGGATTAAATCAGGAAGACATTTGACTTGCTTGTTCATGTGTACACAAATTATATCATTGTTATGACATTGCGCCGATGCAATATTTATAATTATGTGAATTATGCAATTGATTGCTAGAAGTTCTTTTGAAACAAAGTTATTGAGAAGTGTCAATACAAATAGTAAGACCTATAATTGAAAATCAGTCAAATGTTGTTATATACGATGGGTAGAAAGTGAGACATAAACTTAGTACTCAATATAATAATTTGAAAGCTTTCAATGAAATGCTGTGAACACTGAACATGTCCAAGTAAATTGCATTGAATCGGCTAGTGAACCTTTGAAAGTTACAAAACAACAACATTGTAGCTCGTACTTTCAAAGTGGAGGCCTTCTTTGATGACATGTTTTTCCTAATTAAATTTCGTTGTTTAGAAAGTTGGTCAGTGTGGAATTGTTTTTGATTGGGTCTACCCCAGGGAGGAAAGAATTACGAAGCCTCTTTGTTAGTTTAGAGACCACCAACACTAGTTTATATGCATGTTTTTCCAGGTCTTGTTTTTACAGTTCATTTACAGTTACCCAAGAACCTGTATTTTTGTCCCAAAAATAATTTGTAGATCTAGATCTGCTCGTATTTCTAACCAGAATTTAGTTTTATGACAATTATATATGGTAGTTTTTTTTACTTCAGATGTGTCTGAAAATTACAAAATTATTCTTTGGCAAAGAGAAATCTCTCAGAGTAAATTTGAACAATGTTATTTACTACAGCTTGACATTGAAATAATACAAACCAATGATGATTATGACAGACTGGAAGAACAGTGGGATACACTCAAAGAAGGTCAGTATTGTTAATGCAGGGATAGATCCAGTTTGCTGAGTTTGGTTCTAATGAGTGTTAAAATCTAATTGGAATTCATTGATTTAATTTCCTTTAAATACTGTATAGGATTTAAGCCAGAAACTGTGGAGCTCTTCACTTGTCTTTCATCGGAAGTACTTGTGGTTTAAACATGTCAAGTTCTATCATAAGGATCACCTTTGAATGATGAAACAGTTACACGCAAACAGCTGGCAGCTTTGGAGCCAAAGTAACATAATAGCCAAGCATGCAGATGTACGACACACATGTACTTAATTATGTTATAAAGAGTAATTGTTTTAAACATTTTTAGATATCGAAGTAGCAACAGAGAACCGTGAGATGGATAGCACAAAAGTGAATGATCTTGATACAGTGTAAGTAAAGCTAACTGATACACTGCAACATAATTGCTACATATTAACTTAAATTCGTGGACTTGATTTGGGTTAAAGATCCTCCTCTGATGTCATACTTTTATTTCACCAATCCATTATTTTATACAAATGAAGCAATAGAGACGTATCTCTCTAGTATTTTCGAATCGATATTTCTACAAAATAATGGAGCAGAAAACGAGCAAAGAAAAAGCATTGAGACACTTAATTAATGTCAAAATACTAATTCTCAAGCAGCTCAATATGCTTAATTAATATACACCATTTTCATTCATTTCTCAATTTGGTTGTTGTTGCTGTTTTTCTTGATGTACTGCAGTCTTGTACCAATTTTTTTGAACATGGTTTTTTGAATATTTTTTTTCGCCCTGGAAACGGTTGGTTTTCTTAAAATTATTTGAGCAGTCTTAAATTGTTTGTTTTAACACAATTTAAAAAACAATGAAACAAACCAACCCGTTCGAGGTTTAAATTGATTGTCGTTGTTATGTTTCTGTTCCCTTGATTCACCGTAGTAGTAGAATCCCAGTCAGTGGGATGGACCAGTGTTCTTTCCTGTCTTCACTGTCTTCTCCTTAGTGGGTTTGACTTATACTACACAGTTTACCTTGTGCTTGAGTGTGTCACTAGGACATTAAAATCTCTCCACTGTGTTAGACATCATCAGTGTTGTACTCTTCACTCTCTTGTGTCCGAAAAACTTTCTGACTCGATGATTCCTTGTCAGGAATAGCTTACTCTCAGTGTCACTTGGGGCTCAAAGACCAGTGGACTCAGTATCGAATGAATAGTACTGTACCAGTACAACATTTGTATTTCTGCTACTGAACAATAGTGCTCATTTTGTGCAAATAAATCGAGCAGTGGTAACAATATGTTGATGTCACAGGTATAGGTTAAGTCGGCATGTGCAAGTTGTGCGTAAAACAGCCCTCATGCTATTGTTATGCACAAATTTGTGCGTATCTCAAGCATTATCCTTTATGTAATTCTGTGTAGCTTGCAAAACAAGAAGGAAGATCTAACCAGGAAAGCTAACGAGACGGCTCGCATGAAACAAGAAAATGCTGAGATGGAACTTCGCATGAAACAGCTTGAAGAAAACCATCAGTAAGTCAAAAGCTTAGAGTTCAGTAATAGAAACTCTTCTGAGTAATCTGCAGCTTGTTTTTGAATCACTGCCAGAATACTTGTTGACATGCCTGTTATAGGCCAAGCTTTCATAGGTTAGAATATGTTAGTAATTAATATTCCATGCAGTGCATCACCTAGAGTTTGCTTTGGAGAGGTCCTATTTTAAAGAAGGCAGTTGACATTCTGTATTCACAATCATTCTGAAGACTGTTAAAAAAAAAAGCATCTCAAGGTCTGACATTAGTTAATCTGAAACACTGTCAAAAGCGAGAAAACTAAAGTGCCAACTAAAACTCAGTTCACAATATTAAAAATGCGTACAAAAATCCAACTCCTTTATAATTCTGTGTTTCCTAAAAAATCTGACTACCTTACTTGGTGAAATGTTCAAAGGATGATTGAAGAGTGTGTTTATTGAAAGCTAGATAATAGAGATGTACCAAACATTGATGTATCACACCGTTAATGTTGCTATTTGATGTTGTTTTATCAGAGTCACTGTTCAGTTACTCGGCAAACAGATCACTGACTTCAGAAGTATCCTGACAAGGGAGCGCAAGGAACGCTTTGATCTTCAAGAGAAACGAGACAAGTTAACTCGGGAAATTGATGACTTCAAACTGGCATTTAGCAAGTTCATGTTTGATATGAATCTGAGAATTAATAAAGCCAAGCAAGAACAGACGGATCTGTCGAATGAAGTAAGATATGATTCAGTAACTACACTGTGCATTGACAGTATTAACACTAAGCAGTTCTAGACAATGCCACCTTGGTTACAAAAGGAGGGACCTAGTGCATTTCAGGCTTTTCCTGGCAGGCAAAATAATAAACTGTATTGCTATTGAAAGTTACAAATAATAGACTGTATTGCTATTGAAGGTTACAAATAATAGACTGTATTGCTATTGAAAGTTACAAATAATAGACTGTATTGCTATTGAAAGTTACAAATAATAGACTGTATTTCTATTGGAAGTGTCGTGGCCGAGCGGTTAAGAGCACCGAATTCAAACTCTGGTGT
>CM021526.1:25413292-25426019 GCA_010994315.2 Pisaster ochraceus | reverse complement strand
AAATGGTTCATTTCACCTAGTAGTGGCTATTAGGTCCAAGGCTAAGTAATTGCTATGGGAAAACCAATTCCTATGGGAAAACCAGGTCATTTATTAATTTTTGTGTGCAAAAAACAACGTCGATGGTAACAAGTCAGTTGGCATGCTATTTGGCTAGGTGTAGTTGAGGAACTTAGATTTTTTTAGATAAAAAAAAAAAATGGCGGAGCACTGTGTGTTTAATTAAAAACGGACACTTGAAAAGTGCCTGATGGCACTATGAAGGGTTACACCCAAATGGTTAACGTGTTTTTACATAGGAAAGAGGCGCGTATGTCACGTGATCACGCGCACACTGACATAAAGTGGCTCTTCGTGAAACCCGAAAAACGATATGACCTACATTTTACTCTAGCTTTTGTTGCAATGTATAACAATGCATTTATGGGGCTTGTGGCTCTTCGTGAAAACGCAAAATGCAATTATTGGGATAAAGGCCCCTTCCTGTAGTAATCAATAATTTAACTTTTAAGATATGGCTCTTCGAGATCGTTCAGACACTGTGATAAAGTCGGTTTAACTCATGGTTTAACCCGATCGAGTTCAAATCTGTGTGTCTGAACGGTTCTAAAGTTAGACCGTCGAGCTGGGGTTAATCTTTAGACTGCTTCGGGTTTATCTTTTGGACAGAATTAAAAAGACCACATCCGGTTTAACTCACAACAGATAACCCAGCGCGCTGGTATACGGTCAGCAGGCACTCGGCAGCAGTATCTCGGCGCGCGGTTTCTGTGAATAAACCGGATGTTAGAGTAATGGGGTCACGTCTGCTTTGACCTCTTAACCGATATCGAGTTTAACTCAGTACTGTCTGAACGCAAGGGGAATACATTTTTACCGTCGCCCCCCCCCAAACTGCTCGTAAAGCTAAACCGGTTCGGGTCTAACTTATTACGCTGTCTGAACATAGGCCTATCCTTCGTGATAGTAAAACAAAAAGATTCTGGTAGTGGTATAATAAAAATTTAAGTACAGAACTGTCACTGTGTTTTCGATCTTGCATTTATTACGTCGGTAATACCTATTAAGTATAATAACAAACATTTGGCCTACTTGTGAGGTTCTAAAAACTTGTTGAAAATGTGAAAAGTAATGAATAAAAAAATATTTATGTACAAACACTTATTTGCAAACTTTAAAAACTTATATTTGCACACACACGCAAACAAATAAATACACAGAAGGGTGGGGGTCAAGCGGTAGATGGACAGTTTGCGTACAGTATTTTGTGTGTGTCTGTAGCTGTCAAAGAGACAATATTCATCTTGTTTGATGATGACCTGTTTGTTGAAAGAGCGTGTTTATTATCGCCTTCAGGCTGGCTTCGTGTCACTGAGTGGGCTTCCACCCTCCCACCCTGGACTTGGAAACCAACGTATACGCATTCATAATCATCCGTTAAAGAACGTTTAAAGATAGGCCTTTGCGAAGTCGGTGCGGTTTGATTGGCTGGTTTTTACGGACCTTCGGATTGGAAGATGTGGGTGGTTCTTTAATTTGCAGGGCTTAGGAACATAAACATTATATGGGCGGTTATGCTGCTAAAAATGCAATTCTTCATTTTTTTTGCAGGACTTAGGCACAGAAAAGTATGGGTGAAAATGACAGCTAAAAATGCAATACTCCATTTTTTGATGAATAATTCGGTGCTTCTGAACATTTTAGCATCAGTATAGTATCCAACAGCCTAATTTGGTTTCACAGTTTTTGAAGTAAAAAATTGAACATTTCCCCGCAAGCCAGTGTATACATTTAGTGATGCTTCAGCTGTTACTTCAATCATCAGTTAAAATTAAATTACATAGAGTTTTTCCTTTTTTTATTTACTTGAAAGGTTATTCTTTTGTAGTCAATTTGTGGTACTCAAGGCCTGCCATGCAGGTACATGTTCAAACGATCTATTGAGCATAACCCAATGTATTCGTGTTGAAGGTCAGTGGTCAACCCAAACTTCTTGCTTGGTACTCTTCCATTAAGCCCACCAAGTGAACCGAGTGACCTGAAGGTCTAATCAGCTTAACCCATTGTGTTTACATTCTCTGCTCATTCCGTTTGCTCATTACTTATGACCTTCGACCTGTGGGAAGTTAGGACCTTTTTACGTTGCCTAATGTCTTCCAAAATACTTCAAGCTGGAAGTCAACAACCATCAGTGACAGTTTGGCAAAATATTTAGATTGATGTAGGCCCCCACCCGTTTTATTTTGGCTCTCAAATCTGTCTAATGATGGCCTACAAATTATTACTGAGGCCGACGCTCTTTATTCTCCTATTGTGGTGCACCCTAAGTCAACTGGTGGGGAAATACTCACATTGTGGTGGGAAAGAATACAAGTGTAATGAATAAAGTAAATTCAATATAGGCCTACCGTGCCAACTTCTGGCATAAGTGAGTTATGCTGCTCAAAACAGGAACAAATTATCCACATGTATACTGATATTTGTTATTTGTCTTCATCCAGATCATTATGGTAGATTTACTTGTCCTCCGATACGGGTCCCCTGTAAAAGTTGATAATTGGTTACTTATTGACTGAATAAAAGCATAAGCTAATTACAGGACAAAGCAATTATAGACACAGTTTTGGTCGTGAGCAGTATTAGTGGTAGGCCTATATAAGTACATACAATATTTTTCAAGCAATAAGAAAACAGGGACATAAGAAAAAAAGGAACAAAGAGACAGCGAAAAAATAAAGAAAGAGAAAAGCTCATCAAACAAAAGTATAAATCAAGAAATAAAGAAAGGGGAAAAGAGAGAACCGCACTATTAAAGGAACAAAGAAAGTAACAAATTGCTATGTTTTATTTTTTAGTTGAAATCTTTACAAACACAAAATGTTCAAGACAAAACAACATTGTGTACCATTTTAAACTGCCCTTTACCAAACCATTTTTTACAAAGTGATGACCCCTGAGTGCGTCCTCCATTACCCACATTATTATTTGCAACATTTTATACGCAATAATCGCGCCCACCCAGCGGGGTAATCCGTTCAAACAAAATATAAACCGATTTCTTGTTGTCGTAGTAATCTTCACGAAAGAAATGGACTAGTTTACAAAGTGAACAGAAAATTTGACATAACCTTAATTTTGTTATCATTTTGATTTTATGTAATTATTGCCCATCCCCTAGTTAAAAAAAATCATCATCATCCAACCTGATCTGAAAATTTATTCAAGTAGTCTTGTTTATGTGGTCTGAAGTTTCTGAGACGGATTTATTGATCCAGAGTATTGGAACTGGTAAGAATTTATAGTCAGTGAGCTCATTTCAGATTGCAACATTGCTTGTTTTTCAACATGGCCGTTACCAAACCCGTTCTTTGTTTTAAGTACAATCCATTGTTGTATGTTTGTACTTTACAGGTGCGTTCCTTATCCCGTACCTGATATGTCTGGTTGTGGGAGGTGTACCTCTACTTCTCCTGGAGCTAGGACTGGGTCAGTTAATGGCTCAGGGCGGCATTGGTGTCTGGAAATTGTCTCCGCTCTTCAAAGGTAAGTATCAAAACAAACATTGTAGTAGTTTTTAACGGTACGTTTTTTGACATAATACATAAGCTTTTAAATTGCCTTCAATTTACCGAGATAGTTTAGCTTAGGAACACCGTTTTTTTAACGGAAACGTGGATTTAAAAAAAAAAAAAATCTTCAAGTAAACTTGAATCTTTGATTCTGACGGATTGATCAATATACATGTAGCTACAAGAGTATGATATTAATTGAATAATGCGTGTTTATGGGTGCAATGGTAAGAGTATTTGCATAAGTTGAAAAATGTTCCATTCAACGAGGCGAAGCCGGTTTGAATGGAGCTTTCCATTTTTAACTTTAAATAAATATACTCTCCAATGCACAAAATGCATGCAAAACATTTATTACTCGTTTCATATAACACCCACAGGAAGATCTTTACTAATTTTGCAGGATCTTTGCTGTTGCAAATAGCGACGCATTCTTTAGCAGATCCACCGTCACAGTTTATTCCAAAGGTTTCTCCAGTGCCTCCGGAATGGTGAAAAGTGCTCTAACCACCAGAGGGACTACTTTCACCTTTACCTGCCAAATCTTATACAAAGTTCCAAGTCTTGGGACGTCTGGATATATTTCCATCTCCTTTGAAGCATGGAGCAATAAACTAGTTTATTGCTCCATTTTTGAAGTTATACTCTTATGTTACCCGGCACAGCTTAGCCAATAAGATGAGACAACTTCTTCGTCTTATCTAAAGGCCCTGTCACATCTTGACGTTTTAGCCAGCGTATGCCGACGTATAACAAATTCTCTAAAACGCTGGCATACGCTGAACTATCGATGTTTTTTTTTAAATTTTGAGCGTATACAAAGCGTATTCAAAGCGTATTCATAACGAGTTGGACGTATATATATACATACCGTAGTAGTAACTTACATAGAACGTTTCCATAACGTTTAGATAACTTATACCAACGAATACCAACGAATGCTTAGCGTGTTGCCGGCGTTCACAACTTATGCCCAACGATAGTCTAACTTATGCACAGTGCGCTGAGCGTATCACCAACGATCACGTGTCGTACCCTATATAAAGGCTGCCGCTTGACGATTCAAATCATAACTGCACTAGACATCACAACATCAACATCCGTCATGCCGAAGGACTCCAAAGAACGCTGCCAAGAAGTCCCCTGGCTCGCGTGGCCGTGGGCGTGGACGTAAACGCAACGCGAACCCCATATTTATATACAAATTCCCCTAAACGCTGGCCATACGCCATTATACGGTATAGCTACTAGTTAGAAACACGTTTAGTAAGTTCTGTGGTCGTCCGGAACACGTCAAAACGTCTACATACGTTAATATGCGTTGGAGATAAGTTCGACATAGGTTCAAAGCACGTTACTCATAGGTTACAAATAAGTTTTGGGTACGCTAGACATTATCTCGACGTATGTCGACTTATGATTAACTTACAAGTAACGTGTGTGAACGTGTGTCAACGATCGTATACCGTACCTATAGACCCCTTGCACAACGCGCAGCGTACTCACATGTGCCTATCCTGGGTGTCATTTTGGGTGTCAAAATCGTAAACAAACGTGCACAAAAGGGAGTTGACACCCAAAATTACGCGCATTGTTCGGAGAGGTGCGTTGTGCGTTCTGTAAGGGGTCTATATAATGCAATAGACCGCCCTTGCATAACGCGAAACGCTACAGCTACGCTGAGGTCACGCGCACGTTTTTACGCACAGAGAACAGCTATCGTCCAATTATCTGCCTCCTTTTTGAGAGTGTGACGTCATATGCAATGGGTCTATACAACTTAAGCCCGGTTCATACTTCCTGCGAATGCGAATGCGAAGCGAATTTTGACGTCACATGGCCGTTTTCGCAGCGAATTTTTTGCAGGAGTTGAGCACATTTCAACTGCTGCGAATTATTCGTTGCGAATTTGTGACGTCAATATTCGCTTCGCATTTGCGTTCGCAGGAAGTATGAACCGGGCTTTATTTTATTATTTTATTTCTCTCCTCTAGCCAATAAAAATTTACACACAAAGGATATGAAAAAATGGAGAAGGCTAGACTGAGGACTTATGCGGGACTTATGAGCCACACGCTGGCATACGCCGAAAATTTTTGGGCATGCACACAATTTTTCGACGACCTCGCCTTACTACAACGTATACCAGCGTGTTTCAGCGTGCTCTTAACTTATACAAAACTTACCCATAACTTATTCGAAGTACGCCAGCATACGCTGGCTAAAACGTCAACGTGTGACAGGGCCTTAAGACTACAACAGCCGGACGCCTATATGTTTTATAACAAAATCAGTCTGAATGTTGAAGACCCAAATAAAAGGATCTTGACCGGGTCAGTCTCTACAACTTTCTTCGAAATAATGGTCGTATCATTTTGCAAGCACCATTCCTCATCATGTCACAGCGAATAGAGCTAACTTATGCCTATAGCGTACTGAATTTTTTTGGAAAATTTGGCAAAGTCAAGATACACTCAAATTCTGGGACAAATTCTGGAACTCCTGACGTATAAGACGAACGCCCCACGAATGAGGAACGAATGCTGAGCGTATGACTAGCCCAACGAATGGCCGTGCATGCGAAGCGTCCATCCAACGAACGATGAACATTCACAACGAATGTCGGTCACGTGACGTGTCTCCGCTGATCAATATGCGCTCCCCAAGCTGGTTCAGGTCGTTTTCATGTTGATGAACGGCCAGAAGATATCGAATCCGGAGTCTCTATCTCTGATGACCAGCAGGAATGATGAAGGAGCTGGTCGGTGACTTCTATATTATTAAAACCGTGTTAAACTTCGAACCCGCGGCGCTGCGGGATCCGCCCATCCGCTTGCGTTCGGTGACCTCGCCTTGGGGACGAGGGATGATTTTTAGCCGCCATCTTGGGTCGCCATCTTGGGTCGCCATCTTCCTCGACTGGTGTCCCGGCGGCGTGCCTCCCCTTCCGGACGCTGGTTCTCGAGCCGGGTGCCAATTTTATTTCTCGCGTGTGATTGGGCCGCGTTTTTCCTCGGCCCTCGGTGTCTGCCGCAATTTCCCGGCACTCTCGATAAGATTGTTTTACTGGAAAATATTTTTTGCAAATGTTTGGGGTAAAATGGTATCAGAGTAATTACTCAATAAATATCTAATGCATTTGATGTCACTAAAAGTCCTTGGTTCGAACGACACGTAAGTCTTTTCGGCGAATAGTCAGAAGTAGCGTTGCGTGACTGAGGTAATTTCTCATGACTTCGTGCAATTCTTCATTATTTTGACTGTATGGGGGCGTATGTTGTACCAGTTTTACGTGATGAAAACAAGTAGATAAACGTTTTTTTTGTTTCATTTTCGTTATTATAATTTTGTATTTCGTCATTGATGCAAGAAAACTACGTACAGGCAGTTAAAATAAGATGAAACTGTAATAATTTGTGAAACAAGACATTCCCTGATGAAGTCGCCCTCATGCGGTCATTATGGTCAATAAACAGTCTGCGTGTAGGGATAACTGGTGCCCTGATTTTTGCTTGATTGACGCTAAATGGAAGAGAGTGTACCAGCGACGAAATTATGGTCAATAAACAATCAGGGCCAATTTCATAGAGCTGCTTAAACAGAAAATATCGCTTAACAAATGTCCGCTAAGCAGAACTGTGCAGGATACAAGTCACAAATTGTACACGTGACATGGTAGTTTGGCTGGTACCCTTATACTTGTAAGCATAATTTTGTTGTGCTTAGCTATTTTTTGTGCGTAAGCAGCTCTATGAAATTGGGCCCTGCATGTAGGAATAACTGGTGCCCTGATTTTTCCTTGAATAACGCTAAATGGAAGAGAGTGCACGAGCGACGAAACTTTTTGGCACGCATCTTGGACAACGCACGCACTACAAGACACCACTTTAGCTTTGGTTACATTTTTCTTGGAAAACCATGGAAAACCACAAATGAAAAAAAAACAACAGCAAGCGACAGTTTGTAACATTGTTACACAAGTAGGCCATAAATTAAACAATAGTGTGACAATATTGATGGAAACAAAGCATGGAATGCATCTATTTTTAAAGAAATTTGCAGAAATGCTGAATTTTGTCACAAACATCTGTTAAACACGATTTAATGTTTTGCTAACTTTCGGCCTTCCATTATAATTGTATCAACTGTTAATCAACAATAGGTCTATTCTGCTCTCGATTTCTTACGAACGTTTTTAGTCGGGTAACTCCGCGGCTTTTGACGGTGATTATGGGTTTGTTGAGGACGGTACCAGAAACCACTCTGCTGCTGCCGAACTCGCTGTATTTTGAAAAATTAATGTCTGATTGGCTGTTTCACAAAGACCTCCTGAATGGTCGGCACTGTGATGACATTGGACCGCTCTATTATAACATGGGTAAAAATGCGATTACCCAAGTGCGCTTAATACAATTAAATAAGTGTGTAATAGCAGTGTGCTGTGTTTTTGTAGGACTCGGGAACGACACTAAGTCAACTGGCGGAGAAATACTAAGTGCAGTGAATAAAATTAATTCAACAATGACTGAGATGAATGAATTAAAATTCTGCTCGAATGTGAGACCAAAACATCCACATTTATAAGGATACTGCACATTTTTGTAAATGATACTTTGTCTTCATCCAGGTCAATTTTTTTGTAGATTGACATGGCCTTCGTCCCCTTTTTATATTTCTCCTCTATTATTTCATTCATAAGTTGATAAATTGCTTACTCATTACTGAATAACAACATAAAATAAAGACAAGCAGTGTGTAGTCATTGCCAGCATTAGTGGGGACACGTTGCCCTGGACATCAACAAAAAAATAATTACAAGACAAAAAACAACTAAAAAAACACACAAATGCAGAAATAAAGACATACAGAAAAACCGAAATTTACTGAGAAAGAATTTAAAAGTACATATGAGACAAAGAAACAAACGGCAAAACACGGATAGAAAAGGTGTAGAAACAAACACACGTTTAACAAATGAAGAAAAAGACAAACAAAGAAATAAAGAATAAAAGAAAAAGGAAATCAAGAAACGATACAGGAGCACAGAAGCATAATTTCCATACATTGTTTGGGCATATGTTAGTCGCTCAACGCAAGTTTTCATCAAAATACCTACACATGATCAGCAAACATGCACCATTGCCAAGTACATCCTTCTCCCATATTAAAACTCAACTTCGGCCATACACCCCCAAATTATGCTTCGTAGTTGGGAAAAAAGGGATGAGAAGGGTGAGGAGGGCAAGCGACGTTTCGACCCCACTCAACATCTCTTTCATGGTCAAAGTTTTATCATAAGACAAAACACCATTGCGTACCGATTCTACCTACCGTTACCAAGCCAATTCTACAAAATGATTACCTCCGAGTGTCTCTCCAGTTACCCCCTCACCCTACATTACATTTGAAGCTTTTTATACGCATGACTCGCTCCCATGAAGCGCGGCATCCCGCTATAGTCATAAAAAATTGTGACTGAAAACGCTACCTATATTGTAGCTGTACTGTACACGGTCGTTACTATATCGGTACTCAAAGCGTCATGCACGTTACATGGATGACCGGTGAAAGTTTATGTACGTCAGAATACGCTGGTATTCATTGGCCATTCGTTAGCAATTCGTTAGATAATCGTTCTGTATACGTTGAGCATTAGCCATGACAAAGTTGGACGTATATGGCCGAACAGGGTACGAAGAAGCAACCTAATTACCCAACGTGCGAAACGTTCACACAGCAAGTGTTCAAAGATTACGTTGATCACTACGCCGACACACGCATTATGAACATGCTCAAACAACTTCTAGACTCCAGCGCACCTCTGCGAACCCCTACGAACCGCTAACGAGTACAATTTATGCCAACGTGTCACTAACGACGAACGTACACTCGAGTTCCCCAAAACGTCGGGGGCGTTGGCTCTTTCGCAACAGTTTTACAGGGTCTTTACATAGCTAGATTTAAGTGAATCACCTTGAATCATCATGTCTGCCTCATGGACTTTTGCTCCATTTTCAGCAAGTTCTCCTCAGTGCTCCTGACAAAGCAAGCTCCTGTGTTCGATGTTGACACTGTTTGCCATCCTCAGTAACCTTCTCCCACCCTCTAACCTCCAAAGATAGAGTCTGCTGACATTTTTCCAGGGACGAGCATGCCGTGACATAGATCTTCCTAAGTCCACTCGACAATACCCGCACTGTACCTCACCAAAGACACAGCCGATGTGTTAATCGCCTTGACCCATGTTTCCCCTTTCATTGAGTCTAGACTTCAAAATTTTTGAACGTTGTATTGTTTGCTTCGCTCAATTAGGAAAGACAGTGAAATACAACCTGATGTAGCTACAAGTGAATTAGGAAAAGATACACTAAAATAATGGCTTTAATATCCCAGAAATTCTTTTGGCATATTAACGACTCCGTACCAGCTAAATTATTTTGTTCCCTCAAAATATTATTTCGTTCGCACGAAATAACTATATTTTGTTCTCTCAATAGTAATTCATTCCCCGAAATAATTTATTTCACTCCCTCATAATCATGTTTCGAGGGAACGAAACAATATTTCGTGGTAACAAAATAGCATTTTTCGAGGTAACAAAAAAGTGTTTCGAGGGAACGAACTAATTTTGATTTGTTTTTACCTGTCCCTTTAGGGGCTCCGTATCGATGTGTGGTGTGGACGTAAAATTGTTCGCACCAAAGTTGTCAGAATATGGTTTCACACAGCGGAGCAACCCAATGCTGTACAGTACCGACGTGTTTGTCTGATAGGTCTATTTTATCACTAAGCACACAGAGAAACTTAATTTAGTGGGTTTTGCAGTAGTTTACACTACGTTTTGTGCATGCAACTAACTGGAGATCTGTGTCAAAGTAAGCGATGGTATTTGTTCGACTTCAGCAATCGTCTTGCCACTGACTGTGGGAACCTTATGATCAACAAACATGTCAACGATACCATTTACTAACTGCTGAATGTGTCTAATTGTATATCAGTTTCTAACATTGGGAATAACACTCATTGAGCCTACCCCTATACCATAGGCACACAAAACAAATTCAAACAGCAAGTTACAGTTTTCCAATGGAACGCTATACGTTACTTCTCGTTACTTACAGTTACACAAATACATTCTGAACTAGGATGTCCATTCATCCGTAAAAACTCC
Source organism: Pisaster ochraceus (assembly GCA_010994315.2). NCBI lineage: Eukaryota > Metazoa > Echinodermata > Asteroidea > Forcipulatida > Asteriidae > Pisaster > Pisaster ochraceus. The sequence goes on along the minus strand of CM021526.1, from coordinate 25,415,279 downwards.
AAACTGTGGTGAAGTGTAAATGTAAACGATGTATAGCTTTAGGACACACGCAGACGTCTTTATTTTACTCAAAAGAACATTGACTGGGAAAAAATATAGCTTTAGGACTTACGCAGACATTTTGATTGTATTCAACGGAACATTGACTGGAGAAAAAACGCACAGAAATCCAAACAAAACAGTTTGAAAGTTCAAAATTTGCTGATTTTAAAGTTATAGTGCATGATCGATCACCCACAATCGAAAAAACGAAACAAAACAAACTTTACTAAAAATGTACACTAATTACTAAAAACTTGATACCTTTACTACTTTGTCCTGAAGAAATATCCCTCTGAAATGCCCCCTGTGCGAGAAAATTGTCCCTCAAAATTCCATTGTTATTGGTTATTAAAAAGAACCCTCCCCCAAATAATCAATTAAAAATGAACTTGAACGAAATCACTAAAACAAATTTGACCCTTTATATTTGTTTATTATGTGTTTAGTTATTATTCGGTCGTAAGTTTGAAGTTTTCTGCGCTGCAATTTGCAGTAATTTGATCGGAAAAAATAGCCCCCTTGTTTAATTTTTTGACTTATTGTTTTGTTTGCCGTTGGCGGCGCCCTCGTTTATTTGGAACCATACCACAGATACCATTGATCTCTATTATGTAATAGAGATCAATGTGTAATACCTATAGATCAACAGTACCCAAACCATGGACAAAATCCGCGAAAACGCAAGCGAAAACATATGTATAGCAAGGAGCGAGTGGGGAAATGATAGCCGAAAATTTGTGTTTCAAAGGTTATAAACAATTCACATACAGACTTGGAAACAATGTTCAATCAATAATTAGATACTTTTTCTCACGTTAGTTGTTTGCTGTTATTGCAAAAGCTTGAGATAAATTATTGCGAATTCGAATCGTGCTGTCGAAATAATTTCTCTCGATATAATTGCGAACCCTCCAAACAAATTATAAGTTGTTGCATAATTATTTCTTACTCTCAAAATTATTTCTCTCGAAATCATTTCAAAAGCTCAAATAAGTTATAGCCAGAGCTCAAAATTAATTATTGGAAAAGCTCAAAAATAAATGATTGTGAAATTAAATTATTTCTAGAATTATTTGTTTTTATCACATGTACCTTTAGGGGCTTGTTACAGTTTGTTGGCATTTGACTATTAAATGGTTTTCTAGTTGAAGCATTGTTTGTTGTTCACAAAAACGTATCAAGAATTGCTCATACAAACAAATACCAACCCTCAGCCATAAAATTACTGTTCGAAATAAATAATTTACTGGTGACTCAAATTCAGTCTAAAATATAAGGGTCTCAAAAAGGCATTAGATTAATAGTATTGATCACTGTAATAATGTCGGGCGCAATATTTGAAAATCAGACCATTCTTAAAATTCGCACAAGCCATTTAAAAGATTTGTGCACGCGCAAGTCTGCCCACACAAATGAAAAGAAAGGCCGGTTCATTATATGGTTCATACTTGCTGCGACTGCACGCACGCACCCGACAGTGCGAATGTCGGATTCAATGTTCATACTCTGGCCGTGTCCGAAACGGCGACTTCGGCTACAGCTACGGCTAGATCGCGCGCGTCTGACTATTCTTCAACACTGGCAGACGCGCTGATCTAGCTGTAGCTGTAGCCGAAGTCGCCGTTTTGGACACGGCCTACGTCAAAATTAAAAATAGATACGCATTAAATTTGCGTTCGCGTGTGGAAACGCATGCGTTACTTGCGTTCATACTTTATTTGAAAAATCGTATACGTTCGGCGGCCAAGTGCAGAGTGCATCACTTTTCAGCAATCCTTTTCCTGTAGACCTGTCATTGATTAATTGGTGAACATGGATGGTATTGAGGAAATGTTGCTTCTGTCACTACTGTGGCTGGCTCATCATCGACGTCAATCAAGACCAAAAGGGCGGCGATGGTATATCCGCCCTTTGAATCAGCAAAGAAGTGAAAAGGGTGAATTCC
>CM021526.1:25295136-25308971 GCA_010994315.2 Pisaster ochraceus | reverse complement strand
GCTGGGAAAAGATGGCGCGGCGAGATCGATCACCCCTGGGAACGAGGATGGGGTTTTGTGGAATCGATCCTAGGATCGTTCGTAGCTAGGATCGATCTTAGGGCTGGGACTCGTCCTAAGTCCTAGGATCGATCCTAAGTTAGCAAGGGTTTTGTGAAATCGACCCCTGGTCTGATTGGCAGCATATTGCGCCACAGCACCTTGTAAACCCTTACATGGTGCTATGTAAAGGAGTAGGTCTCATACTTCAAACGTAGCCCCCAAATACCTTGCAAGAAAATACTTTATGTTGAAGCGCCTTGAGCGTCACTGAGTGACGGATATGATCGCTATATAAATATAGCCATTATTTTTATTTATACGTGTTTGAAAACCTCTTGTTTTAGGTGTACGGTCGCGCCTGAAAGCCTAATTGTTCTTGTATTTTAAAAGTTGTTTTTCTTAATAAAAAAAAAATGTAAGCTCAAATTATAGCCTTCAGACATCACACATGAAAAGAAAATAACTAGTAGATGAAACTGTTGTTGTGACATCATGATGACAGTATCGATGTGAAATTACATTAATTCAAAGTGCCACTAGAATTCAAAGTGGATTAAATTTATTTGTTGATTGTTATTTTGAGAACTAACGCTGACATTCCTACTCAAAGCCGCAAATCCCCCAGAATATGTTTTTGCTGTGAATAATCCCTAGTTCAATGCTGCATGCATCTATATGGCATAGAAGCTGTGTGACACTGGTGCGCCAACTATACATTGTCATGCAGTATACTAAAATCTTCCTTCAAGCTGCACTTTTAAAGCCTGAATTGGCACGACGCTAGGACTATAGTTTCGATAACATCGGTCCATGCAAAACCTTGTTAACAGTAAAATGTGAGCACGGTTATTCAACTCTCTGAAAAATGTGATATGGCACATACAAAACATAATCTGTAAACAAATACATTCACTCTAACCACTGGGCCAAAAACAGTGTAATCTTTGTGGGTGAAATTTTTGACTCCCACATTTGACAACACGACTAAGCTGTTTCAGTTCTTAATAGAAGGCGGTCTGCTCATTCTCTGCCGCTTTCATTTTTTTATATACCAAATGAAGATGAATGACAGAAAACCTTCTTTTATTCTTATTTAAAAAGAAACTAACTGTTAACTTTAATACCAATTGGGGACCCTTTTCATTGCTTTGTACAAACCAATATTCATTCATGGAATTTTTAAAATATGTTTTTGTAAGGTGTAATGGCTTGGGGAGATTTGCATTTTGGGATAGAGCTCCTTAAGAGTGGAAGTATTTTCATATATACCAACGGGTGCCTGGCTCTCCTGTTAATATTTTGTTTTTCATTGAAAAATCCCTTGCAGCCACTCTGGGGTCTTTTTCCACACTGTTTTATAAGTAGTTGGTTTTCATAAATTGGCTGTGTAGTTTTGTATCTTAATTACCCCTGAACAAAGATACTGACAGAATAGGGAGACCGCAAACATGAGACTAAATAGATAGCTCAGTTGGTAGAGCGCTAATATAGCTCTATATTCAATTTTTGTTTGTTCAAACCCAAATTAATTATGATTGAAAAAACACCTCTAAGGAAGAAAGAAAAGAAAAAAGGAAAACAAAGATAAATCTTATTCTCTGGTTTTCATCTTTGATTTGTCCCTCTAGTTAAATTGAATTTCAATTTTTTATTATATTATTCAGAGGTTCTGGTGCACAACCTTTTTTTTCTCAAATCAATCAAACTCGTAAATGTATCAACAACATTTCAAGGACGCATATAAAGAGATCCTATTGTTTGACAAAACCAATGGGGACGCTGCAAACACAAATACGGTCAAACAAAAAAGTATTTAGCAAAGAGAAGCCTCAATTTACTGTGTGTTGGGGTGGAAAATGGACAAATGTTGGGGGAGTGGCAAGCAACAACAAAGTTGGGGCAAAACACTGTTTTTACTTTAAAAGAATTTGTCTTACAGAATTGTTTGGTATTCCAATACTAGATTTAATAAAGCATCCCCTCTCTTTGTGCCCCTTATTGGGATTTTTATCAGTTTATTGCTGCAGAAAAAACTGTTTGGCTTTTATATTGCTTGTCTTGGATTAGTTGTGACTGAGATGAGTTTATACTTTGTTGTGCATCTGAGGTATGCTGTTGTCATTATTAGTTTCAATATTGGTTTTGTTCCAGAGCTAACATTCTTCAGTTTTATACTCTGATTATTTTGTCCTTTGTGTCTCTCATGCTTATTTTTTACGACCCAAGAGGACTAAAAGATCATTGACCAAAAAATGTTTTTTCTCAAATAATCCACAAGGATCCTATAGGTTTTTTATTTAACTTAAGGAGAGAGATCTTGAAAAATTATCATAGCTCTTGGGAGCAAAGACAAACACAAATACAGTAAAATTATTCCTTTTTAACATTACCCGTACATAGTATTTTTAGGATGAGTGTGTATTGTAATAAACACATTGAACATGAAACAGATTATGTCCACCAGGCACTTGCCTATAGACACTGCAAGTACCTTTGATTCTTGCCTTACTCACATTACACTATACATAATGATCATTGTAGACTGTACAGAGACTATAGTAATGTGTGGCTGTGCTCAGCGTGTACCGCATTTGCACTCAGTCCAGTCAAAATCAATATGTTACCTTCTATGTACTAGGCTTCGAACTTGGACTTAGACTCAAAGCGTAATTTTAATAATTTATCTTCACCTCACGAGGAAGCAATGCTTGCTCACAGCATGTGCAATACATGTATTATCATACGTAAGTACACTGATACGTACGTGCGTAGACATAATAAATGCTGCATGGCATAAATAATCCTAAAATCTACCCAGCCTTGGTTTACTTGGTCACACTCAACGTACAGCCAAAATTGTAATGTGACATCACTGTACAATATGTAGACATACAAGAGGGTTTTATGTCATTAATAAATGGGTTGTCATGGTTACACGGAATAGTGTTGTAATATTCCATACCAGCGTCATTGCTTTCCTTTTATGGTTTGTCTTAAATGATGTAAATGATGCTGTCATACATGTACTTGGTACTACAACAAGATTGACAAGAAAAGTATTTATGTGATTAATGGGATTGGTGTGGTGGGGGAAGGGGAGAGGGTGCAGATCAAGTGTTTATTTAGATTTATTTGAGCAAACCAGATTAAACTTGTTGTTATGATAGGGAAATTACAATTTATTAGATGATGAAGACATAAACATAGTAGTATTGATCTTTAATATGATAATGCATACAATGCAGGGATTATACGGGAAACTTGATTAGACCTCAATTAAACCACATCTTTTTAATTTTTTTATTTACACACCATCACCATCAAGATTTACTTTTTGAAACAAAACATGTTTGTGTGCATTAACTTCATTTTCTGGTTGAAAGCCCATCAGATTTTCTCACAGAGTGATTCAATTGTCATTGTTTCCTTGTAGGTGGTTTATTTCACTGCAACGTTTCCTTATGTTCTGATCACCATTCTGTTGATAAGAGCCGTTACTTTAGAGAATGCCTCAGAGGGGTTGGTGTATTACCTGAAACCTAACATGACCAGGCTACAAGATGGGCAGGTAAGAAACCCTTAAAGGGATTGATACCTCACTGGAAGAGAACATTTATTTCCATCCTCTAGTTTTCAATCAACATACCACTGAATATTTCATCAAATTGTGTTGTTCATGCTTCAATAAAATCATGTCTGTTATGTAGCCTGGGGACTAATCAAAAAGTAACAACCTAGCTATGTCTTTGAAATTAGGATTAGCAGAGACTTACTGAAAACATCTCAGTTTGATAATAAACACAATGGAATAACTCCCTAGCACACTAATTTGCACCTTTGGGTTGCTTGCTGGGTGCACTGGTCGTGCTTGACCCTTGAATGCCAGTCAGCAAACTGGCTTCCATGCACCTGCAAGCTCATTGCCATTGTGTGTACACTTGGTTTTATTTCTCTACAGACTTGGCTTGATGCCGCCACCCAGATCTTCTTCTCCTACTCTCTGGGACTTGGTAACATGGCTGCCTTGGGTAGCTACAATGCATTCAATCACAACTTCTTCAGGTGACTATATTAACCCCTGTTCAAATGTAGGAACACTAAAGGGCCCAAATTTATGGCACTGCATTAGGTGGTTAGTGATAATGCCTATTGGTAGCACAATTTGTTGGATTTAAATAAGCTTAATTCACAGTTTAGCAAGAAAAGCTTGTATGCCTAGGCACTTTATATAAATACAAGATGTTTTGCTCACACAGCTAGCTAAAAAATTGTGCACAAACCCTGCAAGCATAGAATTGTAATCGTAAGCACACATACTGAAGTAATACTGAAAAAATGCCACAAAATTAGGCCAATATTGTTTTAGTTTACTTGAAAGACCAGCTTGTATGAAAACGATAACAAGTGATCTTTGCTGAAAATCTTTTAAAATGTGTTCAACCCAATAAGGAAATTGAGTTCCCAACTTACACTAGATTAAACAGATTTTAATTGTATAAAAAAACATTTGTTAATACCATGCTGCGGTGCTTTTTATAAAGATTTGCGAAAAGCCTGTTACTTTTTTTCTCATGTTATGTCATTTGAGGGAGCTCCCTTGTGTATAACCCTTGTGTATAGCCGCTTCAGGCTTGGTTCTGGGGAAGGGGGGCAAGGGGCACGTGCTCCCCCGGGTAAAATTTGGAAGAAAAAACAAATTTAAAAAGAAAAAAAAAACACATCAAAAACCAAGAGAAAGAGAGGCGGCAAAAGGAAAGTGTAAAGCAACATATTTCTAAAATAATATTGTATGTTGTACAAATGGGCAGGGGTTTTTTGTTAATTTTGTCTTACTACTGCATGTCAAATTAGCCACCAGGCCACCGCCGATTGTCTTCTGTGTTCTCACAATGAGTAGCTACCTTCACTGCTGGCTTGCAGCAAAAATTGTTGACCGTTTGAACGCAAAAGTTAGCTAACTTTGCTGCTATAAACTTCGCTGCTAATTCCAAAAGTTAGCAGTGAGTAGTAAAAATATCCGCTGCTAACTCAACTTAGCAGTGAAATTAGATACTTCACCAACAGAAAAAGGAATTTAGCAATGTTTTTTTCGCGTGTGAATGTGGCTGACCTCACTTAGTTTTGATTTCAGCTCGTGTATTTTTACGAAGCACTTTATTTTACCTCCTTGTTGAGTTTCCCCACTTTCCGGTACATTTTTTTCCACACTTGCCGCCAAAATTCTTTAAGTTTTACAATTAAGTTGACATCATATATACTTCTTATGGCAGTTAAATCATATTCATAACATAGAAAGAGAATAAAGACAAAAGAATCTGCCACTTTTAGGATCCATGTTTCCACTACACTTGATTTTTGACCCCCAAACAGCCAAAAGCTCAGAGCTTCCAGGGGCTTCCCCCCTGCCCCCCCCCCCACTCACTATATTCTTTGAGCCCCTGGTAAGAAATGATCCTTTGAGAGGGCCATTGAGGAGCATTACTGAAATACTACAATCCAGACTCCAAAGTTTTGTGGGGTTACACAGTTTTCATTGACCCCGTTGACGTTTATAAAAAGTGTGTCTAATTCTTTTTTTTTAGGCACACGGAGGCTTGATTTTTCAACTCCCAAAACAGCAAAAGCTCAGAGTTTCCGGGACCCCCATCGGGGCTTAGCCCCTGGACCCCACCAGGGGCTGTTTGGCCGGCCCCTGGTCCCCCCCCCACCAATTAAATTACTTGAGCCCCCTAATAGCTTACATAATCATGGGTGCGCCGCCATTGTGCCCCCATTATAAAAAATCTTGGATCCGTGCCTGCGCTTTGTTGCAATAACAGAGCGGCATCCCACATATGACGTCAAAGTATTGTCATTTTGACGCTTGCCATTAGTGGCAGAAGTTTTTTGAAACCTTGAAGTTCAGACCTAATATTTATATTGATATGAAAAATTTAGACAAATAATATCAACATTACAATTAAATGTAAAACAAACATATTATAAACAAGTTTAAATAGCATTTCCGTCACTGAGTTTCGCTCAAGCAGCTGTTTAAACTTATTCATTTAGAGGAGAACAGGAGGGCTGTGTTAGAGTAAGCATTGGGGTTAGATTTGAATAATAATGATACTAATAAGCACTTCACAAAAATGCAAATCAGCTACTACATAGGCCTATAACAGAAAGTACACACACACAAAACTATCAATATGCAGACTAGTTAGCGATTAAAATACATATGTACATCAACAATAAAATTTAAGGGTTTTAGTAAAAAATTGCAATAAAAGTTAAAAGAGGGGAGAGGTTACCGGCACAACTTGCTTACTCACAAGTTATTGCTTAAATTTTAATTCCTCAGCAAACAGAGAAATTGCTTTGTCACAAGATATTAGTACAGAAAGGTCCCTGATAATTGGACTGAAACCAGTCTCAGGCCAGTTTTAAATGATCGATTCGAATATTTTACAGAGATGGGGTCATCTTTGCTGTGGTGAATAGTAGCACTAGTTTGTACTCTGGAGTGGTCATCTTTGCTATTCTTGGCTTCATGGCTGGCAAACAGGGTGTACCAGTGGCTAATGTGGTCAAATCAGGTAAGTTTGTCTCAGTAACAAGTAGGGGGTACAGTAGGATTGTTCTGCTTCACAGCGAGCACCTTTGCCACAGGTTAATTTAAAGCAGTAGTAGGTCATTGAGTGTATAGGGTATATGTACAGGGTTCTTTTGATTGCTGCAATTGAAACACAAGCAATGCTGATTTCTCTGAAAACAACTTTCTCGTCAAATTGGTTTTCATTATAACCAAAGAAATAATCAAATCTTCATAATATGTTTGTCAACTGAACTTCCATGTATTGACTATTTTTATCAAATGCATCAATTGGTTATTTAAATATTCAAATCTTCTTATTGTGATGTTCATCAGCTGAGCATCGTTCAAATGATGACATCATCAATTAAATGTTTGAATATTTTCCCTACAATAAATACCTATTTATATTCAAATTTGGGGCTACATTTAGGTTGGGGCTACACACTAAGGTTGGGGCTACATTTAGGTTGGGGCTACACTAAGGTTGGGGCAACATTTAGGTTGGGGCTACACTAAGGTTGGGGCAACATTTAGGTACAAGTTTTGGGGTTCTATCAGTTGGGGCTACATTTAGGGCTTATGCTTCTTACTCGAGTGGGATTCAAATTCACAACACACGTGAGTACTAAGCAAGTATCTTGCATCCGAATGAGTAACAGTCTTTCAGTAAAATATTTTGCCCCCTCATTATAGTTTGCTTTTCTGCAGTTTAGTGAATGCCCTTACCAACATTTTCAATTCAATTTTCCAATTGGAACCAATTGAAATTTTTCCAATGTTGTGTATTGGCACAAAACCAATTGGACTCATTTGGACACAATTGGACTCAGTTGGATTCAGTTTGATTTTACCCCCCAACTAGACCCAATTGGATATTTTCAAATACACCCGAAAAATAAGTACCATTGAGCGAAAAAAAGTAATTTATACCCAATGGGCTGACAGTCCAAAAACTTATGGAGATATAGTATATCCCACCCCACTTGAGGGACTTACACAAGTGCAATTAACTAACTCTTAACTAAATCCAGTTGGTGACATTGGAATAATATGAAGATTGTTTTTCCAATTGGACCCTGTTGGGAAAAATAAATTCCAATTGGAAGAAATTTTATGAGGTGAAATTTCCAAGTTGTAGAAACAACTTGCAGAAGTCGAGAAACTAATTCCAATTCAATTAAATTAAGCCAACTGGCTCCAATTGGATTTCCAATTAAACTGAGTTGGTCTAAGATTTTATTCCAATTGGAAATTCAGTATTCCCATATAAACCAACTCACACCAACTCAATACCAACTTAGTCCAATTCTTTCCAACTGGATATCCAATTGAAATGAAATGGATATTTTGGTAAGGTTGTCTGTCCCATTATAAGATTGTCTTATGTTAACCGGATACAATCCATTCACCTTGACTCTAATCTCCATTTGTGAAGTTAGATTTTTCCAGTCAATCACAAACTGTTGGCAGATGCAACCCTAAACTTCCAGCTGTTAGAAAGGTCAACTTTTGACCCAGTTGTTTCTTGTTTATATGATTAACTTAACATTTAACAGATGTCATGTTTCTCAGAAAATGTAGATGGTTTTTCCTAGCAAAGGGAAGTGGACAAGTTGACAAAGTAGACTATGAGCAAAAATACATCTTAAAGCTCTCCATATGAGTTCCATTATTTAGCCACAGCGTTGCTCTTTTGTTGTTTAGAATGTTCTGGAAAGTTAATTAAAATTTCATGAGTGATTTATTCATAATAAACAAAATAGTAACACGTCGCATGTTCCTTTCTGCATCAAACTGTTTGCATTAATACCGTGAGAGTTTTAAGTTACACAGATATAAAACACCCCTGTTCGCTCAATGGTATCTACCACGAAACTGTTCGGGTGTGCGCGAACCACACTCGCTGTGTGTGTGTACGCTGTATGATATGAGTTATTTACGTTGGAAAATAAGTTTACATTTTTCTACACGACAAATTCATATGAAATAGGTAATCTCACTTTCAGGTTTCACGAAGAGACATGTATCTTTGACAAATTTCGATGGCAATTGGCCGATATATTTAAATTTATTAGTTTTAAGTCAATGGAGAGGTTAAACTTTCATAGAATCAAATGAGAGCTCTTAAACTGCAAAACCGGGGCTTTAGTATTGCAGCTTTGCAGTTTTAAGCCAAAGACACAGTGTAAAGCGTAATTCTCAAGCAAGCCTTTGAACATAATTATAGTGGCTCTTGTTGACAACAGTAACGAAATGTGAGATTCCACAAATCCTTGTTGTGGTCTAGTGTATTGGTGTCAAGTTCTGAAGGGTTTGAATCAGCCATGACCCTTGTGTCCTTGTACAAGACACTTAACCATTGCTAATTCTCACCACCAAGGAATAATGGGTACTTGCAAAGTGACAAATTTGCCATTTCCATGTCTTTTAATTGCTCCCAAGAAGTTGAAATACCAGTTTCAAGGCCTGATGAATGTGGCTAGTAATAGTGTGTAATAGGGTGTTTTGATATTTAACTTAGTAGTGCTAAATGGTTTATTCATTTATTGTATTTCTTTAGGTAAATATGCTGAAACTGGTTTCCATGGGGACCTGCTCTTGGTACCTAGATGTTCATTTTACTTGTTTGTGGTGTTGTAAAACTAATATTAATTGCTTTTACTGGTGATATTCAATTTTTGTTAAAACTACAACTCCATTGGTGATCCCCGGAGCGCTCTATCAGGTTGGGTTTGGATTTTAGAAGATGCGTCTTCCATTATGACGCTTGCAATTACAAAATTGATGCACCATTTTAACTGATGTATAATTGAAAAAAATATCCACAGGCAGCTCTTAGAGCAGAGTTTGGATTAACCATTAGACCACAGAGCATGCCTGGTGGGGAGAAATAAGTTTGAATCCACATTAACATTCCAAGTAACCATTTTGCATTAACCATTAGACCACAGAGCATGCCTGGTGAGGAGAAACAAGTTTGAATCCACATTAACATTCCAAGTAACCATTCTGTATCATTCTGCATCATGTTGTGTTTAAATCTTGATTCTTTATGACATGGTAGGTCCTGGTCTTGCCTTCATAGCCTACCCAGAAGCTGTTGTCCAAATGCCAATCTCAACCTTATGGGCCATCTTATTCTTCTTCATGCTCCTCCTACTCGGAATTGACAGCGAGGTAAGAGTTAACGCATAATTTAATTCTCCAATAATCCACATTTCCAGTTTTAAATTGTCAACTAATATTTAACTGTTCAAACTTGTGTGTACCATTTTCATCTCAACGATACACAAGTTGTGAAACAATCCTAGATGTTTTGCATAAAAAGCAACTCTAGCCAGTTGCTAGAAATGGTTAACATAGGAGTGTTCACTCACATCATCCAGTGTGTCCAAGCAGGGTCAACATGACAGTTGAGTCCAGATTGCAGTAGATGAGAAGGATGGAGCAACCAGCCCATATTCAGTAGTTGGTGCTTGTTTGCGCTCCTGGCACCATTGTCTGATAAGAAGTAATTACCCTTGAATGTGCATGAATTCAGTGTGTGCAAAGAGTCCCCAATACCTAGGAGAACCAACTAGCTAGTCTGTTGATGCAGACTACATGAGTCTTATAAAGAATGGGTCTTAATGTCCTGTAGGTTTGTCACTGCAAAGTGGTATCTCCGAGGGAAGTTCATACGGGTATTGATACTATTGTTATTTTAGTTTTATTATTACTTTTAACCGCATACACTGTAGCGTATACAAAGCTTGACAATATAATTTCATACAATTTTAAAAACTGTTTTCAAATTTTGTGTGTCCATTTCATCCCTGATGCACTCTCACAATATTTTCAATACATTTAATGCCTTTTCAAACAATGACTTACTTCTCAGACGATGAGATAACCATATTACAAAATTGCATGGCATTGTAGGTATTTCAAACACATGCATGTGTAGTGCTAGGGGCTCTTAATTACTGCCAAACCTACATGTATGTACATGTACACATCAATGTCAGTGTGTTACAACAAAAACAAAATCTAATAACAGCGTAGTTAGATTAGAAAACAAACATCGTGTAGGTTTCCCCGAGGATTCCAACCAATATTAAAACGACAGCAATAACAATCTCAACAACTGTAATTACATATCAGCTGTAGGAAAAATAAATTCCTTTTCATCCACTAGTTTTAAATACATACATACAACTAACCTGTGAAAATGTGCTCAAGTTCAGGTTTTAGGGAGACAAAAGTATTTTATTTAATTTGTTTTATTATTATTTTTTCAGTCAGGATTGTTTTCTTGTTACAAGAACAATACCACTTGCTTGTTGTAATAAAACCTTTTTAAAAAATTGATTGGGGTAAAACTCTCCAAAATGTGTAATTCAAAGTTGCATATGTTTCTTGTAGCTAGAGAGAATTTAAATAAAGGAACACTTCCATAAACCAATAATGTCTGAATTCCGCTAGATGCAGATATGTATAGTTAACCTTGAATTTGAGTTCAATTTAAAAAGAAAAAACAAATCAATGATCTTTAAAAAAAAAAAAATGGATAAAAGATGGAATGAACTGAAATGTTCACACTTTTAGGCCAGTATGATTCTCTTTGTTGTAATTATTAATTTTAGAATGCAAATTTGGTACAATATTTGTACCAGTAAAGAGTACGGGTATACTTTATGAATATTTGGTTGACCTTTCAAACTGTTTTCTCAAACTAGCTATTTACATAAATTGGCATTGTAAAGTTGTTTACGCATGCATGTTAGTTAATATTTAAAGAAATACTATTGATAAGTTACATAATAATTTGAAGCTGATAAAAATCAACTTATAACATTATTCAAACAGAATAGTTTCCATTTATATTGTATATTCATTGTTAGATTAGTCTATTGCATTTGTAAAAATGTATTCATCTGAAAGTAAAATGATGAAACACAAATGCATGAAAGTATCAATCACTAAAAAGTTTAGCCAACCAAAAACTCACTTAAGCAAACACAATATTGAGCTGATGCTATGCCTCAGAGCATGATATCATCTCCGTTTTACACTTGTTTTCAGACTCCAGACACAGACCAAAGCGTGCAAATCAATATATTGAGAGTAAAAACAACAGACTCTTTAAAAAAATTGCACTTCCAACAAGAAGAGTTTATAACTACACATTTTGGGTTCCTTGAACATATTGTTTGTTTATTTATTTATTTCGGTTTAAAAACACAAAACATGGTCGGTAGTATCACAAGGTAATACTGGAAAAAAAATGCTTACAAAATCAAATATTAAGTATTACAAAGACGACCAAAAACAAAAACCTAGGCTAGCCAGATATCAGAAGTAACCGAAAAATACTATGATAAAAATTCAACTAGCATTGTAAAAGTGAACACAGAGAGGAAGAAAACAAGATACACATGACATAAAAGGTTTAAAAGTTGGAACATACATTGTTACATACAATTTTTAAAAACCTGGACTATTTTGATATTATTATCATCACCATTTTTTATTATTTGTGTTTTTATCATGACTAAAAAATCACACATAAAAGTAGAAACATAATTTGTTAACAGGTAGGCAAGTCAGGAAGGTTGAAGCCAGATGTTTGTGTCTATAGTCAGTTCTGTTGTTCAAACTAACTTTTTCTACCTGTATTGTAATTCTTTTTTATTATAGTAACGTGGAGCAGTATAACTATAATATTATTTTTAGTCTAAGTAATTTTGAAAATTTTTTAATTGCACATTTTAATAAAGACAGTGCAGTGGTGTAATGGGTAGTGGTGTTGGTTTGTTAATTCTGGGCACAGTATGAACAATGTTGCAACATCAGTGACACGCATTTTGTTGGTGAAACTACTGATAACAAAACATCCTAAATGACAGTTTTGTTATATTCCTTTGTTGAATAACCCCAAAAGACTAGTTACACTGTTTTTAATAAACGGTTGGAGTGAATTTTAAACAAAAGGATTGCTAACTATTGTTTGACTAATGTCAGTTAACTCAACGCTAGTTAGTCATTGGTAGTTTGTTAAGTTTAGTCAACTAAAATTTAAACAAGATTACGTATTAAAAAAATGTTTCCAGCAAAAGAAACTTGTGAAATAGATGCATATTACATAAACAACTGTTTCCTGTGAAGCATACTGGACTTGGGGCCATTCCTATGACTGGTTTCTCATTTAAGCTCATTACTACACTGTCATTTTTGTGACAAATTAAATAAACAACAATTTTTTATGATAGAAGTTTGTAGTAAAATTGGTTGGAAATCAGTTTGTCATGCTGGCCATAGTTATATTTTGTTTTACTTTTATTATTTTTATTGTTTGCTTAATTTTGTTTATGAAAAAAACTTCTCAATTTGATCTAAAGAAGGAAAGCAATTTTTTTGTAAGTATTTTCATGACATGAAACCTAATGGGGTTGTATTTTCACATGACAAAACTGCAAGTCTTACCATGGCTGTTTGAAAATAGTAATCTATCTTTCTATTTGTTAATTTTAAAAAAATGTATTTGTTTGAGAACAAAGTGACAGATATTAAGTTAATGTATGAAATAATACGAAATAGTTATGAAAAGACTAAATAGATGAAGTACAGTGACCTGCTGGATCAGGCTTTTTGGTCTGTTTTTACCTATTGGAAAACAAATTTATGAGCATCCAGGTAAAAAATAGGGGTGGAGGGATGTTCAATTAAGAACTGAATTCAAACAGACTTTATGGCACAAAAAATGCTTCCTAACCAGATCTCATACTGTTCTAGGATCAAATAAGGTGACATGAATTGAAAAGTTAACAACTATCATCAAAATCTTGTGATTGATTAATTTACAACATTGACATTGTATTAAAAAGGGAACTACTCTTTTACTCTACTCAATTTTCAATTGCTGAATGCCCTTGAGGCTCCATTTTGAGAAGGGTCAAATTGCACGTGCTGCTGAATGGTTGTGCGTATTTTACTTTGAGTACCAGTGGTGTATTATTTTTACCTGACAAAACTGCAAAACTTACCCTGGCCGTTTGAAACACTTTGCACCATGTCTCAACTGCACATTCACATCTGTCCACATAAGTTCCTCTCCACCTATCACAGTGGATAGACTGTCTGGGGGTATTTGTGAGTATCTATTTGAATATATTTCTGTAATTTTAACCCTTTCAGCCCCAAGTTCTTTTGACATAAACAACTGCTGGAGCCCAAG
>CM021526.1:25277507-25292507 GCA_010994315.2 Pisaster ochraceus | reverse complement strand
AACTATAAGAATCATCCTCATTTCAATAGGAATTAAAGTAATTGGAGTATGATAATGACTTATCATTCATTTGAATTTGGATTTGTTATTTGTGCAGAATTAGAAATAATTGAATTATACAACACTGGTCTTCAACATAACAATAAACATCATGAGCTGTTGCTAATACTAAAATTCAGCCAAATCCAAATTCAACTTCAACCATAAGTTAATATTTACCATTTTACACAAACATAAGTACTTAGTTTCAGCATAGAGCAAGGACCTCCTTGCTCTATGGTTTCAGCTATGCTAAATCATTATCATACTCTGATCACTTTAATTTTTATTGAAATTAATTATTTACCTTGGTAAGGTAGTGCATTCTGCTAACCAGCCAGGCTCCTAGTGGATGATACCCATGCCCACATCCTTACGGACTATGAAGGGGGGTAAAACCCTGTTTCAACCCCAGGAGTAGGTGGCAATGATCCCCTGGTGACAGTTGATTTGGGGAAACAGCCCAAATCAATTAAGTGTAGCCCTCACTTTGAAGTGGCTGTCTGGCCTTGTGATGTGAGGTGATGTCTTATTACCCCCTCCCCCCCCAAAAAAAATAAAAAAATAATAATAATAAATAATAAATAAATAAATAAATAAATAATTATCTTTCACAGTTTTTCCCATATTTGCTGAAAGAAAACAAACAATTTTTGAATGGCTTAGATTCCTTGGCTGTCATTATGCTGAATCAAGTTCTGAAAGATTCAACCTTTCACATGGGTCTTTGAGGGATGGTCATACTAATGTTGGCTTAACACAAATGGGGATTATTTTATTTGAGTTGTAAGTTTTACTGAAATGCTTTTTTTAAAGAATTTGCTCTGTTGTTTTGGGGGAAGGGTAGCATTTGCCAACTCCTTGAAGTAAACATTTTATTTAAATTTTCAAAACGTTTTAAAAGAAAGGTAAATTTTCTAAGACATGATGCACAAGATGCCTTTAACACATGAGTGCTCATTTAATTTGTCTACCTTCCTGCAAGGTCACTTGAGGCACCATACATTATCACAAAACCTATCACTGCACCATTCAAATCAATACATTGTCTTAGTGTTTAGTTCTACGTTTAAGTAGGCAGTTTTGCCTGTAATTTTGTGTAGTAAAGCAAACAAATGAAATCTTACGTGAGAAAGATAACCTTGTTCAGGATGAAGCTTGAAGTAAAGTTTAATGAGAGTGAGGTGGTGACCAAAACAACTTTCAAGTTAATTCTAAAGATTTTATATTTTGCATTTCAGAGCCATATTTTTACCCATAGTGCATGTTTTTAAATACTGCATGCATGTATTTCACCTGTAAACATTAATTGGGAATAGATTTTGTTAATTTAAATTGAATGTATACCTGTGGCTGCTCATTGTAAAAAAGAAAATGTATGATTCGTTAATTTTAAACTTTTTAAAAGATCCTTTTGGCAAATGTTTTTTTGTGATTATTTATGTTGACCAAGACTTACAGGCAATGGACTTTATTACAATGCTTGTTTCAGTTAATAACAATTGATCACTGAGGATCAGTGGTCAGCTAAAGAGTGGGTAGTGATAAGAGGACACCAGTGAGGTGGTTTCAGGTAACTGAACATGTGAAACTAGGTGGGGCACCAGCTGGGAAACCCTTTGTTTGCCTCATACCCATGTTTCATTCACCATCGATTCACAGTCGGGATTTTATTCAATGCAGACATAAGCTTGTTGAGGCACTAAATATTGACTTATGTTCCCCAATTCCACTGCTGCAAAATATATCATTACACTGACTGCAAAAATGATGATGTCAGTGGATTTCAAGATCTGCCACTCCTTAACTTATACTGATCATAATGATACTTCCAAAGAAAAGCAAACATAAATCCTCATGTGGCATTTAGCTTTAATGTTGCTCACAGCATAGTCTTTTTGTTCAAGGCCTTCGTGGCTTGGAAAGCCTTGTAAACAGTGAAGCGACTGGAACGGGAGACCATGCGCGCGAGCCGAGTTGCGAAGCCACAGATGCCTTATCTAACTTGTTTGTGTTTTTTTTAATGAATTATTCATAAAGTATGAAATGTACATTATTCATTACTTGTATGCAAATAAGTATCTGATGATACACATGACGAGACGTTCGCCATTTTGTATATTTGCTGATTTGCATAATTTGTTAATGTATACTGACCCACTGACCCCGTCACTTGTGATTGGTTTGGACTTTTGCAACCGTTTGGGTAGCAAAATAAGAGATTATAAAGAAAAACATTAGAAACCGCAAACAAGTTGGAAAAGGCCCTCGTGGCTTCGCCACTCGTGTGCGTGGTCTCCCCTTCCAGTTGCTGGGATCGCGGCTCTACGAAGCTGTCCAAGCCATGAAGGCCTTGACAAAAGGCTACTCCCAAAACTGCTACCCTACTCTTCCACCTAGCTCCCTACTCCCAATCTAAAAGGACAGTGACTTGCGGTAAATTGCAAACAGGGGGCTTTACAATACACTGTACAGGCTAGGCAGGCAGCAAATTGTTTAGACTTCTATAAGATTGGAATGTACTTATTGTTTTGGCCTACTGGCCCCAGTCCTTTTGAATCCTTCACGTTGGCAATTGGATAATGACCTACATTACATATTGTCTGTTGACATTCCTTGGCGATCCTTTAAATAATGTACTCATCTTTGAGACCATGTGGAAGAAAATACTTGCTTTTAAGAGGGGTTTTTTTTCAAAAAGAGTGAAAACATGTGTGGAGGTGTGGAAGTCCACATAATGACACATTGTGTTGACATCTATTGTTCTCACGTCTACAATTGGTATGTCATGCCTGCTCATCAGGAATGTTTGTTTCCCATCTCACACAAGTGGTCAATGGAAGGGTCTGGACAAAAATGTTCCTGTTCCTCTAAGTTCAGACAGGTCAAATCATCCAATTAGCTTCAGTGGTTGAAAGCCAAGGTGGCCCATACATGTTCATTTTATTGTATCTCTTCTCCTCAGCCAATGTCTGTGGTCCTCCATGTCCACCTCCAACTCCACCTCCTCTTTGTTCTTTGCCTTAGAAGAGATGGAACGCTGCAGTGCATGTGTAGTCTTTCAGCTGATACCATCCTAGTGTTAATCGCAGCATTGCATCGCTTTAACATGCGCACTTATTATGTACAAACACATTATCCATCCAGATTATGATGGCAGCAGTAGTGTGTACAATATTTAATTGGCTTTTGTTTGCCACTATTGTTGTCAATGAGTTTGGGAATGTCTAAAGTAGCTCTTTCATCAGGAAACCATCTGCATTATATATCTGTGTGTTCATTTAAAAATCAGCATGTCTGGACTGATACTCCCCTCCTTAATGTTTATGTGGAAGTGTCATGTATGCCATCATCAAACAATACATACTTTTGTGTTGCATTTGTCTTAGTTGCCGCAATTTGCTGAAAGTCTTGTTCTTGTTAGTTCAGCCAGACATAGATTAGGAAGGTGTCATTTGTCTAATAACATTAATTTATTTTAGTATACGCTTTGCTGAGTTAGTTGCACTATCATTTCTCATTAGACCTGCATGAAAACTAACTGAATGTGTTTCTTTTCCAGATTCCTAGATATCCTAAAGGCAGAGACATAAACATTTATCAGTGTTTGTTCCAGGTTGATAGGGTTTGCAATTGAGTATTTTGGAGCAGTGCAGCCTTCAACATCCATTACATGCTATCAAAATAACCAACTTCTCATGCAAGAGATTTATTTTCAAGGATGCGTTGTCTTTTTTCCCTATTGTAATTTCTGAACAAAGCTTCAAAATGCCATCTACTTATCTGTAAATGACAAGGCTACAGAGCAAAAAGCCAAATGGTGGTGAAATCATTTACCATTGTTGTGCTTTTATTCTTCTCTGTTAGTCACTACATGTTTAAGTACATTTCAGCATCTTGCAGCTCAGCTAAAATGTTTCGAAAAAAATGCCTTGAGAATGAATGAAACTGTTTTTGTATGGAAACAAATATTTTTGTACAAAAAACACAAACCAAAGTAGATTGGTGGCTCATTGATTTCCATATCAGTTACCAGCATTTTAGTCATTAATTGAGATAATAAAGAAGATTTTCAAATGAGTCCCAGAAATAACGCAGGTCCAGTCTAAGAAGAGAGCAAGTCAATTAACATTTGGCAGGATTCTTCTTAGTGTATATGGCATGCATACCCATGATATGAGTTTTTGGAAGGTTTTAGCTGACAGCTCACAACCTTTTGCTAACACACACTTGACTATCTTTTGATTACAGCATTTATAAAAATGAAATTTTATATTATTTCCATTGAGCCCAGTCATGTTTCTTAAAACCTGAGCAGTTGGTATAAATTTATGCATGTCTTGAGCAGTTGGTAGAAATTTATGCATGTCTTGTCAAAATGAGTCACATATGGCAGAACTTTGAAAGAACATCAATCCTTTCCTCTTGATAATTTTTTGCAGAGTCTTCCTGCCCCTAACACTGCAGGCTTACATCATGTTCTCTTGTATTTCATTAAAGTAGGATTAAGACTTACTCATTCATAACAAGTGGTCATTTAGCAGGTTCTTTTAATAGCACTGATTCCACAGCTGTCATCAATAATCTAACTTTATTTTCAGCTATTTTTTTACTTTCTCCCAGGTGTAGGTTTAGTTTGCCATGAAAAATACTTGGCTGTTTTTTTTGTAGTTTAGGAGTTTTAAAATAATAGTTTTTTTGTGATTGTGAAGTTGTTTGTTCATTGGTTTCTAAGGTGGATAGCAGCTGTGGTTATAAATAACCCTCATGCTTGTTCCAGCTTATTAAAAGTATTTATTTTATAAGTATTATTTTTTTGGATAGGTTTAAGAAAGTATTCAGAGCTTTGTTTTTTTCAGCTCACCTAAAAATAGTCACAACTTAATAAAAACCAAAAAAAGAGACCCCCCAAATTGTTTGGTAGTTAATGATAGATTTATGTATCATAAAGATGAGAGAAGGTGTGGGATAAGAAATTCTGATCCAATGAGAAAGAAAAATTGAAATCATCAACATTTTCAATTTATTGAGACTGGTAAGTATGATAATATATTTCTACATTCAAACGGATGGACAAGCTCAGTGATGTGGTAGGGAAATATAGTCAATTTCATTGTTGAAGATTAGAAAAGATCGTTGGAATAGCTTCCTCGAAAGGAAATCATGATCCCACTCGTTATTTCACAACCAACCCATACAAATTTAGGTGCACTCTATAAGAGGCTTGATTTTAACTACCAGTACATTTAGAATGAACACTAAATGCGGCTTGCCTATCTACTGATCAGTGCCTTTCAATCGATTTTTACTAAACAAGTTCATATTTTGGTAAACTACTTTGATGTTTTTAGCAAAATTTACTTTCGGGAGAATTATTCAACAGTCAAAGAAAAAAGATTGTTAAAAATCCTCCCTGCAAAAAAAACCTGCAACTTGATACAGTACATTGTCAATGTTGCAATGAACGATTCACTTGAAGATCTTCAAACCTACCGACTGGCTCTTTCGCTGCAGGGACAATTTCAGACATTATAGGGCCAATTTGGTCCATCCTTAGTGAAAAATCTAGTGATATTTCAGTAAAAGGTTGATTTTGTTTTGTGACTTTCTCTTTTAAAATGATTTAGTAATAAATCAAGAACCTACACATTGTGAGATTTTGTGAAAGCATCAAAGTTGTAACAATAGAGTTAATTGTATCATCTTATCAGTACAAAAACCTTGTAGTAACATTATATCTTGCACAAGGAGAGTCTTTGTGCCAAAGTGTATCTTTGTACATCCATTATAGTTGAAGCAAGATACAACAGTAAAATGTGCTCAGTCAATTGCATAGTGAGCAATACAAGGTTTTTGCATTAACATGATGTTATTAGATATGCATCCATAGTTTGATGATTGTGTTTGTATGACTTACAGTTTGTTGGAGTTGAGGGTATGGTGACGGCCATTGTTGACTTCTTTCCCAGCTTGCATAAAGGCAAACGACGGCCACTCTTTGTCCTCTTGTTATGTTTTCTGATGTTTCTGGCTGGTCTACCAATGACATGTTATGTAAGTTTGCTTTTTTGCTTTTTGTTTCTACTATTTAAAAATAGAACTTCATTCGTTTTTAAAAAGTTCACAGTAGGGACATTAACTCTAAATGTTTGATGGATACATCATTGGTTTGTTAAACAAACTCACACATCATGACCATCCTCTGTAGTTCTCAATAAACACACTAGATAAAGCCTGTAACAAAAATCAAGAAACTAGATGGTTCAGTTTTTTAGTGAATGCTGTGACGAAGGAGGAGGTCTGAAAAGAAGATCCCAGCTAACACAATGAGTCGTTACAACAATGCACAGCGTTGTGATAAGGTTGCAATTTGGTCGATTGGATGACAGCGTTTTGACTATGATGCATGAACATCAGATCTTAACATGATTTTCAACCAATGTTGTACATTGGTTGCTTGGTTGGTATTTTTTGCAAGTTGCCAAAAAGTTTTATACGGAACGTTTTCACAACATTGTATTTTGGTATTAATACAAAGTAGTATCAAAGTTAAGTTAAGATCATGTTGTCATCACGTTGTATTTGGGTATTGACAATCACATCGTAAAAGTTGCATTTTAGTTTGTTTTGGCAAATACACCATCATGTTGAACAGTA
This sequence comes from Pisaster ochraceus, assembly GCA_010994315.2. Taxonomy (NCBI): domain Eukaryota; kingdom Metazoa; phylum Echinodermata; class Asteroidea; order Forcipulatida; family Asteriidae; genus Pisaster; species Pisaster ochraceus. The sequence continues at coordinate 25,285,811 of CM021526.1, read as the reverse complement.
CAAACAGCTGATTGGGATGATTTTTTATTGTCATTTACTAGCTAACATCTTTTAGTATAATATTTGACATCACAAACAATGTTTGTTCTCAATACAAATTTTCATTTAATTTAGCTTATTGTGTCAAGCAGCAGTGCATTGTGTAGGAGGAGAATCGACAAACTTTCATTGTTACAACTCTGTATTATTAATGTTGCTTACACTAAAGTCTGACCTCAATACAACGTTGTGAGAATGTCAAATTGCTAGCTGGGGAGCTTTCAAGCATTTGCACAACTAAATGTACACGTTTGTATACACACTCCACACCACAAGAAAGAATCGTTCAAAGTGGTCACAGTTACACTATTTCCCTGCAAAGGTTTTTTTCATGAGGCATGCTATGCAAGTATAGGCCTACAACTTAATACATGTTTCTTGACCTAGTAAATCACAGACTTCTTTTTGTACTATTAATTGGACTAAAATTCTGTTAGCGTCGTCCCTATTGGTTTGTACACACAAGTGAAGTAAGGGTGTCCGCTCTCTGATGAAAACACCTGGATCCCTTTTGTTAAAGTCTTCGGTTTCATTAGGCAGTACGTGATGCTACTGCCAGCCAACCCTTGACATGCTAGAGGCTGCCTTGATAGCAGGTGGGCCGAAGTAAAGAGCCTTGGACAAAGTTAACCTCCGACATTGGATTATTTTTCCGAACTTCTCATACATGATCTTGTACATATTGCATTCCATACTGCAGATCAAAAAAAATGATTATCGGGTTACTTGTAATGTGCATTAAATGCATGATGGTTAAAGCCTTTTCAAACATTTTTTGTTTACACAATTTTTGGGACAGTATTTGCTGTCACCCTTGTTCGCTGTCAAGATGACCAAAAGGCCTATCCTTGAGTCAGGGAGAACACATCTAACAAGTTGGAGTCCCTAAGTCACCGTAGTTTTTGAGTTGTTTGTGACAAAGGTCTTGAAAAAACATACATATTCGCGAGTCTCTACAATATTTCTGCCATTTTACAGGCCGAGATAAGTACTAAGTGGGGGAATATTTGCATACATCTTAGGATATTTGGTACTGGGAGCAAGTTGATGAAAGTATGTTACAAATAAAAAACAAAACAAAATCATTACTTTCTGGATCATTAACGAGTCATATTTTCCTTCCAATTTTATTTTAGGACTTATGCAAAACAGCCTGTTTGGCCCCAAAAGAAAATATAATATTTTGGACATGTGACCCTTGATTATAGTTGTAATAGCTGACAAGCAGAAATAACCTTCAGACCAGTATAAATTGTTTTGAGAAATTGTTCAATGTATCGAGATAATTTTTTCCGTGTGAAACAATTCCAAGTAAATGCATACCATGGCCCGGCGGTTGAGGACCGGACTCAACCTCTGGTGTTTCTTATCAGCAGAGTGTGGATTTCAGTCCCAGTTGTGGCACTTTGTCCTTTGCAAGGTACTTTACCATAATTACTTCGTCCTTCGGTTGAGACATAAAGCCATACGTCCTGTGTACTAGGATTGGTAGTGTGTGTAAAAAGTACCCAGAACACTTATAGAGGAAGAGTAGGGTTAAAAAAGCAAGCATCCTTGTTTACAGGTTTCCTCAACAGGCTTGTGACCTACAGTGGTTAAGATAACTTTTGAGGCATCCTTGGTTTCATTACCAGAAATATATAATACTAATAAAGAGTCAACTAAATTCCGGTTGTTATCTGTTTTCTCAGTCTTGGGGATAAAAACTCATTTGTTAATCAACTTGTCAGGTGATTCCTTGTCGATCCCCCCCCCCTCCAATTTTCTGAATTTGAAAACTGAAAAGCCTTGACAATGTTTTGTGTACCAGACTGTTTTCCTAACCAAAGGTAGGATTGCATTGTTGGAAAACAATTGGAATCAAAGTTCGCAGTAGAACTTAATTAATTTTTTTGTAAAAAAAAAATGGTGATGAAAGAACTCTTTTTTACTAGATATATTTGTCATGTTTTTCCTTGTATAACCACCTTGAAACACAATTCAGCTACAGTTTTGTTTTCTTTTTGTACTCAGGGAGGAATGTATGTATTCCAGTTGTTTGATGCTTATGCTGCCAGTGGATTTGCACTGCTGTGGGTTGCCTTCTTTGAGGCTGTAGTTATTGGCTGGGTGTATGGTAAGATCCCTGGGCCCCAACCATATGCCCATGTTTACATTACATACCCGGTACCCTTCATAGGCAATCCTTTTGTTATGTTCTAGTATGAAAGATGAAACCATATAGAAGTTGTTTTTTAGCTAATCTTTCCTCATGTGTTCCCTTAAATAGCGGTCTGCTTCATTTAAAAAGTGCTTCCTTTTTTTCTGCGAAAATGGGCTTTTCTAAATTATGAAAACCTTGTGTGGAGGTGTATACAGAATCCTGCAAGTGCAAAGTGAACATGATCCATTCTCAGGTCTACACTGTACAAAATGAAATACTTGCTCGTGTATATATTTTAGGGCCAGTGTTACACAAGGCAATTTACAGGCAACCGGTTCCAAGTAATCGTCATGAAGAAAAGACGGTAATAACGACCACTTTTGGAAAAGAAAGCAGCAGGGTGGGGCCCATTATTGGATTTATATAACAAAGGAGCAGTTTCTGTAGGAGCTTGTGAGTGCAGCTGGTGCTAATACACTCATTAAAATGTTCAGAATGATGTTCATTACAGAGATTAGTATTGAGCATAGTATTATGTTCCTGTATGAGTTGTATGTACCTATTCATAGACAGTGTAAGTCTGTTCAAAATAAATGAGAAAATAGAACTAGCTGTTGCTAACTGCTTCCAAAAGGACCTAAGCTTTTATATAAATGGGGGGGGGGAGATGGTCCACCCTAACAGACTCTTCATGAAGGCTAAATGACATTGTTCATCCCTTGCTTTTTCTGTGTGCTTTCTGCCTCTCTCCCCCTGTCTCTACTCATTAGTTCCACATGACTGCTGAACACTAATATACCTGTTGAGTGTTGTTTTATTAAGCCTTTGAGGAAAACTCTGCTAGGATCGAAATGTTAGTCATTCCTAACTATTCTTTGGCAAAATAAATGATGGTGACATACATGTTAATGTGTTTTATCATCATGTCTAGGTTCCAACAGAATGTATGACAATTTTAATGAGATGTTAGACTGGCGTCCAAGTCCTTACTTGAAAGTTTGCTGGATGTTCGTCACACCTGCCTTCACTTTGGTTAGTACATCTACCATGTAGGATTTAAATGGATAATACATCATAGGTTGTGGAAAGGGTAAATTTATTTGCATCCTCTATCTGTTTACATTTGCTATACTGTGAACAATTCTGCTTGTGGCCATAAAAGTAGAAATTGAAGTGCTACAAATATGCATAAGTTCTTACTGCTTCAATAAATATTTGTAAAACCTTAAAAGTGCATGATCACAACGCCAGCAAACATAGGCTTGTGATCAACGTGCAAGCAGCTCAAAAGGCCCTCAGTGAGCACATTGTGTCCATGTCCTATATGTCAAATTTCTGATTTGTTTTTGTTCATGTTCTGACTTGTATACAGGGTGTATTCATCTTTAGCTGTGTGAGTTATAAACCATTAGAGTACAATGACTACATCTACCCAGCCTGGGGCCAGGCAATTGGATGGGTTATGGCTTGTTCATCCATGGTGCAAGTACCACTCTTCTGTATATATCAGATGCTCTCAACTAAAGGAACATTTCGGCAGGTAAAATTTACACACCAAGAATGTTTTTCTTAACAAAACAAGAGTTCCGATCCCTTGAGTGACCATCTTTGCAACCACCTTTGGCTTTTGGAAGAGTAAGAATTTCCCATCCTTTAGTCTTCAATTAACTCATACTGCCAAGTGTACCAATTTGTTTGTTTTGATTGTTCCATTGGAATAAGCAACATTGACTTCTGGGGTCTGCAAATGCTATACACCTGACTTTGACAGTACATGTATTTCAGATGAACATTTTCTCTGGAGGATTGGTAAAAAATATAAGTATTTTTATATCATTAGCTTTGAGATTGAATTTAGTATACCAATCCTTGTCTTTATATTTGTAAAAGATGGTGTCTTTTTAAAAGAGTTTCCCTAATCTTCTTAACAAGTATTTCAAACTAATGTATACTCGGTTGCTATAAACAAAGGAGAAGAATTTTGAATTCGTGCAACAGAGAGAACATTTTTATTGGTATAAAGATGGAACAAATTCAATAAACTTTGCTTCGCCTCATTGAATCGAACATTTCACATTTCAACTCCTGAAGATATTCTGAGCATGGTCAGATGGACAATGAACATTGGTTATTGTATATTATCTTAAATTAGAGTTTATGCAAAGAGACTATGTCAACATGATAGGATGGAGTGAGTTTTCCCATCAGATAAATGTCTGATTAAAGTTACCAGTGTGGATGGGGGGGATGAACATGTACTGATCAAGGTTCACGTAAGATAACACACTTCTAAAGGCAAATACAGATATAGTTATCCTTTAAGTCAGCAGATTTATAAACCCAACAAATTAGACCTATCTATTTCACATTCATCCTCATAAATTCAAGGCTTAACAAATCATCTTTTAGTGCTGTTATTGTGTGCTTGAAAATTTCTTCACTGATAGTGCTGGAGCAGCAACTTTGAACACTTCATGAACAAAGAGCTTAAAAAGACAAAACTGCTACATATCAATTGTTTCACATCAAACATATTATTTTGTTATGTCTTTTATTCTTTCAAAAATTATTTACTGATACGCTTGACAATTTCTTCACTGGTAGTTCTGAAACAGTTTTAAAAACAAAAAGATGTAATTTTAAACAAATCCAGTTTGGTCAAAACTGATGTTAGGCTTTGAAAAGAGGGATGTGGTTTTGATTGTCCACCACTCTTCAGCGTACAAAAAAAATCTGTTGACATTAATTGTTATTTAGCATTTATCCAAATAGTAAAAATTTAACACATTTCCAGCCAGTTAGGACAATTTAAACAGTTTCTTATTCAAATCTGTTTTGTGGCGAGTACAGTGCTGCTTTTAGAGATGATAGGTCTTTGGTCTTTGAACGAGTAAAATAGCCTTCACCTTCTAGTTCCCATACACATATCATATGACCAACATGTGAAAACTTCCATCTAATCAGCTCTTTATAGTTTAGAGAAAAATAAATTGTTTTACTAGAAGTGATTTGTTTACTTCATATACATGCTTAAGCTAATTACAGCAATAAGTAATTGGGATTTCATGAGATCTAACAAAAATTAAAATGTAGGGCCTATTTCCTGAACTATGACAGTGTTTTAAACAGAAGTATTTTTCGGAGGCGCTGTTATTGCTTTCTTATCACTGAGCTTCCTAATTGAAACTAGTCAAGTTACTAAAGTGATCCAAAATGATGCCGAACTTTGCCTTTAAAGTGACATGGGTCCTTCCTTTCCAAATAGTTGAAACCATAGCAATACAAAGTGAAGTGTTTTTTGGCAATGATGATTCTACCCTTCTTCACCTTCAATGTAACAGTTTTTGTTGTTTCTACTGCAGCGCTGGGTTTTGTTAACTACTCCTAGACACAATCACAGTTATCCTTCAAGCTATGATGAAGAGACCATTCCTGTACAGGATCTGCCATCAGCCACCACCAGACTGCCCATTGAGCCAGGGAACATGGATCCTCCTCCATATGATGAAACTATCCTTCAAACAGCAGAACAAGGAGTAAATACAATATAAACTTCCTTAGTCTTTCTAGTTGTTGATTCTACTTCTTTTTGTAAAAATCATGACCTTAATAAAAATATATAACATAAAATTTAACATTTTGAAAATATTAATTTTATCTGGGTTTTTTATATTATTTTCGTGAATATCTCTTAAGTGATTTTGTTAACATTATCTATTATAAAACTTTGCTATATTCTTTTTTGAAGTCATTTGAATCTGTGGCTTTCTTGTTAGATGTTTTTCACCAAACTTTTATGAAGAGATATGTTTTTTATGTGGAATTTCTTTCAAAATACTTGTGATTGTACAAACGCCCATTAGTGCCAACAATTTTTTTTATTTCTAATCCGTTATTATGGGTTTACAAATATGTTTTTACAGATTCCCAGTTCATTATTACGAATTCAGAATGCGTGGTTCTGAATTTATAACCTTTTATCCTGGATATAGCAGGATTCAAAATCTAATTAATAAGTAATAACAGATTCTGAACTTGTAATAACGGACAATGAATTCGTAATAACAGACTGTGAATCCATAATGATGAATTGTAACTCTTTAATAATGGATGGAAATTTACCTGTTGTTGCAAGTGGGCTTTCATAAAATATATTTAACTAATGTTCTTAAATCACAACTTTCACAGCTAAAATTTTCTGTTTTGAAAGAGTTTTCACTTTTTCCCTCAATAAAAAAACCCAACAAGATCTGTTTCATAGAGACAAAATACCTTTTCACACTATCAACGTCCGATCCATGTCAAAATCTACAGGGGTTAACTTTAGTGTAATTTCAACACAGTGCAAATCAACTCTGCTTTTACACTAGCTCTGCGCAAAATCAGCTTGTCAGGTACACGTGTAACTTTCGATCCGTGCAGTCACTTTACACTGCCAGGGTCGACGTTCCTACACGGATAGAAGCGAACACCCTCGGTAGCATGAGTCACTGCATTCATCAATATAACAGCACCATTTCATTCCTGGAAAATTAGTTTTGCTGAATAATCTGCATGCCATGAATCATATCTCATGTGAAAATGAATAGGAAGGGTATTTTTGTGATGTTAACTTGTTTTTCTTTTCTTTTTTCCATTGCAATGCAAGGAAATTCCCTGTGCTTTTGAAACGTGACGTACGAACTGGTCTTCTAGCTAAAGCATGTTTTCATGGGGAAAGTTTTGCCTTTGAGTCCCGCCTGTGAATTCTCTCCACAAAGAGTGGAAATCATAACAAAATGCCGCATAAAACTTGACAATCTGCTAAGTTGAATCAGTTTTCTTCTAATTCATTTGCACACTGTTGTAAAGTTAACATACTTCAGCCATTGACATGCTTTATTCATGTTTTTTAATTGTCTTTTGTGTTATCTAGGAGTTGCTATTTGACTACAGAGACAAATAATCACAAGCAATCAGCTGATATAGGTCAACGCATTCATGTAAAAAAAAATTCTGACAGGATATGAATCAATCCAACTGCATTCTTGTCATCACATGACAAAGCTGTCACCATGACAACTCATCCTCATCTCCATCATCATCTTCAGCCTCCACCAGTGACTGTATTCCTTGAGTAGTTTTGTACAATTGACCCTATAACTGAAAACTCCATCCATCAAGTACATTATATTCCTCTAGGCAAAATTTCACTGAATCAGAAATTCTTGACGTCAGGCCTGGAATTTTCATCTTTGAGAGAGAAAGGCCATTTACACTTTGCAAAGAGCACTTCCATTGGAAAAACTTGAAGTCGATGGGAAGTTTTTGAAGGGGCACCAAGGCCTAGACCAGGGGCAACACTATATGGCCTCTGTGGTGTCCATGTAATTCCAATCCTGTGATGTCGCACATTTGCTGCCATGTCTTTCCTGGGGTCGATTTCACAAAGCAATAACTTTCATCTTTAGATGAGTTGGTGATATGGCCATAGTGACTTGTTTTGTGACATACACCTTGCTTGGCAATTAAGATTAATTCGTAACTAAGATCAATCTTAGCTCTTTGTAAAATCGAGACTTGAACCTCCAACTCAATAGAGATATTATTACTTGTACATGTACATGTCACCACAAAGCTTAGCTTCTAGATTGTTTTCCCACAGTGCAAAGTTTCAAATCCTATTTTGTTATAATAGGTTTATGGAAGTGTTAGATATGGATTTGATGAGTTGGTCATCTTACTCATTAAAACAATACAGAAATTTCTGTTTCAGTATAATGCTTTGGGTCTCTCATAATTTCACATACATGTAGTAAAATTACGTACAGGTATACAACAAAAAACTACAGGCAGGTTCTAACTTGATTGTTGCACATGCACTGTAGCAACAACTTCATAAGGTCACAATCAAACTTATGTTATTAAAACACTACAATGCAATTATTTCCATTACCTCTTAAATTGACCTTTCAGCATTCTGTTTTTGTCCCTTCAAGACTCAAGGTTATCATTGACTCCTGGAGGGTCCACGATTGCTGGTGTTACACATGTGGGTGTGAACACACATACACATTCAAACAGAGGACTTTAACAATAGGGATCCGGGAAATTACATATTGGGGACAGTCCTCGGTTTGTTT
>CM021526.1:25225191-25251651 GCA_010994315.2 Pisaster ochraceus | reverse complement strand
CATAACTCCTTATTGCAATGATGTACTGACTTGAAACTTGAATCAAATATTGCTACTTACAGGTAGATTCATATGAAAAGATAAAACTCAAAAACATGAGCTAGTGAGCTAAAACAATGAAAACCTTAAATGGTCATAGCTCCTTATTGCAATTAGTCATTGGTCTTCTATCTGGAGATCGGCAGCTCGCCATGGCAGCTTCGCTGTTCTAGTTGACAAATGATTTGAACATGTGATGAGGAGTTTAAGAAACGCACTTTGTCTTGTTTTTCTCTGTTGCTGTAGGTATGGCCATATTCTTACTGAACTACCAATGGATGCATTATATAATGTGGATTCCATCATTTCCAATATGCTTCAGTAAGTTATTTTCCTGTATTTCAAAATAATCAAACTAAAATTGTAGTTTATCTTCATAACGTCTGTATCCATCTTTATACATGTTCGAAGTTTCTTGATTTTACCTAAATTTGATTCAGGGATGGAATTTTATCATTAAGGGGATAATTGTTTTGATTAATTTACCAGCCACAAGATTAACCTTATTGGTAAGCTAAGAATCGAGTATAAAAACCATTAATATAGCAAAACCATAACACAAAAATAAGTGCCTTGAATAATTCCTATCCCTGTGCATTGGGTACGGTATTCCTGAACCATTTCAACCTGGGGAGTATGCAGCACTGGCAACAACATGTAAGGGTGCCTGGGCTGCAAACCATTCACACCAGCAAGTGTTCATTTGGTAGGCATATTTATATGTTCCCATTTGCTCCTGAATGATTAGAAATTATTTCATTACAATTTCTTGTCTGAGAATGAAAGTGACATGAGTGGGATTCAAACACACATTGAATAGTTCAACCATTAGAACTTAAGTCTGATCCACTAATGAGTACTAAATGAGTATTTTGTTCTTTAATTCTGCAGTCTAGTGCTTCTCCGTGAAGTACCCTTTGTTCAAGAACCGATAGATCTGGCAGCGATGCAACAGAAATTAAAGGGACATAAAAATATCATGTTTGCTAAAGTAATTGCTGTTGGTACTTCAGGTAATTACTCCATTAATAAGATAAATATACCTAGTGTATCATAATGCCTCGTGTCATAGAGAACCACCTAGTGCCAAATTATTAATGGCAAGAAGGTGAGGATTGTTTGTTTTGATGTGAAATGCAGCAACAATGCCTTCAATGGGATGCAGGGTGATAGCATGCAAGTTTCCTGGGTTCTGTTACATGCATTCCCCCAATATACAGGACCTACAAATTATACAGCTTAAAGTCCCTTGAACACTATCACGACATAAAGTTGTTGTTTTTTCATAAACATACACAATATTTAGTACAGTAAGTTTGATTCAGCATGCTTGAGCATACGTTATGAAGGAAAATCACCAACAGTCTAGTAGTCAATATCCTTTCTCCCCAGTCTTTATTCCACTGCTGTCAAGTCCCTAACTGGGGGGGCTTCATTTACAAAATATTTCCAAATCCCCCCTGCGTCGTGCGCCGATGTATTTTTGTTTTGTTTTTCATATTCGCCCCCAAACCCCTTCGCCCCCCCTCCCTCGAAAAAATAATTCCTGTTTATGGGCCTAACTACTGTCATTTCAAATGAATTGTACTGAATGTACTCATTATTTAATTAGTGGTTAATTTAAGTGAACAATTGTTTTCATCCTTCTAGTTATCAACACTGCTTCTTTGTTTTTTTTGAACTAGCAAAACATTTTTAAAAATGTTTTTCAGGGATATGTGCATGTTTTTATTTGTGCTTATTTCTACTGCCGCAATCAAAATAAGAAATAGTAGTTTTGGGCGCTCTCGATAAGCCATTTGTCATGTTTGTGAGTTATATTTGAATGATGTCTGGCCTGGTACTCATACATAAGTTAATGTTCTCAGACTAAGTTCAAGGTTTCTGTAGATGGGTAGAGGCAAGCTTTTGCGAAGTTGACTAGAGACACGGGCACCCATAAAAGAAATCAGTATTTTTAATCGGAGAAGAATTTTAACTGGGCACTTGTTAGTAAGCACGTTATAACCGCTGTACCAGATATTAATTAAATTTAACTCCAAATGGCTTATCGCTTCTTGTCCTACTATTATTTTAGATGGTTTGTATCTCTGTAAGATTGGCACTGGTATGAACTTTCTATCTCTTTCAGAACATCGTGCCTTTATGGAAGGTGCCTTTGCATACGGCCATCTCTATCAGTTTGTTATGACAACTACCTCTCACCACAGCATGCTTGGGATAGGGTGAGATGTTCAGTATTTTCAATCTTAACATTGGGGATTGTTTTTCTTTTGTTTTCATTGCCAATATTTGGAGCATTATTATTTTGTAGCCATGCTCGTTTTTAGGAAGATGGTAACCAGATTATTTTCTTATTTATTCACTAAACAAAAGAAACAAAATGCCTCCAGACTGAACAGGCTGGTAGCCTGTTTCTGCTAAGCCAGATTGTGATGCTTAATAAAGTGTTGTGTTGAACTCATGATGCTGCTGATTAGAAAGCTTCACAAGAAATCCCAAAATAAATGGGATTAGTTTACACTGTACATTAACAATTTGTAAAATAAATTAACAATTGCTCAACACTTAGTAGCACTGATTGCAAAGATCTAAATTCTTTTAAAACATATTTTGAATATTTTTTATTTTTTTTTTAATTTAAAGGGTCCAAGTAAATGTCTAAAGTTGTAATTATTTGTATGTTTCACATCACATACAGTTTGACTGCATACATGTACATGAAATTCCATTTACAGGCATTGTAAAAAAAAAAACAGACCATAATCAATGCCTGTAAATTAATGGAATTATTTTTATCAAACTGTATCTAGGCACAGTTAACCTGTCTGCCACACTGCATGTGACATGTACTGACTTATAGTCAACGTGTTCAGCAGTACAACAAGTTTGTTATTAATTAAAGAATACATCATTTAGACGTACATGTAGTCCACCATAACCCTTTATCATTGAACTGCTAAAGACACTGCTTTTAAAGCACAAACTTAATGACTTACTCCAGAATACATTTGACTGCTAAAGCAAGTTATTTTGGCTTAAATTTGGATTTGCCACGTACACTTAGAGTTTCAAGACAAACAAATCTGATTTAGCAGGGACACTCTACATACAGACTTTTAAGATATTGTCACCATTACTCTTATCAATGCTTACAAGTCTACTGTACTATTTACTATTTAATACATGCACATACACAAGCTTGTTCCCATGGGTAAGATCTTGTTGCCGTATGCCTTTACCCATTGAAATCTGACGTGACTCTTTCAGGGTAGATATGAGCCTAAATTTAATGCTGAGTTCTCTGGTGATGTTACACATTCGTTTGACCTTTTGGTTTGCATTGTAGGATGAGTGTTTATTACACATACATCAGCTTCGTGTATCTTGAAAATGATGTGTGGGTGGATGTGTTACTTCAATCACAAGAATAAAGAGTCCTTGTAGCATGTCTGTGAAATCTTATACCTCTTGAAGAAAATTTTGAATTGAAACAAGCAATAATTGCTAGGCTGTAATCAGCATTACATATGAACAACAATAGAATAAAATCCGATAAAGGAATGAATTTGGATTTATTTAAAAATCAATCTTCCAACTCTTTGTCAGTTTGTAAGACCAGATAAGAGTTGTTGATAATGATGTCTTTGTAACAAGAGGTCTATCCATAAAAAACATACACATCTGGAATATTTCTGTTGGTAGAAGCTTTCATCACACAGACATACACCAGTGTGTAAATAACTGCAATCAGGGACCTCCTATTGTCCCTCTTTTGTTTGTACCTTAAATTGTTGGCAACAGGACCCATTGGTTTTGTACAAACGCACTTTCCAACTGGGGACCTTCACCAGTTCACTCAAACAGGGACCTTAGTGTCATCTTTTGTTATACATGTAGGTTCCCCAGTTTAGATGTTTGTACCTACCCACTGTGGATCACACACACATACGCATCCCCTTGTACATGTATGTAAGCAGTGTGATGACTTTGGTAATAAAACATTTGTGAGGTTGTGTCAGATAAAAGCATTTTATGATTCATTTTTGTTACCATGGTATAATGTGTAGAAAATAATGCCAGTGCATGTTGCTTTCAAAGCCATTCAATTGTGCGTGTTTGTATTACCCTGCCAGAGTGCCAGGGTTTAGTTGCAGGAGGGACAGTTTGCACAGCCAATGGCACGTAGCACTTTTTGAGTTCACAATGTGAAGCATCAGACTTATTGCAATATCAGATTTCCTACATGTACATGTATCTTGGAAGTATATGATTGATTCTCAGACACATGACACCTTGACACTGTCATGACTGTGAGCTGAAATTAAGCTTAATCATGACACTGTATTCCACATGGGAGTTACTATAGTTTCTTACCCTGAGCACACATGTGCTGTGTGGTGGCCCTATAGGACATCCCAGACCTAAATATTGTTGACAACCTTTCCCAAATTCAGAAATAAATTAACCCTGTCATCTTGTGTTGCAAACGACTGTAAATTATGTAAATTTATCTTCTATCTCATCCTAAAACTACTAAGGGGACTGTGAATATGCCAGAAGGATTATAGAAATATGCCAGGATTTGTAACTTTCAACAATAATCCAATTTCTAATTACTGTTGTAAGTTGTTTTATTTTCCTGCATGTAGGACTGATGCAGAATGGTCTGAAGCTCAGAATAGAGTATGGTTGTTGAATTGTAAATCAGCCTCATCTGGGGACATATGTCAACGCTCATTCTACAGAGGCAAACTTAATGTACCAGACTTTGCCTTGTATCTGAAAACCTTGGATGTGCAACCCTATGTGAGTCAAATAAATTATATTCAGCCATAAGACCTCTCATTTCAGTCCCAACTCCAAACCCCCAATACCTCACCACCACCTTCGCTACAACTCTTGTTATAGAGGTAAACTCAACGTGCCAGACTTACATTTCATCTGAAAACTTTGGATGTGCAACCCTAAGTGAGTCCAATAAATTCTACTCAGCTCTGTACAATTTTGTACACATTCCTATTGAGCTTACATGTATGTTGATTACCCACTATTGAACAAAGCAGCAGTGATTTGAGTCGGTTATTCTGACAGAAATAGATTTTCTAAAGGTAATGAGAGGATTGGAATGCAATGAAAATGTTTGTAATCAGTGAGCGCTTCAATTGAAACTTATCAAATTACCCCACTAATGATTAATCCTGTACTCTGTCTTTAAAGGGCTGATGTGCCTTTGGTAAATACTTCAAAAGTTAATGACCATAAAAACATTCTTGGTAAGAAACACTTCAGCTGTTGAAAATGTTTAATATTTTAAGAAACAATGTCCTTCGAAGGAAAGTGGTTTTAGAGAGAGAGATTCAAAAACATTTCAATTTGAGAAACGTTTCTACATGAAATGTTTCTCAGATTGTATACTCCAATTATGGATTATTCCTCTTGCGTGGATATTATCACACCAGTTTTTCCTACCTTTTGAAATGAAATTTTCACAGGTTAGTTTTATTGTCTGTATTTGTATAGGATTAAAACAACTGAACGGTTCCAAAAACAAAAGGTATACTTTGCCTTTAAGCATCTCATTTTAAAGGGGATTATTTTTATTACTTCTCAGGTGGAATATAAAGCCACAACTGAGAGCATATTTTACCAGAGGCTCAGTATACCAACTGCTTATGTGTACAGCAGCAGTGCCCAGTATGCTGAGCATAAGGCAGTGGTGCAAGCCCTCTCACAAACCTACAAGGGCAACTTGGGCTTTGTTCTCATCAACAGGTAACCAACGTTGCTTCGTGGTACATCTATTTCTTTTGTGCTTACATGTCACTCACACTGTGTAAAACGCTAAACATTATTTCATTGGCTGACTTATCTTATGGATGAATCTTGGTGCTTATTTGGAATCCAGCCCTGGTCTAGTATTTATATAGAATATACATACATGTACTGAGAAAATGTGAATTTTTTGGTTTTAATGTTATTTTGATGGTTATCTCACTTAGTGACAATGTGCCAAAGAGTGTAGTTAGTGATGAAATCGACCCTTGCCAGCACCCTTGCCTGATGTTACAGAGAGCTCCTAAGGTAAGAACACCAGTAAGGCTACATTAAAACAAAAGGGTGTTGTTACTGTAGAGACATTGTGTCAAAACTTTATATTTTACTGATCATACATGATACCTAAGCTTCTCTCACTATGCTTCCCTTGGGAGTAACGTGTTATGGAGGTGAACCACATTTTCAAACAAGAACAAACCCTCTTTCTGATCCCATGTTTTTGAGAATACCTTTTTTCAATTATGTTGTATGGGAGTAATGCACACGGTGTTAAAATACTTATTTAGTTTGCCCTAAAATAAAATACTATTTTTACTACCAACCTTTTGGTGAAGTTCAGGGTTCTTGGAAAGTCATACTCTCAGAGCAGTTTTGAAAATGTTCACAGTTTCAGGTGAAACCTAGCAGATAAGGTTTTATAATGATGTTTGGCTGACCCAATCCTCTTATTTGAAACAAGCCCGTTGGCTTATAATCTGTGTTCTTTTCATGAAGGAGAATGTGATTACAATGATTGGTGATCTGACAGTGAAGAGAGTGTCGTCCTTTATTGAAGACAATATGTACATCCAAGTTGAGCCCTCTGATGAACAAAAACAAGAAGAAGAATCCGATCAGGTTCCAGGTAAAATAACTTTCCTCAAAGCAAGACATTGTCGTGGTAGGGGATCACAAATAATCATCTTGACAACCGTTCTTTTCAGTTCATGACAAATTTCAGAATTAGTAATTATAAAAAAATATAAACAGATAATTTGTTTCATTGTGAGATTGTGCTGGTTACAAAGTTCAGACCAGTGTCAATTGTCCAGAGAAATACTTCTCTCTACAATACTGTCAAAATCACCAGATAAATATTTCTATCTCAAATACTGTCAAATCACCAGATAAATGTTTGTATCTCAAATACTGTCAAAATCACCAGATCAATTTTTGTATCTCAAATACTGTCAAAATCACCAGATAAATATTTGTGTCTCAAATACTGTCAAAATCACCGCAGAAATATTTATTTCTCAAATACTGTCAAAATCAACAAAGTATCATGAATGTACATTAGTTTGTTCTAACCAAATTGTAGTGACTTTTGACTCTGAGTATATGGTAAATTCAACATCAAAACAAATCTCCAAATTTCCAACAGAGTCTGTTTTAACAGTAACACTAAATTCTAACTTAATTTGTAAAGAATAAGTTTGAATTGGTGCAACTATAAAATAAACAGTATGTATTTTGAGAACATTAATTTGAAACAAATTGTTTGTGGTTGTGAACCCAAATTTGACATCAGAGACACCGAAACACACCCCTGCAAATAGATGAATCCAAGTGACTAGGGTGGTAACATTCCATACACTGCACCCATCATTAATTTGTCACACATCTTAGACATCTTCCACTATGTTTACCTAACTGTAGTGCCATCTTAAAGTGAAGTCAAGCCTACTTGGATAGTAGTTGCATCTCAGCATTAGCAGAAAACAGTGTTAACTCAGATTTGTCTATGCTTAACCCACTTGCGTCGGTATTCCTTGCCATTGCACAGTATTATTTTTGTGCACTTTTTGGAGCTCCGGGAGTAATTATTTTTTCTTCAGAATATCATGTTGTCAAATGACATGACAAATGAAAGACAACAAAGGTTCTCATAATAAGCACCAGAATTTGTCCTCTTTTTCAAAAACATTCACCATAAATTGAAAAGCTACAGCCGATATTCTTCCATAGTATGCTGTAATCTCTGCATGATCAGACTTGCCTCCCATTGAGCTGAATACAATGATAAACTATGGTGCCAGCCTGTCCATTCTTGTAAGCCACATTTGGACAAACGGACAAAGGTCTGGGATTACACAACGTCCCCTGGTAAAAAGGGAGATTTCGGGCATGAATTCTAGTACTATCTGTTCCTCTTTTTATGGGTGAAATGAAGCGTAGCACAGAAGGTGCATACCTGTGCACGCAACACAGTCTAATGTCCGGGTGAATATGTCAGCCATCCATTTATAAACATTCGCCATAAGCCAGAATGGAAAAGTTTGGCATGTTTACACGTCATCTGACATGCAGTGGTTAAGCATTGCAAAACACTCACAACAATAGCTGCTGAAGTAGACATCTTTAGACCAATTGCTAGCTCTTTTTTCCCTTTATTGATGCAGTGCAAGAGATCCAGGATGATGAAGTGCAGTTTGCTGTCAACAGAGATACCAGAGTATTGGATATGTCACATATTCCTAACCTCACTGACAAAACCTTCCCTGAGGTCATAGCCAGATCCCAGTTGGTCATTGTCCTGTTTACTGTGCGCTGTAAGAAAAACACATTTCTTTTTGTAATTCAGCTGGTTGAGTGTTGTGTTTGTGAATTTATCATTGATAACATGGTAGAAGTGTCCTAGTTTTCACTGTGAATTTAAGTGTCATTTGAGTGTCATTTGAGTGTTTTTGTGATTACATCATGAAGTCTGATTTAAGGGTGTCTGTAAATCAATAAGCCCTCTTTGTAGATGCTTTGTAAGAGCTGGTCAAGTCAGATGGTTTTAGGATTTCTTACAAATTTAGTTTTGTAATCATTATTTTAGTCTGTGAGGATTGGAACGCATGTTAAAAAACAGCTTGTACTTTTGAAATTGAAAAGTGCAAAACATTTTATTTTTAAGAAATTATTGTAGTCATAAATTCATGAAGTTCTTGCAGGGCTCGAATTTTGGGTAAAATTCCACAAGACCGCAGGGCTTGTTGCTAAAAATGTTTACTGGACCAGAATTTATTTCACAAGACCAGAATGTTCATGAGAAAGAGCTTTCTACACAGTTTAACATGTAAATTGCACTATTAAGAGAAGATTTACAATGTATCTCATTATCTTATACTGAACAGAATTGTACCAGACTTGAGGTCAACATCTGAACACCATTTCTTTCTGTTAAAGATATTACACAGTGGCTATTATTCAATACAAAAACACAAGACTGCCGGACTTGTCAGGTCATGAGTTTACCGGCCCAAGGCTAAAATCACTGGCCTCGGGCCGGCGGCCCAGTGTCAAATTCGAGCCCTGACTTGTATACTGCTTTTTTATTTTGCTAGTTACAAGTATTTTTTCATAAAAAGAAAGTGTGAAGAGTTTGGTTACAAATCTTCTGTCCTTTCTCCTGGCAGGGGATCCAAGATGCAAAGCTTTCTTAGAACCTTACTCGTCTGCAGCCAAGACCATCCAAGAAGCTAATCCTCAGCTCAGCCAACCCCTAACTCAAGTAGAATGCTTCAACTGGCCTGATGTCTGTCAGCTCAATAATATAACTACCTACCCAGCTGTTAAGATGTACAAGGAAGGCAAGTTGGTGGCAGATTACAAAGGGTCGCTGAGTAAGGAAGGAATCCTTAAAGCTTACCACCTGTGAGTACTCATAAAGTTTGCTGTTATTGAATCTGTGTTGGGATGTTTTTTTTCCCTGAATGGTCTCATGTAACAAAATGAAGTTTGCTTGTGGTCGGAGTGGGAGTTTGAATCCCAGTTTGTAGCAAATGTGCCCTTGAAGAAGACACTTTCTTTTACTTTTCAGCTCCGAGAAGTAAATAAATACCTGCTAGGAAAGATTGATCACCTATTTGACTGTGTGAGCATCTTGATTCTTGGTTTAAAAGTGCTTAATAAATTCCTGTTATTATTTTTCCTTTTGATGGGGAAGTACTTTTAGTGTACTTTTGACTGTCTATTGCAGTCTAGCATACACAAGTTTTGGTGGTACCAGAGTGTGGGTTCAGGTCCCAGTCATTACTTGTAATCATGAACAAGTCACTGAACCATAACTGCTCCATCCTTTGGACAAAATTGAATTGTATTGTGTATGGAGTAAGAGAGCCCAGAGCTCTAGTGGTGAAATAGAAGGAATTGGCCCCAGTGTTTGTGGTCATTTTGTTCTAATACTTTGTGACACCTCTCACCTTGGTTTCCTGTTCAAGGTGCCCTATATAACATGGAGGCTATTGTTTCATAATTCCTTCTTAGCAATATTCATATGGTTGTTAAACATGTTAAAACATAACCTTGAATTATCTCACTATTTCTTAAATCCAGTTTTGTTAAAGGTTTTTCTGGCCAGTTTCAACAAATACACCAACCTCATTTTATTTCATAAGAAGATGAATGCTCCATTGCATGAGCATTTTACAGCCAAAAGTTGTAATTCAATGTAATCAGCTTAGCATTTACTGGTCAAATTAGATCATTTCAATTTATTAGATTGCAAAGATCATTCGATTTTGTAAAGGCCAGCAGCAAGAGGCTAGTAGAAATTCAACTTAAGCATGGTGAAATGTAGTCTTGAATGTTTATAAATGATATGATATAAATGATATAGAATGACTGAAATCATGTGTGCACAAAAACAAAATTGAATGTAATAGTAACTAAAAAGAAACCCTATTTTGATTGTACTATGGGAAAATGCGTGAATTTGAAACAGAATGCGTGTGAATAAAATTGAATAAATTTTTGCTGAAATTGGCCATGAAAACATATTTGTATTTTTCTTCTTTTTTGTGTTTTTGTATTGAGGTGATTTTGTTTAATAGCCTTGGCTTTTCTGGCTATGCCCCCATTTCCAGATCCAGATCCAGATCCAGATCCTCTACTGTTCTTTGTTATTGTTTTGATGATTCATGTTTTTTTCTCTTTTGGAGTGGAAATAAATGTCTTGAAAAAAAATACATGAAACAATTTTCCTGGTGATTTTCTTCCTTGAAACCTCCTTCAGGTATTCTGCAGCCAACCCTGTGATCTTGAAGACATGTTCAGATTGTCTTGCATTTAGTAATGGTCAGCAACCAGAGTGGGCTCAATATACCCTCACTGCTGTAGCCATGGGTTACTTCCCTGCTACATCTACCAAAGGTAAGTTCTTTTATAACTCTTTGCTTTTAAAAACAAAATTGAAAAAATGTTTGTCAGTTTAAGCAAGGAAAATCATGATAAATTTAATCAGTTGACACTGACATTGTCCCCTTTTTTTTTTTACTTTACCACCTACGATTTTACTTTTGATGAACAGTCCAAATGTTTTTTTTATTTTTTATTAAGTTTTTTATTTTAATATTGTTTTTGAAATAAAACCAAGACTAAGCAAAGTAAAGAAAACAAAATGCTGGTCTTTGGTACTGGTCATTAGCCACCACTGATAATGGCTCATGGCATGCAGGAATCACACACTTACCTAAATGGCAGCCATTCCAAATCCTTGTTTTTCATACAAAGGAATAGAATAAGGAATGACACAGGTACTGTGCTCCTTACCAGGCAAATCATATACCTGATAAGGAGCACAGATATCTCTGGTAAGGAGTGATTTTGTTCATTGACTCCAGGGCCTTTTTTCCTGTTTGTACCTGACCAACCAAGCTTGAAACCCTGTGCTTTCATGGTGCGTGCTACTCACTGAGCTTTCTGAGTGAGTCAACATGTTATCTGCTGTTAAACTCAGAATGTTCCGCACCCACCATGCCCACAATCAGATATTAGGAGTGCCCTATCGTGTTTCCTTGAAAATTGTGCATCTTAACACAGCATCCATCATGAAATCATTTAAAAGGGAAAGGCGTTCAAATGGTATCCAGCACTAATAGATTCAAATTCTTTTTAAACCTCTGCTGACACATACAAAAGCCATGTATGTTATAACATATGTTGAACTGTGAATTTATAAAAACCTTATCTGTTGACAGCATTGTGTATTGGATCCTCATTGGACTCTACTCACAGTTTACAGAAAGAGGTTATACAGCATCTTGTAACTCATGACATCTCATTTATATCAACCACACTGGAGTAACAAATTAACTGTGAAACTATGGATATTGTTTCATGATTCAATTTCTATGTATGTTGTTGGTCAATTCTTCATGCAGAGAGGCATGCATACGAGCAAGCTACCAAGATACTTCAGGGTCAACATTTGATGGCAGTATGCCAGGCAGAATGTGCTGAGTTGCAGTGAGTAACCTTTTTATGCATAACTATTCCAGACCTGCTCTCTGACAGATCATCTGAAAAAATTTTTGAAAAGATATCCACACATTTCTAAAAGGATGCACACAAACTTAACAGTTGTGATTGATGTTCTATTAAGAGGAAACATGGATCTATTCATCCTTTATTCAAATACCATTTTTTGTCGTGGGCTGTTCCCAACAAAGTTTAGTTTTAGAATAAGTTGTTAATCTGGTAATTATAATTTTGTATTTTGTTTTTACTTTTGTAAAAAAAAAATTTTTTTGAGGGGGGGGGCAAAGATAGTTTGGATAATTTATTGTTTTTCTCAAAAGACCTTATGTACCTATTGACCCCTTGCACCAATGTCACACCAGGTTATGCTATCTCCCACACTTGCCATTTTGGGAGTCAAGGTGTGCGTATAAACTACATGTATATAGTAAGCATGTAAACGCTGCATCACCTAAAATGCGCGCAACACTGTATAATTATAACACACAGGCACATTGACTCCCAAAGTGGTGCAACCAAGATAATAAGTAGGAATGATGACGTCAGGTGTAGTGGGTCAATATTGCTTGTCCACAATTTAAAGTTATATACATGTACCTCACTATGCATTGTTGTTATGTTAGGTCTGGTGCCTCCAAACCTGTAGTTACTGTATTTAAATGGGTAGATGCCCATCAGCCTCAAGTGGAGTACACAGGGGACTATACCACAAGCGATCTGATCACCTTTGTACACAAGGCCACTGTTCCACTTGTTGTAAGAAGAATTTCTTTTATTTTCATTTTGTGTCACCTTTTAAACAATTTGAACACACTTGCATGTATCTGTCATTTAAATGTGAAAGTGTTAAAAATTGCTCTTTTTTTTCATACCCAACTTCATGCATGAATCATTTTTCAGATTAAATGTTTTTATTGATTTCTAATCAATGGGGGCATTTCAGAGGAAGTAATTCCATAAGGTGCTTACTACCAATTTACCATCTTTGTAACAAGTAAGCTTACATATAGAAATTACTTCTCTTTTTTTCAGGGTCATTACCAAAGTATGACCCTACTTTAACAATGACACCATAATGGCTCCAGAAATATGATGAAACGTCAAATATTCCTTTTTGTGAAGAGGATTTAACTTCAGGTATTGAATGTGCTTCTTTCTTAGACCACAATCCAATCCCAAAACCCAAATAAGAGTTTGTCTCTAGTATCTGTCTGCTGTAATGAAACCAATGGAGGTACATGTGTATCCAGGATTGTTACAATCAAAACAATTACAAGTTAGTGCATTCAACCGTAGGGAATATGGAATCATTAATTAAATTATTGAACAGTTTATTGAGTTTCATTGGGTAGAAGCAGAAAAACACATGTGATTATGGTCTTAGAAATATTGCTTTGTCCCTGAAGAATAAAACAGGAATTTAATAACAATATGATTTGATTGATAACCATTTCAAGGTTATACTCACATTTCTTACACACACTAACAAACATCGACAACTGTATATTCAGCAGAACCTCTTTTGACGGCAGTGTTTGGTGTGTCCATTGTTGTTGTTTTGCTTGTCTGGGGTATTTGGTTTTGGTTGTTTGTTTTGGGGTGTTTTTGTTTTTGTTTTAGTTTTTTTTTTTTTTTTTTGGGGGGGGGCTGTTTAACTGTAGGCAATTATTTCCAGCTGAACCCCTTTTGATGGCATTGTTTTTGTGCTGTTAATGCTTGTTTGTTTGAGGATTTTTTTTGGGGGGGGTAGCATTTTAACTGAAACAATAGTTATGTGAGCACACTTTTGCAACAGTATTGTGAACAAAGTACTCCCCAAAAAACTAAAACTGTTTGAGTTTTGAGAGGATTGTTTGTCCATTTGTCTGTCTTGTGTTGTTGATAATGCATTGTATGTTGGGCATACAAACACAACTTTACACCAGAAAATATCCTTACTTTCATGTACTCATGTTTTGTAAATTGTTACTATGGGGCGAATATCGTTTTTCTAAACTTCACTTTTAATGTCCCATGGGTTTTGTTTTGTACACTTTGTATTTCAGTACACTGGGCCTGCATATGTACCTACATGTATGAGCCTTTGTATCTGAATACCACAGCAATACATGATATAGGCAGTGGTGCTAATTGTTATCCAGGCCAGGTTTCCAGCCTTTATTCTATAACCATGTAAATTGGAGTCTGGTGCATAAGACCCCTTCATGGAGTACAATTTATTGTGAAACCATCCTACCATAAAGACATAACAATTGTGTTTTGATGTACATATATGCCAGATAGTCAGCTCAATGGAAGAGAATTTACCAAGATAAACTGGCCAGTAATTGGATGGGTGACCATTTTATGTACTGTCATATAGTCGGTGTGTAGTCTTGGGCATGACATGACATTACACTGACTTATTGATGGGACATAAGTCTACGTAATGCAAAGGTCCTGCGTTCGAATCCCGCCCGAGTGATTTGCCTGTGGATTTTTTTCACAGAACTCTGGAAATTACCAACTATACAGTACTTAATACACATCGGTGCAAGGGTAAAACCAAATTATATAAGTCAGTGTTATTGTGTACGTGTATATATACAATGTACAGTCGACTCTCGTTAATACGAGGTTCGCCGGACTGGCCCGTTTTCCTCGTATTATCCGAACCTCGTCTAAACCACTATTTACACGTACATGTATACACACGTCGTCATATGCATGCACTACACCCGTGTTTAGGCTAGAACGGAGTGATTTGCTTCTTAGTACAGTTCTTACGAGCATCCTGTACACAAAAATATCAATTATAAGTGCATTTTGTTGACTATAATCATAGAAATTTAATATTTTGTATAACTCAGGATATAAATCATTGCGAAGTGATTTCAAACTTGCCGTTCATGTGACCATGATGTGACAGATTTGATACTGCGTAGCGCCTATGCTGAATGTTGTTTTCGCTGGTAGACGTCAGCGTGTAAGGGAAGTAGAATATCAAGCATAGGTTTAGCGAAATGTTTCTGGTTTTCGGACTGGACTGAACCACGTAGCCGGTCCGATCTGATAAGTAGTTCGGCAACAAGATCGAATATTTCCGAGCCTTGACACAACGGTAAGCTTCTACGCAACAATATTTTTCAGATCTCGCTACAAAAGTATGAAAAACAATACATTTTGTCATCATGGGGCCGCAAAAATACCTCCTATTATCCGTGTTCTCGTTACGACCGTGCTCGTATCTTCAGTTGTTTAAGACATAGAAACACGCATGGGACAGTTTGGGACCGGTGAAATACCTCGTAATAACCAGCATCTCGTATCTTCCGAGCTCGTATAAACGAGAGTCGACTGTACATGTAACACACATGAACTTATCATGAAAGAGAAATGGGCTTGCCTTGGTGTTTCTGGGTCTGTTGTTAATGTATGGGCCAACTCTGATCATGTTTGCATTTAAACATAATTGCTAGGGAATTTGCTATATTTAAATGAATACTTATTATTATTATTATTCAGCCGGAGTTGACTCCAAGTAGTTTCCCTCTTCACTTCAGTCGAGGCAAGCCATTCATGATCCTCTTCAAGGATACAGATGACCAGTCCGTCCAGGCAGAGTCCTCCCTAGCCAGATTGGCTCTGAAGAAAACCTTTGAATCAAAGCTCACCATACTATGGATAGATGTGTAAGTCCACCAAGCCCATATATCATAATAAATAACATTGATTTGGGGTTAAACAGAGAGAAATTAACTAGAGCAGGATTGGAATCAACAACCTCCAGATTATAATGCCGGTTCTTTACCAACTGAGCTACCTATCCCTATGTTGGCGGTCTCCCTATATGGTCAATATCTTTGTTTGGGGGTGCCAGTCAGACTGTCAGAAGCCATACAACCAGCTGCCTTAAATTGATACATTGTCTGCGCATTCTCGCCTACGCATGGTATGCTTGTGCATGCGACACCATCTGTTCTAACCAAAATAGCAAAAAACAATACGCACAAAGAAAACAAGCACATAGTAGTACACAACAATATGCTTGTTTAGGGGCAAATTATTTGCTAGTTCATAGAGCTGGTCTTTGTATCTTATGTTAATACACCCCAAATCGACCAGTCTTCGACAAATCAGAGGGCATAAACTCTCTGAGGTGTTTATTAATTGGTGAATAATTCACCAAATTAAAATTTTCTTTTTATTGTTGTGAAACAAGAACCACTATTGGTGGACATAAGAATTGGTTTTGCCCTACACCAACGTTAGTTGGGCACAATTAAATTATGCCGTTCTGTATCCCGATAATTACACAACAATTACACAACTTAAATAATGATGGGGAAAGTCAACTTTATCCCGTTAATTTATATCCAGATCCCAGCCGGCCTGCGTAGGCTCAGAAATCTTGAAAGATTACGGCATCCGACGGCAACACCTTCACCCCAGCATTGTGTTTGTTGACCACAGTACAGGCAGGGTATGCAACTACCCTCCTGACTTTAGCTATGAAGTACCAGCCATGACTGATTGGTTAAAGATAGTAATGAATGGGGAGACAACATGCTCAGGTTGGTGTACAAAGGGTTAATACATCAGTCATTTTGGTATTAGTAGTTATCACACAAGCGAAGGTTGGCATACAGTAAAATATAGCGCTTCTGCATCCCATATTAGATGCAGACTACAATGTTTTTCTGTATTCCTCGAGCGCATGTGAGATAATGAATTTATCTTCAAGCAAACTTGATACACAGCTTAACGCATTATACGGAGTTAGAACAGCAAAATATGCAGGGTGGGATATTGGCCATGCAATATAGGTTTGTATCACACCTCTTGTCGCTATGGGTCAACCAATCAGAATCATGGATTCAAGTTTGCTTGAAGATAATTACAATAGATTTATTACATGTCAAGATACCATCAAAACTAGGTTGCCCTATTTTGGTGAAAACAACAAAATAAACTTTGGGTTTTGCCTGGGATTTTGTGCACGCCCGTCTGTGTTCTTATTTTGATTACTTGTAAAAATGAGTTATTTCTGAAATTTTCAAAAGCTATTTTCTTGACTTCGACAGATTCTCAAATGCAAGTATTTCTCTCGAGGATTAGTATTGCTATAAATTTTATAACCATTGATCTTTCACAGTTTAGACATTGATCTTTCACAGTGTACAATGAATTGATTTCTTTATTCCCAGATCCTACACTTTATCTTTAAACTTCTCTCTTCCATCTCAAACTGGACATACCTGTGTTTGTTTTGTGGCCTATAAATGCATAACTAGGATCCATTTAGCTTCTTGTAGACACAAAAGTACCTCCTTTGGTTTCTTGCTGTTTAGAAGCTCTTAATTTTACCAGAGCAACAAGAGACACTTTATAGAGATTTTCTTGAATTTCTCCTCCTTGTAGGTTTGAAGGAAGGCAAGTTTGAGCCCTTGGTAAGCCCTTATGATTTTCTAGCATTGATTGAGAGTAGCAAGAAAGAGAAGGTTGCTCATAGGTTGAGTAGATTACCGATGGATCATAGACACTTTGAGGATGATGAGCTAGGAGTGTATGAAGAGGACAGAGAGGATGAGCTTGATTACCAGCAGTATCAAGCAAACCAGATGCATTCACATACAGAGCTTTAATTCTTGTCATCTCCATCTTGTTGTCTTTGTCTTAAGTACATGTTTTGCATTAGTTCAGTTCAGTGTCAGGGTGATGTCACAAACATTACATTTGCTATTACAGCATGTGCACAAATTCATCACTCTATGTAATTCCACCATATTTAATTCAATTGTCGGGAGCTCGAAGGGAATGCTTTGAGCTAGTTTTTCTATTTACAAAATTATATAAGAATATATTCACCTCTTGCACAGTCAGCCATTTGCATGTAGAGCCTCGAATTGGAGACAGCAGTGAGTATAAGCATTATATTGTCATGGTATTGTAATGACACTTTTATCCAAACAGATACATAAATACAATACAAATAAAGTTGAGGCTCTACACGCACATAGCTGATCCATGCAAAGAGCGAATAAAGATGAACTTGCCTGTCACATGTCTTGCCATGACTCAATGTCTTACTAAAGGTATTAAGAATCATATTGAATGGTAGAAAAAGGGAATTCAGATTTAAATTAATGAAAAACATACATGAGTGGTGGTACTAGTCAGAAGTAGCAAAAAGTCTGCGGGTTCGATAGGTACACTGGCCCTGGTACCCAATAAAGTGATTTGGTTTGCTTCACATGTTGAAGCATTACATGTATGTATGGAAAGCCAAGGTTCACCATTCAAATGTTTGAATATGTGCAAGACTTACATGGTATTGACTTGAAATGTATGACATCGAAATGGACTCTTTTCAAAGGTTTCTTGGACCAGTTTTTCAAAAGATAAAACTTTTGCCACTGCTCAATGCTTCAAAATAAAAAAAGTTTTACATTGTAATGCAAAGCCCAAAAATTTGCATAAAATCAGTGTGTGATCCAAATATAATTGAAATGCTCCCCACTTATTTGGGTACAAATAAATGCTTATTCCTTATTTCCTTTTGTCAATAATATCCATGCAATTTGCATCAAGTTTGCCATTGTTTGCCGTGTTGCTTTTGTTACTATTCATGCTATTATCTTGTTTGCTCTGTGTGAGCCATGAGCGCCTTTTGAAATTTGTGATCAATTTAAATGTTCTCTATTATTATTCCAAACTTAATACACCACAAATAAAACAATTCTAGTGAGGATTTCGATGTCTAAGCATTTTCAAATATATGTTTGTTAGTGGTGCTCATAGTGTTTATGATGCTATTTGTCTGTTGTAATAGTTCTTAGTATTTGTAATTCAAACAAGGGTCTTGTTTTTTCAAAAAACCAACTTTCCCCTTTGTTATATTTATAGCTCAAACTTGGAAAAAATGGAGTAACAATATCAGATTTTGATGATTTTGGGTGAGCAATATTTTATCCTAACAAGGGTTTTCTGAAGAATGTTTTGGTATATGTATATTTTTGGAAGTCTAAAAAGAAACAGTATTTCTACTACAAAGTTCCCCTCTCTTGTCTACAATAGTTGCCTTTACCTTGGTGTATATATGTCTTTCATTTGTTCTTAAATTAGTACAGACAGAAAAACGTGGTTAAATGTTTGTAGGACCCAGAGCAACTCATTTTACACAATCTTATTAATGTTTGATTTAAATTAACTTAGATTGATTCTAGGAAGGTTTTTGGTAACATCATACGAAAACATCTCATGCAACTTATATTGGTTGTAAGAGCATGGGGTGTGGCTGCTCAGAACTTAAATCAGTCTACTTTGTGATTGTCACAAGCTTCTTATTTCACAAAGTGCTTTAAAAAGGGAGATTGACATCCACCCAGGGCTAGTGACAGTGTAGAGTAAGCACTTTGTGAAATAAAAAGCTGGTGATGATGTTCACAGCATAGAGTAAGTTCAACACTGAGCAGCCTTTCTTTTGTAGTACATGTAGATGTAAGTTGTAAGCATAGACAACATATTCAAAAATTCCTTGAGTATGGAATAGACTTAAGTGCATACCATCACCCATCACTGAGCCTCACTCCTAGTATTGCTGTTTTAATTTCTGGCCCACATTCTCTAAAATGTACATTACTGCAGTCGTAAGCTGCCTTTTTATCATCTAGAATATCAAACATGAACGCCTAGATATTGGTTCAGTGCAATAACTAGTATACCTTTTACTATCAACCCCAATGAGGTTGAGATACTTCATGTTTGCACAAATCTTCATGTGAGAAATACATCATCGTTACATGTACAAATTAAAGATCAGCATT
The DNA here is from genome assembly GCA_010994315.2 of Pisaster ochraceus. Classification (NCBI taxonomy): domain Eukaryota; kingdom Metazoa; phylum Echinodermata; class Asteroidea; order Forcipulatida; family Asteriidae; genus Pisaster; species Pisaster ochraceus. Next base: position 25,231,744 of record CM021526.1, on the reverse strand, counting down.
TTGGAGTGGTCTAAGGATAAACAACAGGATCAAATAAAAAAGTTTAAGTGTGTACAACTGGACCAATTCTTCAGAATTTCTTTGCAAATTGGACTTAACCCTCATTGAAGATTATTTGATGGTGTTACCACAAATATTCTTGGAGTGTACCTAGTGAGTATTTTAGATTATGTATTTAATATTGTACTATTTGTATTTGATGGAATAAAACAGTATATGTCTGAACTTATTCAATTCAAGGAATGTGTCGGATATCAAGTCATTTCAATGTACAGAACAACACTCTTAAAGGTGTAGATTGAATCAATCACTTGTTCTCTAGTTTTCAATAAACACATCATACAGTCAACCTGTGAATGGTCAGGTTATGTTCCAGTGAAAAAAACATTGTATTATGCGTGCTCAGAGGTGTTTTACTCTCTTTAAACACATACTTATTTTGGCAATCAAAATGAGCAATGGTGATTCTAGAGGTCTTCAAATGCTTTTTTCTTGACTAGATGGAAATAATTCTCTGAATGATTGGTATGGATTTCTATCAATGAACTTTTAGATTGAAGCTGATCAAGTCTATTTTCTGATGATACCAGTCCTGTACGTTGTCTTACATGTACACATATCTTGGTTGCTTTAGCTGAGTATAACTTAAGTTACTAGCCACTGTACTAGGTAATGTACACTGTTTATGATCAATAGACTAATACATTAAGCCCCACCCACCATGGCTACTGACTGGTAACAGTACCTGTGTGAAAGAACACATGCCTCTCAGCCCTTTAGTCATTGAGCTAGTGCCCTGCACCAAACATAAACAAGGCAGCTAACTTAATACTGGCATTTTGTATTAATAGGACTGTGTCAGACCTTCGTTGCAATTATGTGTGTTTATTCACATGGGATTAATCAATGCATTGTGGGTAAGGTCAGTGGCCGAGTCTATTTCCCACTACCTTTTGCTGAGAAAATAACTTAGTTCCAGCAATAAATTCGGAAATTATTGTTTGAATGGTGTGAGAAAAAAACATATACTATGAAATGCTAGAGTTTTGACATTGGTTGTACCTCATGCCACATTTCTGCTCATCTTGTCCTGATCCATTGCTTTGTGTTCACATCACAGCCTAGTGTAGTGTAACAATCCACTGGATGACTTTGTAATACTTGTTTGACCATTCATGTATGGCTGTAGAACCTTTGGTATCAAGACACTTCCATCTCTTTGCTGATTACACTCTAGGATGGTCAGAATCATACGAGGTACTGCACAAGCTGTACCATTCAACTGCAGGAAAAGTTCAATAACGGAGACAAATGATGAGAAAAAACACACATGCAGGGAACCTGTTCTAGTCAATGTACTATACATGGCATTTTGATTGGTTGCTAGTTGAATTTGACCCTTTGACTGATGAAAACTTCCTGTGCAGAATGTGTGTTTATTGTCAATATTAAATGTTGTCATGGTTTAAATTTCTCCAGACTCTTATCATTTGGAGAATGAGTGCTACACAAAGCTGAATTTGGCCTTAGAGCCCCTCAATATATAACGTTGTTCAACGCTAAGCAGTATGTTCCTCTAATACAATCTTTATATTTTAACTTTTATTAGATTAAATTGGGCCATGATCTTATGCACAATGTTTGATTAACATGGTCCCAATTTCATAAAGCTGATGAGAACAATCAAAAACTGTTAAGCATGAACAAGTCTTGCTATGCAAAAATTGGCAACCATGTTTTGTACAATGTTTGTGAATGGTACCCTAGTAATTTTTTGCAATAAACTTGGATATATATTGCATCATTGAATTTACGAAGCATAAATTATTTTCCATTTTCCAGGTTTAAAAAAACCAAAACCGAATTTAGTAATTTTGTTTTATTCAGTGATATCATCAGTGAAACCATGGTCAAATCATTGTTATTCTTACAGTGTAGGCATGTCGAATGTCCCCTTCATCCGTCCTGTACTGTATCTTCAATCGTCTGCTCTGATAATCAGTGCAATTGGATGCACTGGAAATCTGCAAAGTTTATTTCAAAACATAAATTGAGCAATATCAAGGCATTATGATATTTTTAAATTTGCTTTTTGTTTGTTTGTGCAGTATCTTAAGAAATGGAAGATTTGAGGCTTTGGGTGGTGTTTGTTTGATGATACACAAAAAGGTTAATCTCCCTACTCGTTTTTACCCCTTTTAGGGGAGATGAGCTGTATACTTTCAGATCTAGATCAAGTCAATAACTAGAGCTGAGTAGAAACATTGAGAGGACCAGTACAGTATTACAAATCACCCCAAACCAAAACAGTTTATAAAGATTGTTGATTTATAGTGTTTAGCAGTTTTTTAGGTAGAATTTGGAAACAAGGTGTCCAAATTAATAACTATATAGCTAGCTATTGCATCTTGTGTAAAGAGTAATATGACTCATTTGTGGTATCCACTATAAGTCTAGGGTTAGAACTTGCCTCTCATCACTTAGCAAGAATACTGGTCTAGTGTTCAGGACATCTGCTCTAGAATGCTGAAGGTTGTTGGTTCGAATCCAACCCTTGATGTCTGTACATTGTTTTGTTTTGCAGGACTTCGAAGGCACTGGGTATAAAGAGCTTATCATACATCGGGACCAAATCTTATCAACATCCAAATTGTTCACAATACTTTTACATACATGTAAGAAAAATAAAGAAGGATTGTTCACAATACTTTTACATACATGTAAGAAAAATAAAGAAGGATGTCCAACTCCAAAACAAGTTGTCCAAAAGACAGCCAGGTCCTAGATTATGGCTCACACTATTTTAACCCTAACCACTAGTGTCTATGACTAAAGACCCTCTGAGTCCTCTGAAAAACTCTGCTCTATAACAACTCAGCACCAAAATGTTTGGACTTGTATAAGATTGGTATGCCTGTTCCAATGATAACCAATTGTTAACTGAGCCTGCAGTACCAAATCCTACAAAGTCAAACATCTTCCTGAATAGGATCTGGGACTGGTGGAGTTGATCATTCAAAACCAGTAGAAATGAAGTCCTTCTTACCTCTCCGTAGCTTTGTCTTGCTGGCATCCAGGCTTCAATATCGAATTTCCTATAAGCAGGCGCTCCTAAATCATGTGATGGCATGTCTAATACTCTATGTGAAGAAAGAAAAAAACACAGGAAAAGTTTACTTGTTCATTATAATTAATTGGTTTTTAGTTTTGGTTTGTTTAGATGATTTTTCCAACAAGGGAACTCGGCAAAGCTCCCACAAGGGGATAGCTCTCTCATATCAACATTGGCTCAGTGTTTATGATCATGACCAGCATAACTCAATAAAATGTGATTCAGCAACTAGACAACATTACTTATTCTAGTCGTCTGGCCAGATTCGAACCCACAACCTTGTGATTGCAAGTCATGTTATCCAACCACTGTGGTCCAGTGACCACAGTGGCATGTTAGTTACAGGGTTTAAAACATTGCTCAAGTGGGCTAGTCGAACTTAAATCATGGATAGCTAGGAAAGGGGGAATATTAAAACAATTAGTAAACTACAACAAATGTAGATACAAGATCTGATTTGAGATGTGAATATTGCAAAATTTGGGAGTGCTTTACTCAACATTTGACTTGCAACTTCTAGTCATGAAGACTACAGAATCAATTAAGTACATGTACTCTTAATGGACTAGTCAACATTGATGTTGTATTCAAAGCTTGATGGACTTCTCAGAAAAGAAAAAGGTGTCACAAGGTTTGATACAGTTGAATTATCCCACAAGGATGAGGATTTATTTGTTTTATAAACTGATTATAATTCCACCCTTAATATTATCCCTAGGGAACCAGGGTGCTGGTGGTATCTTTCCTTGTCTAGTACCTCGGAAAAACCTGGTTTCAATCCAGAGCCCAACATATTAATTGGGTGTTTCCCCCAATTTGGAACTTGCACCTACATCTAAAACTAAACTTTCTTTAGTTGGATTTGAAACTTTTCATGATGGGAAAACAATCTGGAAACTAAGGTTCATGGTAATGCATACATGTAATTCTATCTCAATGAGAAGGACTGGTGATGTAACTTTGTTCAGCTTGTTCTGACTGTCTTCATCTCTCTAAACACTTCATTGTTCGATCTTAAAAACTATACACAAAGTACAGGATTGGTTATTATCAAAAAAATACATTGGCTAGTTAAAATCTGAAAGCTTGTTTATTAACAGAAAAATGGTTCCATTAGACTGGCAAGATCAAACAAATAGCATTTGAAGACACCCCCCCCCCAAAATCAACATTGCTTATTTCAATTTCAGCAATTGAAATGGCCCAAATAAAATTCTCTGAAAAACACACACCCTCTATGGTTTTCACTAAAACATATCCACCAAATATGATTCAATTTTCACAGGCTGGACGGTGTGTTTATGGAAATCTAGCTGGTCAGAAATAACCTACTCTTTCCTCAAAAAGGACCAAAAAAGAAGAAAACAAATGATGTACTTGTACTTACTGGAAGTGTAAACCAAGTTCAGTGAAGAGGTCTTGCTGAATGCTGATAAGCTCATTAAGTATTCCTTCACTCTGAATCTCAGTAGAGACACAAAACATCTCCACCTGCCAAAATAATTCAACACATAGATATGATAACATGACAGCCTTAGAGCTTTGTACTACACACTCTCTTTGAATCAAAACATTGTACTCTACTAATTAAGTGTCATGGCTAAGGCATCTAGTGCACTGGACTCAAGTTCCGAAGTTGTCAAAGTGTGGGTCCACACCAAGACTCTTAACCATGATTGCTTCATCCTTAAGATTGGATAAAAAGCTGTAGGTCCTAAATGGTGTGTTATGAACGAAAAAGAACCAAGCTCTTTAAGTATTACGATAAGGAGGCTAGCTCTTCTGGTTCTGACATGGTCTGGCTTCAAAATGTTCCACATGACCTTGTACTCCATTCAAATTGCTATTTACTGGTCACTCTGTTTCTGAAATTCATTACTAATAATCCTCACCTCTTTGCCTGGTGGATAATTTAGCAGGAGGAGTGTACAATATTATTATTTTCAACCGTGAACAAGGTGAGTTGTACAGTGCAGAGCATACAATATTTGCAACTATTTTGTCTAACCTTAGTGAATTGATGGACCCTGTAGAGTCCTCTAGCTTCTGCACTGTGTGTTGTCTCTGCTCTAAAGCACTGACTGATGGCAAACACCTTCTGGGGAAGCTCAGTCTGGTCCAATACTCTATCCATGAAGTATCCTGATAATAAACGTAATCAAATGGTTTCAATCAGTCAGGGAACAAGGTTTTATATCATTAGCCAGTCAGGAATGTACAGGTACAACATGGCTGCAGCTAGCTGGTTAGTCATCCCGTTCCTAAGTGTGAGGTTATTTCTCTTAGCCACACTTAGGAACACAAACTGTTTGTAACAACTACTAGTACAAGGGAGAATTCAACTAGTTTTCCTTGAGACTTTAAGTATGCAAACGAATAATTTGTGGACTTCTTTCACACAATTTGCATAGACCCAACGTTTCATGAGAAGTAGAGACATCTATCAAAAGAAATCCCTTTAAATTATGAAATTGTTATTATTGGAAGAAGCAAAAGCCTTAAATTTGCAGCAGACGTTTGATTTATTGACACACTAATAGGAGAACACAAAAACTGCTCTTGGTTGCAGCTACCAAAATGCATAAGTGTAATAATGGGTCAGTGCAAAAACAATATAACTCAGTGTAGGTAGGTTTGTGTGAACATCCAGGATAGTTTTAGAAAACAACGACACTGGTGCAAGTTCAGACGCATGTGTGGTTCTTGATATTGTGTTTTTGCACTGACAAATAAAACTGTTTCACACATACATCCCAAGAAGCTTTTGATAATCATGTGTTTCTACTACTGGACATTCCAACTTGTTTCAGACCATCTAAATCTAAAAAATAATCAACAAACAAGTGCAGCCAACCTGCTATGCCAACTTCTGCAGTTCCAGATAGACATAACTCGCTGTCATGTTTCCTTCGATCCAACTTATAAACTTGTGTGTGTAAACCTTTGGTTCGCATTCCACATCCTTCCTGTTGGAGAGAAACAGGAAATACTGATTCAGAATCTCAATATACATGGGCAAATTATTACTTAGTGTAACTCCTCATAGCACACAGACAACATTGGTATTTGTCCAAGACCAGTATCTGCACTTTGTGTGACCCAACATGTACATGAAGTAACAAACCTGTGACCTAGTTTAAGCTAAATCTATCAAAATACAGGCAAACACCCTTGTTTGTTTTTACTGTCTTCAAACATCAGGTTTTAAACTCTTGAGATCAAAACTAATTGTTTTACTCATTTCACACCAACTGGGCTCACCCACACACTACAATCCATGGTTGGATCATCCACAAGCTGCACTCCTTCAATAAACTCTAAGTATCCACATACAAGATCATCCACACACTGAACTCATCCACAAACTGCACTCCTTCAATAACGTGGAAGTATCCACATACAAGATCATCCACACACTGAGCTCATCCACAAACTACTCTC
>CM021526.1:25166701-25221506 GCA_010994315.2 Pisaster ochraceus | reverse complement strand
CATACAAGATCATCCACACACTGAACTCATCCACAAACTACTCTCCTTCAATAAAGTGCAAGTATCCACAAGAAAGATCATCCACACACTGAGCTCATCCATTAAATGGACTCCTCCAATAAACTGCAAGTTTCCACAAACTGAACCCATTCACACTCATTTCAAACATACACTAAGCTCATTCATGTGACTGAGCTCAGATGAGTTTTTCTACTTAGTGGATTTAACCCCATAAAACAAAGAGAAAACAAAGAAAAACACCCCTTCTAACTTTTTATGGTTTCCAATGTACTTACAAAAACGAGTGGTTGTACGAGATCAGGCACTGACAGGGCTCTGAACCCTCTGCTTAGTAGTCTATCTACTGTAAAGTGTATGAGGGCGTGCTCCAACATGGCTGCTGCACCCTTCAGAAAAAATGACCTATGACCTGTGATATGACCTAGATTCCTAGGAAGAGACAACAATAAAGGATTGAAAATATCACTCAACATTTACAGAAATTCATATTGAAAGTTGTTCAAGTCCATTGAATAATATCCCGCATAAAGGCATACCACATTATTGGTTTTAGGAAGAGTACATTTCATTCCCATTCTCTTGTTTGAAGAAATCACACCATACAACAAATCTGTGGAAATTTGATTGCAAAACAAAGTGAAAAAAGAAGAAGTTTGTTTTATCAGTAAAGATGTGCATGTTCATTTACATGTATGTGCTTATTTCCATTGCAGCAGGCAACAGTGATTTGTGAGTCTTCAAATACAAATATCTTGACCTTGACAATACTTTAGGCATAATTATTTCTCTGGAGGGATTGGTACTGGTATGAACTTTATAACCAGTAATTCTAGAAATATTATCAATGCAATGCTACATGAAATATTTCTTGTAAAGTTTGTACATTTCTAAGCTATTCTTGGCTTGGTAAAGAGACAGAGAGAGAAGAAAAACTTACTTGATTCTAATGATGTTCAGATTCTCTCCTAATTCAATGTGACTCTTTACAGGAAAATTGAAGGTTGGTTTCCTGCCAATTAAAGCAACCAATTTGGGCTCATCATCCATGTGAAAAGGCTGAAAGAAAATTTGTTAAAATTAGAAAACCAAAACTGTTCCATACATTTAAAAGTAATTTTCAAATTTGTGAATATGTACTGACCCTATTAAATGTTAAAAGCAAAAAATGAGCTCCTGAGCATGATAACCCAGCAGTTAAGTCACATAGGGTTCAGATCCAATCCAAGCTGCCTCTAGATTTGTTTCCTTTTACAGGAATCAGAAGGCATTGATTATATATTGTTGCTCAGAGGTCAAACCAATGTTTTGACTGATCATGGTTCAATATGCAAAATTTACAATGCACAAAATCCTAAGGCAAGTTCTTAAGACATGGTTCTTTACAAATTATAACATGTGTAATAGGTGTATTTTAAAATTATCCTATTTGTTCAATCAACCCAATAGCCCAAACTGTGGATCCTATGGTGATGTGCCTGGCCGTTAAGTATGACCAGTTCAACATTGTCATCCAACAACGTTATTGAATTGAATGACTTGTTTGGTTTTGCTGGGTTGTATCGGATGGTATAAAGTGTTCTTTTGTCACTTACTGCATCTGGGTGTGTTCTATTAGGCAGCTTACATGCAGATTGAAAGAACTCATTTTCTGCTTCCTTAACCTGGGCTTTCAATACACTACAATGATAATCTTCTCCTTTCTCACTCTTAAGATCGTTCAGCTCTTTCTCTAAGTGTTTCCATTTCTTCCAAAGTTCCACCTGTGCATCAAGAAATATGAAACCAATAAAACAACTAATTGATTAATGGACAAATGCATTCATTGATAAATGTGGAGTGAAAACATTTCCCTTCATGCCTTGGCAATAGTTGGCATACTCGCTGCCAGTGGCGTTCAAAAAGTTTAAAACCGATTGAAATTTCCAGCTTTTGGTCACAACAATGTGACATAAAACAAACAATCAAAATACTTATTGCAGTATGTTTGTGTTATTGTCAGCAAACATTGCACTTGAAATAATGTCTGTCTTGTATGTTCAGTGTGTTATTGAACATCTTTATATTTCCTGGGTTTGCCAAAAACAAATCGAATCAAAATACAGTGGTAGGTTTACACATTCAAAATGGGGACCTATGAAAAAAAGAGGGATAATAGGAGGTCCCCAATTGCAGGTGTTTTTGAACTTGTCTGTTTATATAGTTACCACTTCATACACATCTGCATCTCCCTTCCTATGTCTAACATTCTCAGCAATCTGCTCAACGTTGTTACAAATATCTTGCATATCAAGATTTGGTCTCAAAGTGTCGGAAAATATCCAGTCATCCCTCTGCAGCACAGCAGAAGAATGCATGTGACTCTGAAAGAACAAAGTACAGGATTTGCAATTATTGGGAACAAATTATTATTTCAATCTGAGCGCTCAATGATTATAAAGATCCTACCAGTACCAGCCCTCCAGAAGAAAATCCCCTCAAAGCTGAGAAAATAGCATAGAAGACCCCCTACATCACAACTGCTTATTTCAATTGCCACAAACAAAGTAAGCTCTGCCAAGTATGAACGTGCACAAAAAGCCTGACAAAACATAAACCGCCAACTTAAATAGGGAGACAACCAACATAGGGCAAGATAGCTCAGTTGGTAGAGCGCCAGCATGTTAACCTGGAGGTCAGGGGTTCAAATCCTGCTCTAATCAATTTTTCTTTGTTAACCCCAAATCCTCTTAAAATTACCCAGTCAGTTTCCCTTGTGGTTTATTATTTGAAAACATAAACCGTATTAGTTGTTTTTGACAGGTTTATGTAATGTGATGAAATCTTCACAGCCCCATTGGTGGGTTGTACATCCATAGTGCGTTGATTGAAAACTAGAAAGAGGAAATGAATTTATCCTTCCAAAGAATCAATGATGTTTTATACCTTTAATTGTAGACCCCTGAGTACTTGATGATCAACATTTACACTCTTAATCTGGACTGAGGATGGACAGACATTTCTGCAAGGGATTAATACTGTTTTTAACTTGAAGAATGAGACAGTGTTGAATAGCCCCCATCTTTTGTAATGTAGGAGTCTCCTTGCCATGCTGCTATCTACAACAAAACACATAAAAACAACAAGCTTTAATGCATACTATTTGCGTACAAATTTAGTTTAGAGTTTGGGCATAAAAAGCCTCTTGAAAAGAAGCTGTGATAATCTTAACCCTCAATCCTGCTGACAGCCGTACACTGAAGGGCTACGATTAACAATGTTTTCAAATTTGCCTTTGTTTTTCTCTTTTTAGTGTAATTTTGATTTTTTCAAAACTTGTTACGCACTCAATCGGGCTCACTTAAAAGACAAATTTGTACACATAATTCAAGGGTTAAAATTATCGCTGCTTGAACTACTTGAAACGTTGCATTTTTTAAAGGTGTTCTCCATTGCTAAGAAAATTTAGAACCTAAAAGCATTTTTAATAAACAAGAAGTTATGGTAGTGGATGTATACCCGGCACCGGGAATACAAAGATCTGAATCTGATTCCCATCTCTTGACTACAAAATCACTAGGACAATGTTGAATGGAAACCAGACTAATCATTTATCACGGTAAAATGTGTAAGTCCAAAGGAACAGAAACTGTGCATGTTCAGTGCCATGTTGTGAAGTTAGCGTTTGCTAAAGATATCTGGTGCCAGAATTTACGTTTACTGCCAAAAGTAAATAAAAGTATTTATGGGAAAATTTCCGTATCCTGCCACCACTTTTTCACTCATTTTTACCCAAAGGAATATCTCATTTGAGTAAATTAGATACTATTTTATTTCATAACGAATGAAAAAGTGGTGGCTGGATACGGAAAATTTTCCGTATTTATTAACGTCATGTCTGTGTTAGTGTATGATGATGTGCCATATAAGATGCAATAACTTGTTCCAAAAGGCTACGCTAGTGTCCCCCAAATCGCCCAAGTGAAGAATTCAGGAGGATGCACACTTCAGATGGATTTGGGCCTCCGGCAGGCCCTTATATAATGATAAATATCAACAATATCAGTGATAAGGGGGGGGGGCGATGCGTTGGTTTTTTTGTACTCGTTTCACTTTTTAATTTTCGAAAAGGAGTACAGCGCCCCAGCGCCCAGGGCCCAGTTACCGGGGTCTAAGTTAAACTAGTCTTGGACTTTTAAAAGAAAGAAAAAACAGTTGCAGTTAAAATATTGTTTAAAATGATAATTTAAATTAGCTTTTATAACCTGGTCAGCTGATTTCATTTACTTTGTAGACTCATTGAAATGTGCCGGTCACTGTTACCGTCAACAGTGCCATGGGGGCCGCCATCTTGCTTTTTAAAGACCTCCGATTTGTTGAGTGAAACGCTTGAGGGCGCTCTACCTGACCGCGGAGGGCGCTACGACCAAAGTGAAACGGATGTTGGAGGCATTTTCAACCCCAAAGAATTAGAAACCGGAAACACTTTAACAGTCATATTATGACTGATACATCATTTGCTTCAAATGCTTCCTTTAGAAACAAGACGGAAACATTAACATCAATTACCCCAAAAATTGCCGACATCAAAAACTTACGAGAACAACAAAATAATTTGCCCTACGCTGCTTGGTAACATCCTCAATTTTGTTTACATGAAATTTCCACAATTAATAATACGATCATCAGCAAATCTGAATGGATGCTATGTTTAAAATAATACTAATAAACGAATACATTGGTCATCTATGGGCCGATCTTCTTTAAATTTCTTCAGCCGGTCACCGTTATCTTTTCGTAATCTTCCCCTGCAACAAAGTTGCCAGATCTCTCCGGTTAATTAATTTTTGGATGTGAATTACATACATCTGACGATGATATTATCCCAGCGTGTGAGTTTTAATAGGCCTACAGGAAAACTGGAAATACTGTTTGAGAAAATAGCAATGAAGACGTCAGCCTCTCAAAATCACATTGCTTATGTTTGTTTTCCCGCAATTGAAGAAACATGTACATATAAATACCAAATAAAACATGAACCGTTTTTTGTGACCAGTTTTTATGATTTTTTTTCAGGGGTTAGGGCCTATGGTTGGCGTTGTACTTATTACAAACAAGACCATAGTATGGTTGCCCTGAATGGAAATCGAACATGTATTGAAGTAATAAGTGTTTTATATCGCCACCTACGGGGCCACCATACCACAGCAATGATACTGTTCCCAAAACCAATGACCGTATAAATATACCTCTAAAGCGAGGCTCCAAAATCAAATTCGGTTTTTGATGCACATTTTCCATTAGATGGAGTCCTAATGAAAGTGGGGGAAAATTACAAGTCACTAAACTCATTTTTATATATAAACGAATTCTCTTCAAAAGAATGTGGTTTTAGATTTAAAGGGATTTACTAAAAAATCAATCTGATGAACGTTTCTGCATGAAACGTTTCTCAGATTGTCGGCAGTATTATCTCAAAAACGATACCACCTTTTGAAATAACCTTTTTACTTGTTAGTTTTATTGTTTAAATCCACATTTATACAGGTTTAAAACATCGAATTGTTCCAAAAAACAAAGGCACATTTTGCCTTTAACTTCAACAGTTACTGAGAATAATTAAAGTGCATGGCTTTTGTGCATGGTTTTTGTGTGCGTTAAATCCTGCTAGGATAAAGCTATCAATTAATCATAGGCAGGGTAGCTGAAGTCATTAGTTAGAGGGAGGTATGGGTGTCTATCGGCTCAACCTGTTTTAAATTGGATAGTTTTAAAAACAAACAAAGGGTGAAAGGTTCTCTGGTTGAAGCAATGATATTTTATATTTTTAAAATCTAGTAATACTATAAAAAATAAATTACACTTTGTCACACTTACATATTTGATCACAAACTTGATTTATTTATAGCAAGTTATGAAATATATATAACAAGACTTCCGTATTGCAAATATACACATATTATTATAGATACATCGTTGTATTTAGGGGGCGATTATTTCCATATAATATTCACAACAGCCCTCAGTAATTCCCTGATGATCAGAAACAAAAATCTACTCAACTTTCCGGGTCAGGAGGACACCGAAATGTCAGTTTTTGATTCAGATTATGTGTTATGGACAGTATCGGTTATCATAGGAGAGTGTTTCTAGTGCGTGTGGGCGTGGAATTAAACTGACTGTCAAAACCGGGATAAGCCTATTATAAGTCGGCCTAATTCCGTCAAGTTCTAGAAACCGATTATAAAGGAAAACTTGCTGTCAAAGTATACTCTTAAGTATATCAAAATGAGGACTTGTACCAGATTAATGTTCACGCTCAAAAAACATGAGAGCATCATCAGGTAAGACACTTTCATTCACCGCAAAAGGTATCTTATACATCGGGGGGGGGGGGTCAGTATAATGTGACACCGCCGACACTGTGATGAGTAGGCCTACCGCCAAAACTTTAATGTTATTTATTAGAATAACTTTATCGAAATTCAAGATTTTAGTGGTACATAACATCGTGTCGGGTCGTGTCACACATAACTACCAAAACAATCATATTAAAACATAAGAACTTTACAAAGTTTGAAGCGAGGGTAAGCCCCCCTATAGGCCTACCTTTGGTAAATACTCAAAAAGTAAATTACCATAAGAACTTACTTGGTAAGAAGCACTGCAGCTGTTGATAATGTACAACATTTTGAGAATTGATTCCCTTCTAAGGAATGTGGTTTAAGAGAAAGGTATTCAAAAAATAATAATAATCTAAGAAACGTTTTATGCAGAAACGTTTCTCAGACTCTGTATTCCAATTAGGGATTGTTCTTCCTGCGTGGACATAACCACTTCAGATTTTCGGCGATATTTCAAAAACGCAACAAACTTTTGATATACAATTTTCGCAGGTTAATGTTTTTATTATCAACATTCGTACAGGATTAAAACAATCAAACGGTTCCAACCAAGGGTATATTTTGCCTTGTCAAGTATTAAATTGTATATACTTAAAGACAAATCAGTTATCTGTTTTGGTTTAGGTCATCCAAGTAACGAATAAAGCGTATGCACAGGAAAGTTGTATACAACATATTGATGTAATAGGCATAGTAAGTTCGTCATGTATACTTTACAGTAATTTTCAATTAAATGCAGACAAATAATGGTAATTTATTGGTACTTGTTTTAAAAATCATTTACAAAAGGAATGTTGACTAATTTATAATGATTTGAACAAAATGCCGTATGAATAGGCCTTCCAAATACAATGTTGAAGTTGTCATTCATGAACATAACGCTGTTAATTTATGGAGAGGTAAATGGTTTAGGTGTATTAGTTTGCTTGTTGTGGCGTTGATTGATTTGGGCTTTGAGGCCGGATGGATGCAATGTATGCAAGGAAATCATGTCCTTTTTGCATTGACTTTTTGTCATCTTGTGCATAATATTATAGTGGTGGTTTAACCTCGTCTGGATAGTTAGAGAACCCGACGAAAACTGAGATTGCCTTAATATCCAACAACACACTAATCCAAGTCTTGGGATAAAGACCAGGGCAACAAGCCTGTCGAAACGTCGACAGTACCTATAATAACTTTGTCATCTGAGCAACCACAGCAGATAAACCACATAAAGCACTATGAGAGATTATCCACATGGTTCACCGTAAACTACAAACGACTGTGATTTCAACTTCATGATTACAGAGGTCCCAACGGAGGCTGACATTCACACTGTAGAAATCCGTCCAGAACTCTTCACAAGAATATCTTAGGAAAATGAACATGACGGGGTGAATGGACTGCTTGTGAACTGTGTATAAATACTTTCACGACAGAGATGGGGGATGCATTAATATTAAATGAGAAAAAATTGATCCATATAACAACAAATCACATTAAGCGTTCGTTGCTCTCGGTGCCACCTCGAGGCTGAATGGAGCGAAATGTCACGGATAACTTAATTAAAATCATCTTGAAATCGATACCGCAAATCATCTGCAGCTTTTTTAGTTCTTGTGTCTAATCAATTATGTGGAGTGCCGTACACTAAAGGGCTCGGTACAATCGGTAACAATACCCTTAACTTCGGACATTAATCGATTCTTGATGGCCCTTAGTTCTGCTTGAAATTTGACGAATTAAAGAAAAACGACTCAGTATTAAGTCTCAGTTATCTAATGGCCAGATTTAAAACGATGCCCGGGGCGGTAAAATCAACTTTAAAAGCGTTATACAAGGTATAACAAATCATATAACCCAATGGCACTCCCTATGTGGTATATCATTGTTGTTTGTACAGGTGATTGTTTTCTAGAAACCAGATGATTTTGACTGATTCTAACCTCCCCCAGAATGAGTCATTCAAAACACAACGCCGGCTATGAATGAATTATAGTTTATCAAGGGTATACCTCTACTGTTACAAACACCTTCGACAAACGGCTTTACATCTCGGGAAATAATACACAAAAATGTAAATGTCACAAGATGTTTGTTAAAGCTTATGTTGGCCTTTAAGGGTTTCCAAGCCATTCAGCAGATGGGGTCGTTTTAATGAGCAGACGTTTTCGAATGGGGAAAAGCATTGAAAGAAAGAAAGAAATCGGTTACCAGCCATCATACCAATGTGTATTATGGCATGGTTCTCGGATTCATAGTGGATCGCCATCTTTACACTTCCAGCAATGCAGTGCTAGGCGAGGGGCAAAACAAATGTTTGCCTTAAACATTACTCATGCAAAAAAGAATCATATAAGTTAACCCAATCTTGATATTTTGAAACACTATGAAAAATTATTTCCCGCCTTTCTTCCATGAGTAGTCCCAGGAGACAATACATTTATGGCGAGATGATTAAAACAGATATAGATGAAGCGCCCTCAGGCGATGCCATCACAATTCAGCTTTTGAACAAAAAATTACGCTTCAGACAGACGTCGGGTTCTTTGAATGATGCACCTCAATTGTTTGGCCTGACACGATGCTCCGTTGCCTGCATATTTACATCGAGGTCTTGCATGTACGAGATAGCCTCGAGGTTACACAATCCTCTGTCTCCATAACGCTGTCCTTTGTTTATTCCTCGGTAAGCTAACGTGAAGCGATGGCGACTCAATCTGAGTCATTATTAGGCACACAAATGCTTCGCATCTCCAGAGTTGAAGACAAACGAATAGGATTACGAATAACACAAAGTGAGCATGTATCATTTGTCTTTCCAAACGGGTGATCTCATAAGCAATAAGCAAACCGGTCAGTTTTGAACCGTGGGAGGTCAAGAGAGGGTCATCTCAAGGTCAGATAGACCCTTCGGTTAAGTCTACTGTCTACAGTCTACAGTCTACAGCGCATGAAGTTTGAGTGCTGCCAAGTTTGTTTCCATTTTTGCTGAAAAGAAAAGTTGTATTTACCAAAAGGAGTGCACATTTTGACTGATGCCTATCGCAATATTGCTTTCAGAATTCTGATTCGGGACAATTTCATGTCAAATGCTGACCTTAAAATGTTTAGAGCAGAACTGTTACCCCCTTTTTAAATTTCATGGGATAAGAACAATACAACAGACGTGATTTTCTGGTCCTCAATTTATATATACATGTATTTGTTTTTACATTCCCGTCAACCGGGCCACGGGGATTATTGTGACTAGAAAATGTGTGTTTTGCTGCGGGTAATAATCGAGGTCAAGGTTCAATGCACTTTTGACCCGAATATAATTATGTAGCGACGTTTGATAGCATTGAGTGCTCGTTATATATTTCTCAATCTTAGTTTAAAATAATCATTATAACGTTATATGTACATTTTCAGTTTGTTTAACAAGCATTCATTGTGCATTTTGTATGCTCGTTTGTTATCTCGACGTATTGTTCACTTTCACTGTACAAAGTCTCGTGTAGAGTACGTCGCCGTTTTATTGGCGCGTAAAATTATACGGAATCACTTTGCGGATTGTATGCAGTTTTACACGTGTAGTTCGAGGCACAAGCGGTTTTGACGATCTTGTTTATCCATCTTCCTTTACTTGTCAGAGTTCATCATTGCGACAAATTCTGGGGGATAAAAGACAGGAAATTGTGTTAACATTTTATTTGTATGAGCCGCGTCAGCCAAACTTGGCGTAAGTGTTTATTCTTAAGCATTTAGACGTGACAATCCTATTAGTTTCCTAGTACTGCCTGAGTCAGTCTATATAGAGCTAACTACTTTCCTGTTTTAAAGGCAAGTCGCAGCTATGTTTGTTGGGGGCGTTAGGCGTGCATTTTCAAGAGTAAATTCACCCCACTCATCTTGTTACAGGCAAGTACTTATAGTTAGCCAAAATCTTCTGAGAGGAAGAAAGAAACGCGTGTGTATTAATTGTAGTGTACCTATACCATGATATCTTATAAGGTTATTTCTTGCCACATGAAGGTTGGATGGAACTAAATAAATTTTACGGTCAACGTGTCCAATATTTTCCAATTCCCACAAAAAAACACTTAAATAAAGATTTGTAGTGCTTCTTTCCGTAACTTGCAATGTAGACTCATTTTCCAATATATTATTTTGGCGGGTCAGAAGGTTTACCTACAATGAATCATTCTATCGCATTGTATTCCTAATTCAAAATGGTTGACCTACCTTCGTAGTTGACTTGGCCATCACCGTCTACGTCAGCATCTCGTATCATCTCCTCCACTTCACGTTTGTCGATGAACTTCTCGTCTAAACTCAGCATCACGTGACGAAGCTCTGCAGCACTGGAGTGTTAAGGGAAAATAACAAAATAATTTGAACGAGCCCAATTTCAAAGAGCTGCTTATGCACAAAATGTAGATTAAGTGTATGAAGAAGAAAAAAAAAGAATACCAAAAAAGGATTACCAGTCAAAATACCATATCACATGTAACATCTATGACTATCCAGATTATTTTTTGCTTAGCAGTCAGTGGTCTCAGTGGTTTCTTTTCCCTGCCTTCTCTGTGGACTCCGGTTCGATACCCGGACTGGAGCCTTGCATGTGGATTGGGTTTTCAGTCTCTATCTGACTGCGTGGGTTTTCCCTACAGGGGTTTTCCTCCCACGTTTAAAACTGAAATTTCTTCACTGTCTTCTTCACAAAAGTTGGTGTGATGTTTCCATTAGGATGCTTTGCCGATATTCTTACTTGGTCAATATTTTCACTTAATTATGTCACATTCTTCTTCACAGAGTTCTATGATACTGTGTTCTGAATGTAAGAACATTATTATCTCCGCCATTTCCTTTGGGACAATTTTCGCTAGGATAATTTGCCGTTTATAAAAGTGTTACGTCTTCAACAGCTAAGGGATACTCTTGAGAAAAAAAAAGTTTAAATAAAAACCAGCCAATACAAGATGTAATTTTAAACACTATAATTGTGTATATTGGTCACACGAGTTGACGAACGAGAACGTTTGGTCGGGTTGGCTCACTTCGCTCGATGAGTTTAGGTCAAACCAGGGTTAAGCATCATGACTTGAAGTGAACCTCGACGTCCACTTACTGCAAGACTCGGCCGTTGACAATCGATACACCGTATAGATAAATTATGAAATAACTGTAGCACTTGTGCATGTGTTTAGTCCAGTCTGTTGCAATACAGTCAGGGTTGTACATTATACATGGTAGTGCCCGTCAGGAAAAGCTGTGGTTTTTTGTTGCGATAGGCAATGGATATCCAGACTCGAGAGACACGGAGAAGAAGAGGAAATTGCACCGATGATCCCGATCGATTTTGCGTTTGCTGGTCGACTCAGCCCACGAAGGGTACAAGTATAGTCATCGATCGTTACCATATGTTCTCCCTCAGAATGCTTGTGTGCCGGGGTTTGTTTTGTTTGCTATAAATTCACAGCCCGATGTGGGAGTGTTATTTTATAATCACATTCTATCAATGTGGAACACGTGCTTTCATCTCTGAAATAGTAACAATCGTTGGTGCGGAGTGTGTGTGTGTGGGGGGGGGGGGGGGGGGGGGGGGGGGGGGGGGGGGGGGAGCGTCTGCTGCACGAGGACGCGTCGTTCCCTAAGCTTCCGTTGGAGCATCGGACGCCGATGTATGGGTCTATAGTGACAAGTGTGATGCAGTTCAGACCGACCTGTCGGTCTATGACTATTTGTGGACCCTGATTTCAAACGAAGCTTAAACGTCATAGTTAATGAAGCGTTATACTTGATTAATTATAGAAGTTAACGGCCCCGGTCATACCATCCTTTTAAAGCTGTAATAGTCATTAATCAAAGTTTTATGCAGTGCGACTTGTAGTTTTTTCTCTTTATTATAATTATGCTTTGGTTCATTAAAAAAAAAATAAGAACTGTTCTTTAAGATTTTTGTATCCGCGTAAAAAAACTTGTATTTTATGGGTTTGATGAATGGAATTTTATGAATGGAATTATCACAAGATATGTAACAATGAAGTTGTAAACACATTACCGTATAGGTAAGCTTTCCGTTGTATTGTATACGATTCATGATACTTGGCATTAATAATGTGCTTCAAAATCAAATGTTCTGTAGCATGGCTTAGGAAACCACGGAGAAATAATGTTGTGCAGATCTCATTTCCTTTAAAGGTAAATTTTACGTGAATTTGTGGTAGGTTCCCGATTAAGCATTTTCACATCGCGTGAAACGGAACTTCAACTAAAACACTCGTCCAAGGTATCAAGAGTTGGTGTTTCTACATGCAAATGAGGTAATAAATGTAAATAAGTACTTGAAGCGCCCCCAATGTTCAGGTAACGTCTTTTAAAAAATGATAGCACACCCAACGTTCATTATAATACCTGATGTAGCCATTGCCATCTTTGTCGAATACTCGGAAGGCCTCGCGAATCTCTTCTTCCGTGTCCAACTCCTTCATCTTCTGTCCCATCATATTAACAAACTCAACGAAGTCAATCGTACCGTTCCCTGGGTAGGAGGATAAAAGAGTAGTTTCCATGGTTACTCGGGTCAAAGGTCAAAATCATGTCAGTTTTAATAACATTTTAAAGGGATCTGGAAGCGTAAACTATTTCTTTCCATAAGTTTTTGACAAACTTAACTTAATGAGGTTAAATGCAACGGTCATCATAGACTTGTCAAAATCACGATTCATTTATACCAAAATGTACCACATGAACTTGGAATTGGAACGTACATCAGTTGAATCTTGGCTTCATTTTCAACCAGAATGAGATTCATTACACCTGGTAGCAGATATTTGGTGTAGTTAACCGCACGATGTAGAAAGGCTCTTTAAGTGTTACCATATACAATGAAATTATGAATGGAAGTCAAATCAATGTAGTCAGCTCCTGCAAGAATAAATCAATCATTGTCTACTGCGTCTAGGGGTCTGACATGAAAGCGCAACTTTTCAGACGGTTATTAGAAGACCTAGACGATGGTAGTTTCTCTTTTTTACTTGAAGAGCGATTATCATTTAACCGATCACTTAAGAATGTCTGTGGGCATTACAGGGTTGTATAATCACATGCTGTGATACTTGGCCAGGGATATGGCTTATTTTAGTCGGATAGAACCGACGGCAGGCAGGCAAGAGACTTGCGGGGAAACAACCCACTCAAATTGTTTTTGTTTTTTTGTGGGGTAGATAATATAATGAACAACTGTATGACATTTTTGTCGTCACTGAATCTATAAAAACTCAGATGGATGGATTGTTAGATGAAAATTTGACAATTTGTTTGGATTGATTGGGGTAGCTTTTAAATTGCAACAGTTAGCATGAACTACAAAGAAGAGAAAATACAGAATAAAACATTTTTTTAAATGTGCTAGACAAATATTATTATTGCAGTCTGTTCAAATCGGAATGCCCCAAAGAGGATAACGAAAATCTGTCTATTTGGTTTTTGTGTTATTTTTATTATTATTTTTTTATGCGTTTTATGTTTATGGTTTGTTTTATCTTGTTTCTGCCAGAGTACTTTTTTTAAACATTGGTTAAACTGCAAACTTACTACAATTGCCGGGAACAAAACTGTTTATAAAAAATTGACATTCATTCGCCAAGTAATCATGCGTGATTGCCATAAGTTGGAGCTGTTCCATCGCAGTTTGTTTGGTACATACACCATTAACATGAAATAACTTCGAAGTTATGTTCTTTTCATTTGATTTATAGGCTGCTTTGCCTCAAAATTGTTTGTGCACGTACAAAACAACTATCGTGTACGTACACGATATAGTGTACGTACATGATAGTTCTCGAGTACGTTATACTGTACACGATAACTTAATACACATCGTGTTCGTAAACGATACCTACCATGTACGTACACGATAACTCCGGACTTATCGTGTACGTACACGATAGTTATCTTATGATATTTATCACGCACGTGCACGATAAGACCAGGATATATTTTTGTTATACATGTGGTGGCACTGCGCTTCCATAGTTTTATACTTCAGCATGTATAGGTTATGATTTCAAGTTGAACATTCGAAAACTCGAAAAGGGAAATAGGCTACTTGAAATTCTACGGCTTTGTCTTGTTGTGATTGCTCTTATCTTAGAGACTGGAGCATTGAAATACTGTTGTCTAATCAAATGTAGACATTTCCCATGTAGACTGGGAATATGCCAACTTTACTTGGCATTATCCTGCAGTGTCCACAGTACAACCAGACGTGTGTGCATCTGACATTTGTTTTTCTATATAAAAATACGAAAGAATATTGTGCTGAATTTGCCACGACAATTCAATATTTATTTTTCTTGTGTGAATAAACTAGCAGCGAACCTTGTGAGTGGAAAGTGCCGGAAATTGCTTCACACACAACGTATAAATTGTCATTAGAGACTCGTTAGAAAACGTAAAAACAACAATAGGTGGGCAACAAAATGAAAGATCAGCCCAATCTAATGAGTTCCGATGGGAGGGGCGTGACGTCCCAGAAGGGATAGATAGGGAGTGATTTGAGATATCTACATTCGTAACAATATTGTGTATCAAAACTTCAAAATCAAAAATAACGCCAGCTCAGCGAATACATTACATATGTAATTTGTTACTGGTGACAACGGTGGAATTTTGTCTGAAATTGACACGTAATTCGGCTATTTGCTCCGATGTTTTACGTTTTATTAAAATATTTATTAATAATAATAAGACAAATAAGAAGAAAGCTTTCTCTATCGAAAAACTTGACCTGTCTGTAATCGCAATCACGCCAGTAATGACAGTCAAACCGAGCATGGATTGATCATGTTGTTTGGTCAATAGATGGGGGCGGGGCAACCAAGAAGATTACACAAAATAGAAGGGACAAAATAAACAATAATGAAATGACATTATGCCATCCTACATTAATAATATTACTAGTAATAATAATAGTCAGGCTTCTTATATAGCGCACAATTCAGTCACGCAGTGGCGCTCAAGGCAATCAACAATATGCAAAGCATATAAATATAAACATAAATACTAATTTGGATTTAAAGTAAAAACAAATAGGTTGTGAGCAATTGTTTGAAAGAACTGGCTGATGGGGCTTGACGAAGGGCAAGTGGGAGACTGTTCCAGAGATTTGGGCCAGCATGACATGGTATGAGGAATTAAGGCTGCATCGTACACTGAATGAATTCATCTTAACCCAGGTTATCGCAATCCCATCAAACTCCAGCAGAATGTTTTGGCTGATTCTGTTGGACTAATGAGGCCCGCACTAGTAAACTGAATAATGCTTTACATGGAATCAGGCGTACCACCCTAAACACGAGTCCGATGAGTTTGTTAGAGTAGAAAGGATCCTTGTAAACTACTCAAGGGTGTTTAGGACAGTGGTGATGATAGTAACGATGGATACCTACTAAAATTTGTATAGCTAGAATAATTTTCTCCCTTGCTCTATTTCCACCAAAGATAGTAAATATTTTGTTTCAGTAGCTGTTCTTCATTACTGCGTGAACAATTCCACTGTGTAAACTATAGTATAAATGGAAAGTAAAAACAAGTTTCCATTCTCCTTCGGAGCAGGAAGCTTCAGAACGCCATTCTAAGCTGCTAAGTGCGTAGATTAATACTCATTTAGTGAATCGACGTCATACATTAAAAGAAAAAACGTTGTCAAACAACAGTTACGTAATGTTTAGTACTAAGTGCTTCGTGGTTTTGCAAAAATAATGACATTTTGCATTTACCACTTCTGTCTAACCGACTGTATCACTGTTCCTCGTGACATCATTACCTTGTTTCGATTACATTATTACGTCAAAAAAGTCACAACCCATTCCGAATCATTTAACACACCCGCAGGCCTTCATGCACAATTTGTAACACTAATCAATACAGTATACTGGCCAATAATTGATATATTTTCAATTAAGCGGTCCCGAATAGCCGAGCTGGTATCGATTTAGCCACAGCTACTCTTAAGTATCGTTAGTAGTGTGAAGGCAAACCTGACCGATGGAGGGGAAACTAATGCAGATGGAGGGTTCCACGCAAATGTGGATGGAAAAATAAATCAAGCATGGCGATAAAAAGCAAGCATTAATAATTGATGATATGTGGGAGTGTTCTGGAATGGAAACATGCAGGGATTGATGTATGCTACGCACGGGCTCCACTGATGATGAGGCGACGTAATAAGCCCTCGAAGGGCAGTGGAATCATTCTGAATGGGCGCGCTGTTGCTCGAGTGCTCGAACACCAAGAAAAAAAGAACATGTTTTTTTTCTTCTTCTCCTCACTGCCATCTTCTTATTAAGAACTAGGTCATACGGATTGTCCGATGTTTTAGTGATAGCATATTGAGAAAGTCAGATGATGGGAAAGGTGGGAAGGCAATGGACCGTGGGAACGGACGAATGAAACGAGCAGGGATGCACGGTCCAGACCTGCTGATTCATCAATGTAAACTGTGAAATGGATGGAGTGAGACACACCACTGGCACTAAAAATAACGTGTATGTGTTGTGCTGTATTTACAATTGTCAAATTGTGTGCGTTGGTTTGATCCCCCACCCCGTGCGGTTTGTGCTTGACGTGCACGCTTACTTGGTATCCAAGCTATTGTGCGTGCAATATCATGCTGAATGATACCAAACTTTAAAATGTCCGTCATCTGCAAAGCAGAACTTTAATATTGCTGAATGGAAATGAAAACACAATGCCACTTGGGATGATTTACTTAAGGCTAAGCTCAACTTTGAAAAGCAAGCACATTTGTGTGTGTATATTAATAGAGGCTTACAGTCTTGCGGTCTATTGGGGCGCATGTTGGCCCTACGTTAAGACACTTCCTCTGTGTTGTACACTGGAGTATAACACGAAAGTGAAAGGCCTCCATGGCTACGGTGCACGTTGACATTAGTTGACATTTGTTATAGGAAATGTTGTTAAATGAGGACAATTATACCCAATGTTTGACGCTTGTTTGATATTGTTCCTTCAATCAACAATGCCATGGGAACATTAATGGAGGTGTCCTTTATAATGTATACAATTATCCGTGTGGTATCACGCGTATAATGTTCTCTGCTTGAGTGCTTGCTTGTCTCATGTCTGCTTATCTGCTTGTTTGCAAGCTTGCTTTATAGTGCTTGCTTATTTTGCTGGCTTAATTGCGTAAGGGAGCAAGCAGACTTACAAAGATTAAACTCTTGAAGAAAGGATCAAATCCAACGAGTTCTCCATCCGGTTTGGGATGAGTAAAATAACACCCTATTTTTAAATACAATTTGAAATATTGTTACCATCAGCATCTGCCTCATTGATCATGTCTTGAAGTTCTGCCTCGGACGGATTCTGACCCAGTGATCTCATAACTGTCGCCAACTCCTTGTGTGTGATTGTACCATCTCCATCCTTGTCGAATATTGAAAAGGCCTGTCTGAACTCTGTCAACAACAAAAACACATTTGAATTGTTCGTTGTGAAAAAGTATATTGGTTACAATGATCCCTCTCAAAAGCTGCCATAACTGTTTTTGAGAAAAACAACACCGAAAGAACGGAGCTTTTTTGTTTGTAGAGATTGCTTTGATAATAATAGTCTGAAAATCAGCTCCACCTCTTTTAAAAGAATAACACATGACCTCATAACTAAATTAAAATAGCTATTGACCCAATTCATCATAAGTCATCATCAAAACAGTTTAAGTTGGTTGCGCCGTTTGGGAGTCAATGTCCCTTTGGGTTATACAGTGTAGTGCGCATTTTTGGAAACTACGCACTTAATCTTTACCTGCAAATTGACTCCCAAAATGGTGAGCATGGTTGACACTATAGCCACGTGTGGTGGTGGAAGGGGGCCGATACATTTAACAACTACTGCGCATAGCCCATTCTTTCAAAGGTTGCTCACACCTTCCTGACTATACTGCTGGTATAAGACTAGATTGAAACTAAACTTTATAGACACATCTTTTCAAAATGATGATTGGTACCCAAACAATTTGTTTTTAAACATGCTCCCAGATAATCTTTATCTTAATCTCTTAATCGTCTGTTTACCGGCCATTACGCTTCCTTATTTTTAATAACAACTCTACGGAGCTCCACCACATTAATGTCATACCATCCAGATAAAGATATGTTTTATCTTTCCAAGTCGACTTACTTTTGGAACAAGTCGACTTTTCCTGATTATATATTTAGCCAAGATGACCTGCTAAAATTTAGACGACAACGTTTATCTCACCTATGATCTCACCTAGTTTATCCCTCTACACTTACCTCACCAAGACAAAAAGTTACTGAAACAAATAAATCAAATTACCACCTAATGAGTTACAGTAAGTCAACGCGTAGTGGTCAATTTAACTATTTTGATGTTTTGATAAGTGGTATGGCACTTCTGGAGCTCCATACTTTCATATTACGGATTGGAGAAAGTTGATATCAAACAGAATTTCGGATTTCCGATACTAATCATTATCATTTTCTGCTAGTTCTTGCTGGTACAGCCGTTCCATGTGGAATTCTCAGTACGGAGAATTGTTGGTTCCGAGATGAGCCTTTGGTATGGTCTTGACGTTTCGACCAGTGTGCTTGTCTTTCTCCTGAACATGAGCAGAGTACACTGTTCGAAACGTCGAGACCATAAACGAACGGCTCTTCCCAGAGTCAACATATCTCCCATAAGATATTTACGCATGATTGCACCTGCAAGAACAATACAAGGTACTCGAAATAGTTACCTCGTATTATCCACACTATGTCAAGCTTATTTCTATCGTATACGTTGTATACAGTGCCTTGACACAATGAAAGACAGCACTAACGCACAGCGCTAAATAGAGCACTTAATTGAACTGGCGCTTTATCAAATTGCTGTTATTATTTTATTATTTCTATGTTTACCATTATGTGATAGAAGTTCTTTTGAAAACGATTCCGACGACTGCTTGGGTAAGAAAGCAGCGAGAGTATAGAGCGGCTATTTGGAAAGTTGGTTTCCATGGAAGTGGTGGTATCTCCCCTCACCCAAGCGGATATTTCGACCTTCATCCGTGGTAATCCAAGCACGCTTTTACGCTTCGGTCATAAAACAAATGCAAACACCTTCCCCTCAGAAGTACGTAGACCCTCGAGTTGCGGCCTTGATCAAATCTACACGCATGCTGGATTAAATATCCTTTAGACTGTAATGAATACAGAGACTCCATTCCTACTATCAGGCAAAGATGTGAATGTAATCACTGCTGTGTACTTTTTATCAACACAACGGACTTTCAAATCGGAAGCTACGGTTTTGTTTAGTTTGTTTTCTTTAAGTGTCCAGAAATTGACTTGACTTCTTTGCAAACGAACACTCTTAAAAAAAACTAATAAATCCAGTGGGATACGTTGGGTTCTTATACACAATAAACACTGTGTCGTGTGACCTTTACAAAGATGATATTTTCAGCTTGTTACAAATACTAAATACTAATTTTCAAGGAATTTACCTATTTATAACTGATTAAATCCCACGCAGTGCTATTTTTGAAAATGATGTGTAATTGCTACGGATAAACTATAATCATAACTTACGAACGTAATATGCTGTACTGTTTGTCGGTGCAATATGCAAAACTCTCCCTTTGTGATATGTACTTCACTCTACAAAGCTCCGGCTCAGAATTGACAAAGATCCGGGTCTCGTGGGACCTGACCCATTCCGGGTCAACATGACCCGGAAATGGGTCAAACTTACCACTTTCCGGGTCAGCCTGACCCATACATGGGGTTCCTCCCTGGGACCCGGAGCTGAAAATAATTTTGACCCGGGAGTTTTAGCGTGTGTTAAAGCATCATCCAAATGTCTAGTTTTCAAGACACTTCGGTTATCTGTAATGTCATGATAAATTTGAGAAAACTGTTTATTGATATTAAATTTACATTGATATTCTGTTCTATCTTCTGGTTTTTTTTTCTTTTCTTTTTTCGATTCGAAACAGTACAAACCGAGCCTATGTGTATAAGATTAACACATTATAAATAAAATAAAAACATCGTGAAATAATATTTCTAGACATCTCATCTGATATTTATGATTCCGGAGGAGGTGTTGGTTGTTTAGGATTGTCTCGAATGAGCCCAATGGGGGTCCAATCAGAAGGAAACGCGGGAGAGAGAGCTGTCAGCACAAGAACGCAAAAATCTCCAATTCGTTTCGCTTCAATCGTCCTAGTTCTGACCCTCGAATCCAACTAGTTCCTCCGAGGGAACCAAACACTTGTTTTCCACCTCGATGATGTTGCGGCAATTTATGTCTCACAGCGAAATAATTGCATATTCTTGTTCAATTCCCATCCCATAAATAAATAATGCGGATCGCATACCCAGGAGTTTTACAGTATCTTTGGGTACATCCTGGAGCCTGCGGTTTGTTCCCACTTTCTAACAACTCTGCTCTTGTTGGAAGATGACAATTTTTAAATTAAATTCAATGCCAAATAAACAAGAAACACGTTTAGTCTTAAAACTACAACTCTGACAACTTCGTTTCAATTCCAAATTGTTTTGTTAAAAGAGCATGATAAAACAAATTTGTAAAGTTTCTATTTTATTTTATCCCGTGGTGGTAATTTATAAAATGTTTGCGTGCAACCATTCATGAGTGTAGTCATGCTCATTGGTAATGTTATCATTGTGAAATTGTATACGTACATGTATCCTAACAACGATGAGTTGCGAACCATTTCTGAGAGACCTGACCTCCTAATCTTGAGAGGACACAGACAATTTCTGGGCAATGTAGAGTTTGAAGTATTCACTGTCTTCTGGAAACGGTAAGGTGAAACATGCAGACTCTTTTGTATGTGTCTTTCGTAAGCTAGTATTTACACATTCTTAACTTAATGAAGTACTACACACCCTTATGGCAGTTACGGGGTACTTTCATTGTTGTTCTGTTCCCTTTTCTGAAGACATTCTTTGTGGGGTTAGAAGAAAGAAAACATTGCGGGGTAGCATTGTTTAGTTATCAAAAGTACCCCGTAAGTTTCATTTCATTTCCTTTAATTTATTCTGGTTGTGAAGCCAAGGACTCTCAGAAAAGCGAACTTAATCAATGTACTATAGCCAAAAACCCAAGGAAGGAAGTTTCAGTTTTAGATGTGGGAGGAAAACCCCAGAGATTTTTTCCAGGGAAAACCACTAACCCCATCCCCTAAAACTGACACAGATTCAGAATCCCATCCTCTGTAAAAACTCCCGGTAAGGGTTGACTCAGATTTCCAAGCCCCGTGGTGCCTGAGCATTTTTTGATCAGTATGGCTCTGAGTATGTGTCAAAATGACCCAGAAATGAATCAAACTGAGCCCAAATCAGTTAAGATCCCTTTGTTGTACCAGTGTCTGGACCGGCCTGACCCAGCCCTGGGTCCCGGAATCCGGGTTGATTTTGACCGGGAGTTTCTAGAGTTGCACCAGTCCATCTTGTTTGTCAATCTGACCCCAGTTCTGGTGGCCACAATGGTCGATGCATCTTTGATCGGGATTCGGTCACTTTGACTCCGATTTTAATTTATTGCGATCTGGTAGGTTTTTCTCTTTTCGGTTTGTTGCCAAAGGTGTAGACATTATAAAAACCAACACTGACGCTGAGTCACAGGACAACCATCACATGTCTACCTATTTGCAACCCCCATTATAACGTGAAGGAAGGAAATAACGTGCTATGCCCCAAATCACACGTTAAGCCTCGGGGAATCTGCCTTTACATATTTTGATATTGGTTGCACTTTTTGGCGAGGGTTACAATCGAAACAATTCCACAGGTCTTTCTCGTGTTACCAAAAACAACGACTCCGACAAAATCCGATCTTTTAGAGGAAAACGGGTCTTAAATTATTCAGATGGGGAATAATCTAAGAATAATAAAAACGGAATTGAGAGAGATATCTGGAAAGAAAAGATCAATCTATAAATTGGTGGAAATTTTCCTCTTGAACTGAAAAAATTGCTTCGAGTTTAATTGAATTTTCATTACATTTTGTGACAAAAGATAACTTACATGCATGTCACAATTTAACAGAAGGTATATAGAATTATAATTACAACAAAGGGAAATTGAACAAAAGTAAGATATCACAAACACATGAACCCGCCTGTACAATGTACAACACGACAGGCAAACATCCGGGGACTTATGTTGTGTGAAATGAAGATACACGGAATTAAACATATTAAACTACAACGTCAAATCGGTGCGATTTGGAAAAGGTAAACATATCCTTTTTTTTTATGAGAAATTGAAATCATAGTCCAAAACAGCATTGAATTGGGTTTTCTTGCAAGACTTGTATTGTAGACCTTGTTTAAGCCAAGCTTTTATTTGCTGATCGATTGTTTGATTAAAATAAATTAACTTCAGTCGAATAACCAGGGGCAGTCTAATAGCCAGCATTCCCCCAGCGTTTTGAACCGCATGCTTTGTATCATAAAGCAATATTGTGCTTAATAGACACGGTGTACTATTTTGTATTTGAATGGGATAGTTAAATCAAAAGGAATTCGGCTCGGTCATAAAACATACATAATATTTGTTAGCTGCTCTCTTATAGAAACTGAGAGGGAGGGAAGGGGGGAGGCTGTAGACATAGACCTAATTGGGAATAACCCAATATAGTATTTGTGAGTGAATTTCCATTTTAGCTTAATTGGGTTAAATACATAAAGTCATGATACAACCCAATGCATCCTTGGAAGTTATTCCGCCTGACATCTCATTTCTAAGTAAAGGAGGAACAGGCCTAGGTTTGAATGGATCATAACTGATTCCACACAACATGTGCACAGGCTTCGGCTTTATTAAAGAGCTGCTATCATTCAAATGGGAGGCACAAGCTTTGACAGATTCCTTCACAAATCAGATAGAGCTTTTATGTCTAATTACTGGTATATGTTTTCCTTCGCAGAGCCGAAGCGATAAGGGTGGGGGTAGCAAGATTGATCAAACATGCGGTCTTCCTTTAATGCTTACAGAACACGTTTGATTAAAATGTCTGTGAATACTTTGTTAAAGCCCAAGAGAATCAAGTCCTTACACAAAACAACAGTCTGTTATCGTTCCACCAGACCCGGTGTTATTAGCATCCGAAATTGAAATGCATTTCGTGGACTATGCATCTGTATGGAGCCTGGAAAATTATGCTATAGTTTGGAAGAATGTCCTCTCAAAGTTTACTTAAGTTGAAGACTTCCGGGGGATTCTGTTCAATTTTGGTGTCTTACGATTTCTGACAAACGTTGGTGGACGCTTTATATTGGAATTATATAACATCGAGTTTGGAAGAGGAAGGATAGCAACACAATAAAAAAAACCATGAATGTATAATAACAATAAAACAATATTTTGTTATACAGCGTTTTAAGGGGCACGTTGCCTTCGAATTGGGCGCTTTGGGCTTTAAAAAGGGTTTGTTATGAAACGAATAATGGTTGGAAAGGTGTTTTAAAAGTAGAATACAATGATCCACACAAATATACCTCAACATTATTTGATTTTCCTTTAACTTCGTAGACGCCATTTTGTAGAACCAAATGTTGGACTCCACAAAATGGCGGACCGTGTTCGTTCACGAAGTAAAAGGACAACAGTTCCTGTTTTTAAAACATTTTTCCAACCATTTTCATTTCATAAAAAAAACACGCTTTTATAGCCCAAAGTGCCCGGTCCGAAGGAAACGTGTACATTTAAAAAATTTGCTGCAGAATTGTCAATGTTGTATTATATTGAGTACAACAGAACAAGCTTTTGACGATTTCAGCAATAATCCTATACACATTTTGTCCGGAATAAAAGAAATTGTGAATACAATAGTCATACAGCAGTTTTGCCATTATTACCATCAACATAGCTTCCAACCTGTCCGCTGTTGTACCCTACATCTAAACTTAACAATCTGACTGGTTTAATACAGTACTGTATGTAGGTATACTGCCTCTAACTTAACATCTTTTCCCCCTGCCCTATCCCAAATGGTTTCAAAGTGTTGAGCGTTTGGTGATTGCCTTATGAATATTTACGAGCCTCTGTTTTAATTATTCACAGGTATACGTTTAATACTTCTGCATTTGAATTGACAATTTTGTAATTTGAATTTTAAATGTCAACAGTCATATACACACTCTTGAGGTTTGTTTCCTGCGATTGGCAATTTGGTTTAGCTTATTTAAAATACTAAATGAACCAAATTAATGATGTGATCTCTATCAATTAATCCAATTATAGGCCTATAGATTGCAGCATTCTTGTTGTCATATCTGGGAACGCAAATATTTTAAGAGACCATCGTTAATTTACGGTCCTCTCTGGGAAACTGGACGTTTCTAGATGTCAGTTTGAGATGTTTTCCCTGGTCTTTATTATAGTCTGTGCGGTAGATACATGATAGAGCCCCTCAAGGCTGCATCCAGACATATGTAGGGGTAGGGTGTGAATAGTCACAGGGTTGGACAACGATGTTGTTAAGCTACGTAAGCAATTAATCCTCTGAGAATTGTTTAAAAATTTGAATAACTCTTTGTTTATCTTTTTTCAAACTCTAATGTGTACTTCACGTGAGGAACTAATCTCAAACCTATAATTGGATTGATTAAAACGGGTCTAACTATTGCATTTGGGAATGACGATCGGTGTGATTGGGTTTTGCCCGAGAATGTATGGACCATTTTATTGTACAGTGAACTGATGGTTTCTTACCATTAATCAAGGAGTTTCACTTTGATGAGGGACAAATCAATTTCAAGCCATTCACAAAAGATTTACTAAGTTATCTAACCATTTTGTGTGTGCAATGCTTGATAAGTTGTTACACTTGATAACAGAGTTTCAGTCTCTAAACTAATAATTGGTTATCACCCATGCAGGGAAACTTGCCTTTTCACTGCAAGTGTACATTATATTTTAAGATGTTGTTGAACGTGTTGTTAATTCCTGCCTTATTTAAAGGATCATTGCTTCATTTTTAATCTTCATATTATTTGGAAAATTACTAAGGTTGTAAAACAGCAATTAACCTTATTAGCTGTTCCCGTGTTAGCAGAAACAACAACAACTGTTTTATAGTGGGAAATTCTCTGTACTGTTATAACTATGCGTGATTTAAAGAAATTTAAGCAATTTTTTTTTCGGGGGGGGGTGTGGGGGGGGGGGGGGGGGGGGGGGTCGTCAGGTGCAATTTTATCGACTGTTTCAGTAATTTAGACGAGCATATTTCTTTGTAGAGAATTGTACTGGTAATCATTATATTGTCAATGATATTTCAGATTGAAACTCACTTAATCGTTCTGTTTTTTGATAATCATCAATACTGTACTTCAGCTCCAGGAGCCACTAGCCTCTTATAACGTCCACGCACTGCACCGACCTCCCTTTCCCATGGTACCGGTGGATTATCATAAACTCCACGTGCTTTTGTCCAGCAATTATCATAAGTAAATTACAGCCAGTGTTTTTTATATTCACACATTCACACATAATTCTCGATCCGAATAAGAATTCGATTACCTTAACCACTTCATTTAAATTCAAATTTCTATTATTACTGAATCGCATTACTGGAAGCCGAAGTCCACGTATATCGTGTGTACATCCCCTTGGGATTGTTAACCAGCGTCCTACATAACATTATGTGCTATTTGTACTAGTCCCAGTTTACCAGACATTTTCATAATCGGTCTTCTTTAGATCACGGGTCACTGTTTTCACTTGAAATCAAGAGCAAGACTTTCTTCCACACACACGGTAAAAGAGTAAATCTAATAGTGGTTCAGTCAGCCGCTAACGGTAACGGAGAAATGCTGCTCCAACACCGATACTTGATTTTTATTGGATTGGCTACGAGTGTTAAACACGCACTGACTGCATCCTACTACGAGAGGTACAGCGTATCTTAAAGCGTTTTGATGGATTGAGGTAGTTTACCCCAAAACAACCAAACACAAAATGTCCATATTTAACGAGAGCTTTCTTGGTATGAAAGTTGATACGGATACCAATCCCTTTTCAGTATAATTATGCCGGGGGAGAGACTGAACGTCTCATTAAAAAAAACACACAATGTGTCTGAAAAAGCAGGTTTTCCTGCTCAAATGTTTGCTCCTAATAAAGTAGGCTATACTAATACATAAGCTATGTTAAATAAAGATAGTCAGTACCCTCCATGGACGGTCACCGTGTTTGCATCCGCAGAAAACAATCATTATAATTATGCATTATCTAGTTGGTACGGTAAGTTGTGACGTCATACATGCTCACATACTCGGCGCAAGGTTTTTGCTACTTCCCGCTCTAAGATCATGGTTTAAATATTGTGTAATATTTTAATCGTTCGAAGACATTGCTTATGACATAAACTGCTGATCTCGAGAAGAAATTGAGACTTTCCAAAAACGTATGTGAGAAGCAAAATTCAAAACCGTCTATTTCATCCTCAAAGAAATCACCGGTACCTATTGCACTTCCTATATATGGGCCTCTGGTGACCGTTTTTTGAGCCAGTTTGTGTGAAATCAGTGGGCTTATGTCACACTTACAAACAACCTGGGTAAGCTCGTAACGACCTATAAAACACACAACACTGGTGGAAAAACATCATTGTGTGGACTGTGGGTCTTTGGGGAAGACCAGAGTCCGTCTACGTCACTAACCTCCTCTGGTGAAATACTGTCTTCTTTTTAAAAAAACAAGTTGACCTTAAATAAGTAATAGGCCTAAAGTGTTTCTTTTAATATGCCTACCTACAGGTTTTACATCTCCCTGGAACTATACTTCCATTTGAAACAAGGTAATCTGTGCTTATTTTTTGATTGGTCATTATATACCAAGAAGTTATCGTCCACTGATTGCGTTGTCTGTAAGCTGTTGAGTCTACGCTTTCATTTGCTTGAGACAAATACACGACAGATTGTAGCAAACGCACAGCTTGCAGTCAATGCGCATTTCACCATACTTGTTCATTATTTACATTAGGCATATTACAAATGGAATTAAATTAACAGCCAGTCATTCCCCTTTTCCAGGGAAAAACATAACAAAACACGACTTTTTGGGGAGTTTCAATTCCCACAAGGGGTCAAAGGTCAAGTTCAGTTTGCGATGCACTTAATATTATCAATAGACAGAGCCCTCATGAAAGTGACGACAAATTACAAACCCACATTAAAATGGTATAAACTTACACTTTATTTGATTCTCTTTTAGAGCGCAATCGTAAACATTACGTCATCGGTCATCAAAAACAAAATGGTCCGTATATTCCTAGGAGGAATGTGTGTGCCAGTAATCTGCAACAACAAAAAATCTTCACTTGTGTTGTGATCATTTACTATCCTTTCTACAGTGCCCCAAATTCACATGGTAGTGTATACAATGTACTCCTATATACTACAGAAATTCAGAGCGTACTCGAACACCTTAGGGAACCTCAAATTCCCGCTTACGAGGGGCTCCAAGGTCAAATTCAGTTTGTGATGCACGCAAATTCCCCAAAATAAAAGTAGTGTAAAATTGTAAGCCTGCAACCTCACGTTAAAAAGGTGTAACATGACACTTTAGTTGATAATCTTTCAGAACGAAATTTGAAACATGACGTCATCGCGTCATCAAACATCAAAAACAAATGGGTCTGTACAGTCCCTTAAAGGAATTTGTGCGCCAAATTCAATGCCGTTTTGGTTGAATAGCATAGAAATTCAGGAATAATCTAAAAATTCTCTGTACACAAATGTACAGACCATATTGAAATGCACGACATCGAACATTTCTGGATTTTGACACAAATTGCACTAGAAGAGTATCACAAACAATGATATTTTAAACTGTTTGTAATTTGTTTCCCCATTTTCATTTGGACTCTATGTATTGCATAATTAGGGGATTTGAAACTGATCCACACGTTCCCAAGACTTCCTTGGTCTATTGAAATGAAAACTCTTGCTCATCTTTAGAGAAACTTTAACTGAGAAAACAGAATTAAATTTCTGTTGCAAACTGCTTACCAACCAAAAGGACCTATGGTATAAATGTCAGTGGCCTGACATTTCGACCCATAGCAGAGTCTTTCTCTGAGGCTATGACAACACATGACACATAAACAGGTACACTGGTGTAACCAAAGCAGTCAAGTAGAAAGAGAGGACAAGAGAAACAGACAGAAAGCATACATAAAAAGCAATGGATGAACAATGAAGAGGGTGACAAGGGGGTAGGGAGCTGTGAACAATCAGCCACGGGGATGGGTGTTCACATTGACAGCGTTTCAATTCGATGAAGACACGATAAACTATTGTTATTATATCTTTCTAGAAACCAAATTAATACCCAATCATTGTGAACTTTAAGTAGAAGTTCAGATTCAAAATATTCCAAAGATTACACTAATGGGAAATGTATCTGAATTCAAGAGCCCGAACAACTTTATAACTTATCATTAAAGTTACCGTAGACGAAGGAAATAATACTTTTAAATTGTTGATTTTTTCTGTCACATTATCCAGTTTTCTCCTTGTACGGCAAAACGGATCTAGCTGAGGTAAACTGTTCCTAAATCAACAACG
This sequence comes from Pisaster ochraceus, assembly GCA_010994315.2. Lineage (NCBI taxonomy): Eukaryota > Metazoa > Echinodermata > Asteroidea > Forcipulatida > Asteriidae > Pisaster > Pisaster ochraceus. The sequence continues at coordinate 25,192,505 of CM021526.1, read as the reverse complement.
AAGTTTCTTAAATGGTGCCGTTACCTTTAAAATCTAACGCTTGTAATAACTGTCAGCCGATAAACAACTAACGACAGAACCAATATTATAAACACGACAGAAAACAATAATTACACAATTAGACCGTGCACTCCGGTTGCCGTAAACCCCCACGTCTTCTCGAAAACGACTCGTGACGGTCATGAATTTAAATCACGAGTAACAAAGTCGATTCCCCCTTCCAACTGCATTAACCAATGTTGCCAGTCGGGAAAAGTGATTGGAAATTATCTATGCCGCTTAAGTATGGCAGAGCGGGATTAATGGTCGCACGCAGTCGATATCTTTAGGACGTGGAACACGACGCAAAGTGGGAACATATGGCACCCAATTGTGATTAATTGAATATTTAGCATGATCCGAGATGAGCATTGACGCAGTGTCTCAGGGAAGAAACACATTCAAGATGTTAAAGACACAGCATGGGTTGGTTTATAAGAAATGGTCTAATACTCCACGCAGGCAACGAAGGCGAGAGTAGTCACCGCTATGGTGCCAGTTTAGAATGCCGGCCCAGTGGAAATGAAGGTACCCTTTGCTTAGGAAAAAAAGTCTCGTCCTTTTAGGAACTACCAGTATGGTAAGACACGTGTGCCTCATAAATTTGCCGTGGTACATAGTCCTGAGAAAAATTCCCGTGCCTAATGCTGCCATCTTCGAGAAAATTGACTTTAAATCCCAGCTTATCCTTCTTGCCTTGCAAAGAACTAAAACAAGGTACCAACAGAATACATGTTCTATCCCCCCCCCCCTCTCTCTCTCTCCCCTCTCTCTCTCTCTCTCTCTCTCTCTCTCTCTCTCTCTCTTAAAAGCAAGTACATACACGATTTCTTCCAAGTGAGCAATACGGATTTCTCCGAAACTATATGTTTTTGAGTGAATATTCAGCCTCGGAAAAAAAACCTAATATACAACGCCTTTAAAGACGAACACGTTGAGAGATAATGACAATAAATGCTCGAAAAACATCTCTGTTCGCCATTGCTGATTGAAACAACGCACAACACCATCCAATTGGTTTGTAGAATGACAATGGTCTCCACATAGATACACATAGTCTGTATGTATGCTTCGTCATCGCACAGGCAGATTAGTTATAATCAGACATGGGAAGCCTGCACTAGGGAATAACGTTAATGTTATGAGATCGTGCACTCATTCATACCTTCTAAATTTTCAAGAAATATACTCTAAACTATCATATCGATGTTATTGGTGTTCGGTAGAGTTCCTTAATTGCAGTGGTTTTGCTGCCAAGATACGCCTATCCCGGTTGAGAAAGTGATGTGATTTGTACACAGTATGGGCCTAAGTGTTTACAATGGGGTTGTTTTGGCATCTTCACACATCTCACCAGCGTGACTATTCGGTAAAAGTAGTTGTGAGAGGTTCTCGAACGTTAACATTTCCCAGTAATGTAATACAACATTTACATTGGATTGTTTTTATGGGACTTTGAAAGTTTCTATCTATGCTGTACCAATCCCCTTCACCAGTAATGAGTGGGTCGTCGTCGTCGTCATCGTCTGTGATGTTCTGAGCGTTTGTTCGGCGGGCAATCCCCTTTAGTGTAACTATTTTGGAATTTCTGCCACGAGGCGGTATGAGGTTGAAGACCCGGCTACATCACGGTTAATACCATGAAACTAACCTCAGGAGAGTGAGACAAAATAATTGTCAACATGCAGTCCCTGGAAACGAGGTGGGCGAAGAGAAAATCTTTAAGACAAGTTGTGTCCCAGAGGCAATTAGCAAACCAATTCCTGGTTTCGAATTCAATTATGAGCCCTCTTTAAAGCAAAAGAATTTAAAAAAATTATTTTAACAGACGGAATATCGTACCAAAAGGCTCGTCATAGGTATGTTTAAATACTCTTATGCAGCTCCGTGATCGTTTCTATGGAAGGCAAAGTGGTGAGCAAAGTTTGTGTACATAATTTGGACATAAATAACAACTCAAGTGACGAAGATTAGAGCAGGCTAATCAAAAACTCAGCCCACGGTTCTGATAAGAACTATTACGACAATGTTCCAGTACAGAATCATTCCGAAAATTCACACTCGTAGATAATGTGATTGTGCTTACCGATACCAATTATGTCGACCCAACAGCATGCAAAGCCTCAAAAAACGTACTTCATGACAGTACTTCAGACGGTAGTAGGCCTATTTCTCTAGAGAAATATTGCGCGTATCAGCTACATAATCACTGAGCTCTAAGATTGAAACTATTCAAATGTGTTTGTACTAATTACTACAGGAGCCCTATACTGTTCTCAAACCAGTATAATCTTGCATTTTTATTTTCATAATCATGATCAATACTATTATGTGGTGGGATTTTTGGGGAGAGTAAATTCATTCCCATCCATTAGTTTCAACAAACACATAATTCATCCAGCAGGCGGAAATTGAATTCACATTAAGTGTTCTTGATCATAGGCAACATTCAGAAGCGTACAATCCTCTGCCCCCATTCCAGTGGATTTTTTGCTCGTACCCATTACTCATAGGCCAGGTAATCTACTGATTCCAATTGTCATGCAGCGTTGTCAGAATGACAATTTATGTGGCTACGGCTGTGGCTAGTACACTGTCCAAAGTCAAAGACGTTCAATTTGCACGGCATCTTCTCTTACAATGTTTGGTTATTTCTTACGTATGAATCGATAACATTGAGTTTCCTCTCTATACTTTGTACCTGGATATTCTTCCGGAGTCCCCCCCCCCCCAAACAAATGCCTTTTGAAGGTCAACTTACGGACAAAGAATTGACTGCGCTGCATTGTGTTAACCACTCATCACAAACCTCCCAATTCAATCTTCTCTTGATTAAAATGTGTCAAATTGTCCGAGGAAACTCCCCGGGAAGGTCAAGAAATCAGAGTGTTCATCATCTGAAGCGGAAATACTATACTGTGGTTGTAAGTCATAAAACTACGCCAAATGGTTCCACTGATTCGCGTGGTTGACTCTAGTGGACATAATCCCATTAGGCGGTTTTTTAAATCAATGCTTTGAACATTTTCATTTTTACAAAGAAGGTGTATATTTTTGCAATGACGGCTTTGAATAATAAAAAAAAGTAACAAAAAGTGTCCTTCTAGGAAAGTATGCCTTAAAATTTTTTATAGGTTTTTCACACAAACATGTGTGATGGTAGAGTCAATTCATTTCCGGCCATTACTTTGTCATTCATTGAACCTATGAACATTTTGTCACAATATGCCTAAGTGATTGTGTTTTACTGGGAAAAAAAAGAAAAACGCTGTATGTTTTAAAGATAAGCAATGATGATTTGGGAGGTCTCCAGTTTTCTCGAATCTGGCGGTATATTCCAGGTGGGAATATTTCTCCAGAGCATAACTGGTATAAAGTTAATAATTAGTCAGCTTTCAGATTGAATTTTTTTTTTTTTTCCCATATGTCTCTAACGAGAGTACTTTATAATATTTACATACAAATGTTGTTACAATATTGGAAAACAAATTGAAATACACTGAACAGTATTTATTTTCAGTGTCCTATTATAAATATTGATGTGAGCAACACAGAGGGCCAACTCAAACCAGATTGATCAAATGCAGAAAAGCTCAAATTGCTTTGATCTGCAAAGACCCACATCTGCTAGCAGCACAAGGACAACAACAATTACGAATGAATAAATAAAGTAACAATAAAATCATTACATTGCAATTTAAAATACGTCTAGCACACCTGGCATTTTATGAAGAATATTTCAAAAAGTAATTTTGAGGTATTTTGATAAAATATGATTGTGTCGATAAAACATAAAAACAGCGCAGAGTAGTCATACTTGGTATTAATACTAAGAATACAAATTAATTAAATATGTTTCCAAACGGTGTATTGTTATGACTTGGATTAAACCGATAAACCCTTTACACTAAGTTTTGACATGCTGGCAAAATGAAAAACTGGGCAATGATCAAAATGTTCTTGATGGATATGATACTACTTGGGTCCCTGTAAATAATGCCACGTGAAAGGGGTCATTCAATTCAGTTCCAAGATGAATTTTGTTTTACGAGTGGACAAAGTTTCTTGTAGTTCTTAAGAACCCTTAAAATCCCAAAATCCTCCCATATCCAATTGCCAGAGTGAAGGATTCAGAAGGACTAGGGCCAGTAGGCCCAAACAACAAGTGCTTATCACTAGGCCAGGCCTACCAATCTTATCCAAGTCTAAAACACTTGGTGTGGGGTGACACAGGAGGAGAGGATATTGGAGGAATTGGGTCACATGCTAACCAAACTGCCTAGTTGAAGTAGTTTGAAAACCAATCCTGAAAATGTTTCCGCACAATAAGCAAAAACGATAGCCTACATCACTTTGACTGTAATTCCCTTTTCGAGGCGAGTGCGTCAGGCGAGCTCTAATCTTTAGAATAAATTAGTGAACGTCCTTTAAAGTAGGAAACGATCACACCAACAATAGAACGAAATAGTAATACGTCACCTGCAATCTGGGCATCGGAAAGATCATCGATCTGAACAGAGAAAAAGAGGGGAAATCCACACAATAATTATTAAGGTACATGTACGATACATAACAAATTTTAAAGGGACACTTTGCCAATCAGATTGGGCGCTTTGGGCCATAAAAAAGCTTTTGTTATGAAATGAATATGGTTGGAAAGATTTTGTAGAATATAATGATTCACACAAATATGCCTCGAAATTGTGTGGGTTTTTTTTCCTTTTACTGCGTGAACTTACACGGTTCGCCTTTTTTGTGGAGTCAAAAATTTAGTTCACGAAGTAGTGGGAAAACCACCCGATTAAGAGGCTTTTTTTTGGGGGGGGGGAATTATTTAATTCTACTTTTAAAACATCTTTCGAACCATATTCACTTCATAACAAATGCTTTTTACTGCCCAAATCGCCAAATCCAAGGCAACATGTTTCTTTAAGAACAGTGCAACTATTCAAACTCTCATTGTTTCCGGTCATACTGGCCTATCATAGTACTTAGTGACTATGACTTAATTATGCGTATTTCTATAAACATAGGAATTGACTGGAAGTGGAATGGACTGGCACATAGCACCATTTCAAATATAAATAGTTATTGAAAATTCACACGTCTCCATGGTTTTTTAAGATTAACAAAACGAAATTATAAAGTATTACATTTAGAACTGTTTGTATTATAATACTTAACAGTTCGGATCTCGTCAAAAGTTGAAAAGAATCAGTGTGAATTTTCATTAATTAAATGATTATACCCGAAATCCACAAGTATTTTCAAAACTCACACGCCTCACACGAACTCACACTCAAAACTCACGCAAACTTGTTCGTACTGTGCTTTTGTAAGGTTTTTATATAAGGTTTAACCAGACGTGGAAGTGTAGACCTACAAAGGCTCACGATATTAATTCCTACCTCCTACGTTGATTTGCAATCCATATTTGATAATAATCATTTTAAAGATTGGGCTGAAAAGACCATTTTCCCAGAATGTGTAACCCTTCACTTGGTTGTTTCACTGTTTAAACAAGTGTTGGGTTACTCGCAAAGGCGTTTGTGGTAAAATCATTGTGTGTTATTGGGTTTTTGTGTACAGTCAATATTTTCCAAATGTTTAGGTCAAAGCAAATTATGTTATTCCTCAGTTCAATAAGAATTTTGACAATAACTGTTATTTAGATTGTATACTTCTTTGGTGTGACTTCCGGATTAAGGTAGGCCAAAAAAGTGTTAGTTCTAGTCACAGAGCTTTATGTTTTCACTATTGCTCGTTTGTAGAGAATTTAGCACTGGTATGAGCTTGCAGATTGAAAATAACAAATTTACATTTTGTGCCTTGACTTTAATAATATTAAAACAATCTTGATTTTACATTTAGCAATAGAGTAATGCGGGGTCAACCATTAGGATTGCTTTCGGTTAATTACATAGACATCGACCAAGAGATCTAGAAAATGGTCCATTATGAGCGGGTTCGGCTATACAGACAATAGGATCTACGATTAATGGATAATGTTAACTTTCAAACACATGGCTTAGTCAGCATTGGACATACAAATATTTTGGACGAATTTAGAGCATTGCAATGGTTTTCAAGAGAACAATGGACTCCATACAAGGATTAATGTAATGTTCATAATCAGCTGGTGTAGATGCATCTTTAAGAGTCAGTGCAGCGTGTGGCGGTCTGGCAATGAGCCGGGTAGAAATTCAATTGAAATGCTATATCGGGATGTGTTTACACTGGTCAACCATGGATTGTGCATGCCTGGCATATAGAAAGGATGTCGGGAATGACGTCCTAAATAGGAAATAAAATCTGATTAAACCATAAAATCTGATCAGGTTTATTGATCGACGGGAGGTGGTGAGATGGTTCAAGAATTCAGGGATTATACAATGATGATAAGGTGAGTTATACTTACCGGTTTTTTCGCACTCTGGTTTCTCTGTGCAGACATGGTGAAAGGTACTCAGACGACCCCACACCACCGATACATCACCACTGGATGTCACTTCACAGATGTTGGTTTTGAAAAGCAGATCAAACTAAATTGCCCCCGGGGTGAGCACCAGCGATAAACACGCACACAAAAACCTATCCCGTCAGCTTAGTAGTGGACGACGAAAACACACACTGAATAAACATGAGTAACATGCGCAGTAGCACGGTACTATAATCCAATGCTATACGGCCTCACTCGCCCCCAGTCCACTAGACAATTAATTAGCTCCGTATGCAAATGCAGTACCAATTAACGTGTACCCTCAAATCTCATCAAGAAATTGAGGAAGCTGAGGTTTAAAGTGACACTTCAAACTATTGTCTGCGCGCGCTCTCTCTCTCTCTCCGAATGATAAGTAATTAAGTCCCTTGATTACGCGTAGACAACTTAAGCTGCGCGCCAGCTGAGCGATTGGTTATGATTGAATACAGAGAGCTGTGTACGCGAGTCTATATTTACCACAATAATACTATGATATACGAAATGTCAGTAGGTTAATGAGGAAGGGTCGTACGCTGCCCTTGAAGACGGAAATGAAACGCTGGTTACGCAGCAAAAACGTGTTAAATTTGACACATAGGGACGATATTTATACGCCGTATCGTCTGGGTTGCTTTATAGTCCGAGATACCGCACGTATACGTCTACTGAAGATAGCAGCGTCTATACCTCTCTTGCTGCCTACACTCAATTCCAGCCTACCATGCAACCACGGTATTGGCGTCTTGACGGAATATCACCATAGCCCGACAACTGCTATCGATGGGGAGATGTCTCGAATATCCCTGCCATACAGAGCTCGCTGAATATTCTCTTAGGTCACAGCAAGAAAAGAAAAACTAGAATCTACGCCAAATTTGCATAAATATCACCGGAAGAATTGGCTCAAAATCTCAAGATGACGACAGGGTAGAATGCCATATGCCTGATCAGGGTCTTGATGCCTGGGCTGGATCACTAGATGACAGCCAGCCCGATGTATTTCTTTTTACAAAGAAGAAAGCCCGAGCGTGAAAACGCCAATTTTGCATGAATTGCATGGGAAGTAGAGCTGAAACTGCCTAAATGTTTCGCTTTAAAGGTATCTTGTAAAGACTTCCAGAGAGTTGTGTCGCAAACAAGAATCACATTACGCTAATATTGCCGCATCGTGAAAATTTTTAGCCTTTTAGCATAGAATGTAACATCTGCGTCTATTTATATAAGTTTCTTGTTATGTAATAAAATCTGTGGGATAGTGCAATCATTCATTAAGGCCATAGAATTGTTTATTAATGTTTTATATTAAGAAGACCTACCTGAAATGTGCTCAAATGTATGGGAAAACGGCACATGTTGCATGTTTTGTGCGCGTTTAATGTCTATGTCCGAGTCTACACAATTAAAGTTACAAGAGGACAAGGTCATTTCCAAATAAAGTGACTTTGACTATACGGCTATTACTTTTGACTGCAACATTAACAATAACATTCAAGAATGGTCCTTTTCCGCAATCTGGCCGTAGCTTAAGTGCTAAAGCCGTTGATTTGGACGAGGCCTAGGATCGGATTCCAACTCAATTTTCTTCATTACATAACTGTCGTTTTCCACGGAAATACTTCTGGTCTAATCAACTTCCTAGACCTCCATCACAATATTGTGTGCCCTCTTTGTCTGATTCCCTGTATGCTTGATGGATTTAAAAAAGGGACCAGACCTTTTACTTTATTCAAGAGTCTCCGTTTGGCCAAGATGGGTTCAATGGAAGGTACAATGGCTTCACAATGTCTACACCAAGTGAGATTTTACATTAAAACTCGCAATAGAATTGTTCAGGACGGCTGATTGCAGACGATACACCACTACTTTAAGTTTGGTATTTTGTACTCCACCTAAGAATTTCGCCAAAGTGCAATTGACTTATATAGACATTCGTCATGGTGTAGTCAACTTTCTACTTATTCTTCCATCACAACCAATATAAACCAAACAGAGGCTGGGAGGGAAAAACAGTCTGGCCCCTTTTGGGGTGTAATTGAAATCGGTATTGATTATGTGCAAAGGCAAACAGCCGGAACATGACAAGATGGTGGGAAATTTTTTCACAGGATTGAATCAAACAAAATTCCTGACCTATTGTAATAATAGGACCTAGACTTGATAACACAAAAAAGATAAGGTTGATCTTAAGGGCAAATCAATCTTAATCGCTAAGCAAAGTGTGAAGCAACAATACAAGTTACCTGACTACTCATCTTAAGATGATAATACTTACAATAATAATGACAATAATAACAATAATAATAAACTCGTTTTTATATAACGCTTTCTAAGGGCGTCTCCAAACGCTTTTTATTATTTATTTTCAGACAGGTTTTTGAGGCTGTTGAATTATGAGACTCATTTATGTAACACCTTGTAAGGATTTACAAGGTGCTGCGGCGCACGCAGCTGCCACTGCCAGAAACACCTTCTCTTAGAGACAAGTGTAACTGGGTCCTTTTACGTGCATTACACAACGCACAGGACCTACGGCTTTACGTCCTATCCGAAGGAAAAAGCAGCAATAATGGTTAAATGTCTTGCTTAAGGACACAGATGTCAATTCCGGGACTCAAACCCACACCTCGCCCATCAGAAACACGGCACAATGATGCTTTGTGAACTCGACCCAGTACCCAGTTCATCGAGTGTGTTGAAGGCCGCCACGTACACAAATCGGCAAAAGCTATGCCAAAATACATTCAAACACATCAGAAAAGGATTTCAGGTCACATTGATAGGATTTCAGTTCACACTATATCATGTGCGGCTTGACCAGGGGGCTACGCCCACTTTCAACCAGGCTACTTAAATTGTTTCCCTGAAAAATGATAGGACGGCATTTTTGTCTGTATTACGACTCACTCCACCCCCCCCCCCCCACACACACACACACCCAAACACACTTTCCAAAATGTTCCGCAGCTACTGTGTAAAATAGGACACTACAAAGTAACTTTGTCGTGTAGAGGAGAAATTATGGTAAAGTGGCTCACAGGAGGTGACCTAAAGGCAAACACCTTCGATCACAGCAAAAGCTAAGGGGTTAATTTATTAGTCGTTTCAAATTATTTGGGGGAGAAAATAATATTGTGGCAATAAAATTGGAGGTAGATATGCGTACTGTTCTCCCGCATTGCAGGATGCGTGAAGACTTGGTGTCATGTCGACAACGTGATCAATGCGCATCAGCTTGTTAATCAATCGCAACGGGAAGGGACACCGGCACTACATTATTATAGCTATCGATCAGTATTGACTATACAAGTCAAGATTCATTCCGGTTGCCTGCGAGCCTTTGATGGGGGCGCTATCTGCACCCCTGCATCCAGCAAAAAGTGTACTAAAAATCCCGCGCTTTCTTTAATAAAACCTAGGTGGTTAACGCATGACAAACGGGTCTCGTAGAGAGCGCCCTCTATGCTACGGAACCAGAAACAACTCAAGTCCGCGAAGATTCAAATAAACAGAATTATACAATATTCTGGTATCTATATATGAACCCATTCAAAATCACAATAATAGCAATTAAACATAATCTTGACTGCGAGTTTTTAGCTCCTGAATTTCTATGTATCATTAGAATATGGCCATTCCGAAAGCCACGCCGTACAACGTGAGGGCTAACAGCAGATAACACCAACAGTTTTACGGCAATTTTCTTTTAACATCATCTAGCAGCTTGACATTCCACCTCTTACAGAAGCAGCGAGTGTTGTTGCGTAAAAGCCGGTAGCTGGTTGGAGAACTCCGGACAGCGGTGAGAAATACTTCTGCTTAGATTTGTTTGTGATATTTTTAGACAATGATAGTCATGAATGGGTTCTGGGTGGAGGGGTGTGGACAGTAACTGTTATGCCCAATGTATGTTGCGTTCACTGTAATGGGGTTCAGAAGACAATTCCAATAATCATAGTACATGATTCTTCTATTCAAATCAGCCTTGACACACATTGGTATTACAATGAAAATACTAAAGTACTAAAGTTTGTTAAGTATCACGTTGCTTATTCAAACAAGTTCCCATATGTCTACCCTAAACCACGTACTTTTAACGACGGGGTTCAAAAAGCGAATACACTGTGCTGATACTTCACTGCAAAAGACAAACACAATAAACGGTCTATATAGGCTATATCATTTCTTGACATTCTCTCCCCAGCATTGGAAAACCTCACCCTTAAATATTTTACCCCGTGTGCCGAGGGTCGATTTCTACCCCTTGTCAGTTCGGACAGGTCCCATGAGTTGAACTACTCTATTGTTGTACATTAAGTAATTACAGTTTGAAAACGTCTCACCAATTGTGAATGTGAAACTGGCATGGTGGGTCGGTTATAATGCGTGTGGTACTGCTGTTCTAAAACCAAAATCATCTTCAAAACAGAGTCATTTTTAACAAGTTTATTTTTCCTGTTATTTCAGAATAATTACCACAAAGGCAGCTCTATAATTTACATCTATATATTAGGACATGGTATAACTTTCTCAGATCATTCAAATGCAGTGGCCACATCATTAACTTATCTTTGCCCTACGCACACTTTGTTAGTAACCACACTAATTCACCATGAAACTTCGATAAATCATGTTTCACTTGATCACCGTGTACAATGTGTACTATACAGTGTATATACATTTATGTAAGTAATAATGTGCATACATGTGCGCTATGCACAGGCACAACATTTAATGACACCGTACGCTTGGAACAAAATACAAACTATTACACATTAGGCCTATAAACTTATCGTATAGATTAAACAACTTGTTGATCCAAGGATATTTAGAAAGAGTTACCCTCCCGGTTTCTTGCGTCCATGTACCGCCATTTCCCTATCATTCACTGCGCCTTTTCTAACGAGTAGGAGCAGGGTCCGCCATGCTGGTAAAAACAGTTATTTAAATCTGATCTCGCCGTTATTACTTGAGAGAGGAGAAAAAAGAACTCCTGATACTAAATCCGCCATTTCTACAACTGTATATTAACCGTCGGCAGAACACAGGCCTCTGCTTATACTTTTGTTTTGACCCGTTACGTCACTCCAGACTGAACTCCATGCTTGGAATACTCTCGGAAAAGACGGCAATTAAGTCGCATTTAGTAGCTGACGAGCACAGACAAAGGGTGACAAAAAGTTAAAAGTTTAACTCAAGATATTTGCATTTGGAAGTGTGAGAGACCAACATGATTGTGTGTACTCAACCATCGTTGGTCACTCTTGCACCTCATTCCATTAGTTCAGAGGATCCTTTTGACATGCACAATCTGACTTTTCTTTGTCATTTTGCATTGGGATTGTATCAACCAATTTTTATAAACAAGCAATAAAAAAAAAATCCATATCTTCGAATATTATGGTACTTTTTAAAGTAGCTGCATACGTTCAATTACATATTACCTCTGTCAGTAATAAAAACAAATTTTCTGTGTTGCTTTTTTAAATATTTTTTTATATCTGCATATCATGGAAGGTCAATCCAGCACCCTGGCTCAAAACAATATCGCGTTGTCACTTTTAATTTAAATTATAAGATAAATACTGGTGCAGCTTTTGAAACTCGTAATGTAAACATTAAAGATATGAATGTGCTTAAAGATATGACTGAATTCCCACTTTAACTTTCAAAGTTATATTTGTACGTTAAAACGAAATTAGGTTATTTTAAGCAGACATAACTTTAACAAACATTTAGACTTTGTGCAAAGTTTTCTAAGGGATTTTTTCCACCTAAAAACATACTTCCATATAATTTACACTACATGCCAACATTCTTCAATAAGCCGTGTTTGAGAATTTCCACTATTTGACGATACATTAAATGGGCGTTCTGCAAACATCTCAAATGTATATTGTCAAATTATGCGTAGGCCTATATGTTGCATCATGCTCACTCAGGTAAACGGAAAATTTAAAAATGTGTACCACTTTAAATTCCAGCAAAGACATTTGCTATACCTTATCTGTTTTAAAACAATTGCCAATTACACTTTTGTTCAATAATATCTATGAGCTTGCTTTGTCTGCTGATAGCTGTTGGTATCCCTGATAGACGCTTTATTGTTTTTGTCATCCCAGTACGACGAGTAGATACCTGGTCGCAGCCTCCACTTATTTTGTGAATACACACCGATGATTGTGTAGAACCTTGGCTTGTAAGCCATCCTACTCCTCATCCCAAGATCACGTAGTTTTCCTTCCATCTTCATCACATCAGCCTTGTCGGTGAAGTCCCTGGTGTAGACACTCACGGCGTGCATTTGCCCATGGAGGGCCTTCCCTTCACCCTTGTCTTCCAACGGCGACACTTTGGCGTGCGAGCCCAACTTGTCTGTCGCCGTGGCCGTGGCGATCTTTTCCCAGGCCTCGTCGATCTCTGTCCCGGTGTTGAAAAACAGAAGCCAAATACCGCTCAGGCACCTTAAATTAAAAAACAGATTGGAACAGGTTATTGGTTTGACACGTCAAAGTGAAACAAAGGTTTATCCACAACCGTCTGAAAAAATAAACACATGAAAAATGCTGTTTTATTTCAATCATTACATTACTATCACAAAGTGCAATACTTATACCCCCCTAAAACTGATTGATGATAAACACTTCGTTAAGTCACAACTGGGAGCCAAAAATCCACAGGTACTTTGTGTGAATGGAAATCCTTCCATGAGTAAATTCAGAACGTGTATAAAAAGGTCCTATACCTATATTTCAAAGCCAGTTTCTTGACTGTTTGGAAGTCGATGGTATCAGATGAGTCAGTTAAGTCTGCCCATGCGGCCTGAAGTCCTTCTGTATCACCGAGTCCTTCATCTTCGAAGCTTGGGGATCGTACAGAAATCCAACCAATTCCATCAGACCTGAGGGAAATTTTCATTATAAAGAAAACGCCGTTATAACGACATTAAAACATTCACTATATCCGTGTATGACTATTTTCGTGGCTGCTATTACAGGCCTACCCAAAACAAAACCCGGGAGCCACTCTTGATACTGTTTTATGTTGAAACCAGTGTATTGGCGAGTACCAGTGAAAGATACATTTAAAAAGTAATATTGTTGTCATGGGAAATTTGGAATACAAAACCTGCGTCAAATGCACTTTTAGAAAATTTCACACAAACCCTTAAGTAACGTCTCCTTCCTGTAGCACAGCGGATCATGGAGTTTGTTTATAAATTAATAGTATAATAATAAATAACAGCATTTATAAAGCACCAGCTCTAGGGCGCTGAACACAGTTATATGAGGAAAATGGCACTGTTTAAAAGGTATAGTATATGAACAAATTGAAATAAATAAAGATAACTGAAGATATTAAGATAACACTAACAATTTACATTAAACCTATAGTAATATGATGACTATACAAAATACAGTCAGGCTGAAGACATATTGCACAGTAAAATATATTGAAACATTCAATAAAAGTAGTCAGTTTGAAATAGATGAGTTTTCATTGCCATTTGGCTTCGAAATTTATTCAGTTCTTTCGGTTCTTTATGAATAAGACCCCCCCCCAAAAAAAAAAAATAAATAAATAAATAAAATAAAATAAAAAATAAAGAAATGAACGTGTACATTTGATGTTTGGTATGTGGCGTGATGCACCGGTGCCCCCCCCCCCCACCCACCGTGCCTTCATGTGTTCTAGGAATCTCAGGAATGCTTTAGAAATGTTTAAGGGGAACTTCTGTACAAGAGGAAAAGAGTGTGTTAAGTATGTGCGTGGACACCCTATGCCACATCGGGCATGGTAGAACATGTACATCTCCTCACCGTTTAACTTTTGATGGGGCACTAGTTTCGAAAAACTTCTGGAGCAGCTCCAGACGTTCCTCTTCAGGGTACTCGGACGGATCAAAGAAGAGTCCGTCCTCTTTGTAGGCTGCTTTGGCATCCGCATGAAGCCGGGTCGCACGCTCTGGATCCTCGAAACCCCGGACTGCGCCCGGTGCTTCCTGATCTGCGGAGTCTCTGCTGGAACTGGATGTCCTACGCAAAGAACATTTACCAAGCTCATGAGAATATATTACTCTCAGCTTATTGAACCTCACCGACCCTCTGCATCCTTGTGAACGGACATCGATAGCTCAAATAAATGCAACCAAACCAAAGAGGTGACAGACCGAGCCACAGTTGTAAATTTTAAAATCGGTGTTTATGAACTATGATGAAAGCAAGTAACTTGACAAAATAGAAGAATGATCAATTCTTTGCACTAGCTTTCTTAAATCTCATTCCCTCTTCTAACTTTTATTCCTTCTGCTCTCAAATTCAGTTTGTACCAGGGATATTACATATCATTATCAAACAAAATGCGGAGCACACTCACAAAAAAACCCATGCATTTGGAGGATCCTACTAGTTTCCAAGCTAGCATAGAGCCCAAAAGCCCCTTTAAAGAGCCTTATCACTCTGCGGCCATCTTTGTCAGATTCCCTGTATACACAGTCACACTGATAGTTTGAATTCTCAATTTATAAAAAGGCACCAGACTATTTTCCCTACCAGCCTTAGTTTGGCTAGAGTGGTCTGAATGGAAGAAACAGTGGATGGCTGGCACCATGACAAATGTCTATAGCAGCCGAAATAGGTTAGTTGGCAATTGGGCCCAATTTCATAAAGCTGCTTATAAAGTAGAAAATATTGCTTAACATTTGCCTCTAATCGAAAATGACCATGATATCATTGTGCTTAAGCAGCTCTATTAAATTGGGCACTGGTCAGCTTTTGGGAATGACTTATCCACATCCCAAGGACATCCCTAGCCCTTTCCGTCTTGGCTACCCACAGGTGAATATTGAATATAGGCTAGTTTACATTGAGCTCACATTTGTAATTTGGACAGACACCCAGCGAGGGCCCCAACCTGATCATCTTCGTCTGAATCAGACGAGTAGCTTCTCCTGCTCATCATGCGTTTCAGTCTGTCTGCAACGAATATGAAATAATGCTGTCAGAGAAATCAACATTGAAAACCATAAGGCCTGGATTAATTAATCTGAACGTTTATAAAGGCTTTTAATAAAAGACTTACCTTTCCTGGCTAGTTTAGCTCCGTCTTTGCTGCAATTGTTATACGCACTGGGTCTACGGGTGTGTAGAGTCTGAGTGGCCTGTAAGTACATACAGACTGACATTACTTCGCGTGGGAAATTCCTACTATCGAGTAAACGCTTGCGCAAGATGGGAATTCCCCTGCGTTGTAATGGTGGTCTACAAAGTACGGTGGCTAAGAGAGGCCAGTTGTATTTCAATGATCGTGTAGTTGTATGGTAGAAATTTTCTTGCACATATAGCGTCGTTTTCCTTTAACCCGTTCAAAAATTGTTATCAATCGTAAAACAAAAGAAACTTGAACAGATTGAGCAATATTTTATTATCTTTATTAACTGCAATCAACAGCATCTTATAATTCTGATGGGTTTTTAAAACTCGTACAAATTTTTCATAATACCCAATTAAACATACCATTAGGCCCCCCTATACAACAATGATGTTTTGTTTTTTTGTTTTTTTAAGTCATATACTGGTTTAAATAAACAAAGAAAAGAAATAATTTATTTGTCCACGGGGCAAACCTAACAAAACAGGATAATCTACTAATTATTTTCCCGAAAAACTTTTAATTTAATAATTTTGACTGATATGTTATTGTGATTTGTCATCGGATTAGACAACTTATGTTAACATCTCATCGTGCGTGTTGCAATTTTCCTTCTATGAACGTATCTTTACAATATGAACGTATAAATGTTGACATATTTTTTAATGTAGAAAACACCGAAACTGAAACTTCTGGACAACATTACATAACACGGTAGGCCTATAGACTAAACTTCTGCTATGGTCAGGCAATGGTTGTCAACACTAAGAACAGCTAAGCGTTTTCCCATTTCCTTGTGTTAAAGCGAATGGGTGTTTTGACATATTTCATTTGATATTTTGTAACTGTCAATGTATAATGTCCGAATACATAAAATTATACATGTTATATTATTTGATTAAGCAGAGAGCACATAGCAAACACAAATTCATATAATACTATTTAAAATTGAGGTCAGGAATGTAAAGAAAAAAAGAATAATAGGGAGACTGCCAAACTAGGTCTAGATAACTCAGTTGGTGGCATGCTGGCATGTTTATCCGGAGGTTGCAGGTTCAAAGTCCCGCTCTATTCAATTTTTCTTTAATCAATCCCAAGTTGTTGTTGTTGTTGTTTTTTAATTTGCCCAGTTAGTTTCCTTTGTTGTTTATTATTTGACATTCCAAATAAAAAGTCCCATCCATTTAGGGTGATCCCTCCCAGGTTGTATCGTAATCGTGAGTGTGATCCGCAGCTACGGGGCAGTTACAGGTTGAATGGATTTTCACTGGCACCCCGTACAAAGATAGGGGTGACAAAATAGGGAAACCGCCAACATAGGGCTAGAAACGTTAATCTGGTGGTGACAGGTTCAAGTCCCGGCCTGGTTAATTTTTCTTTGTTCAATCCCAAATAATAATTAAAAAATTAAGTACAATACAAACG
This sequence comes from Pisaster ochraceus, assembly GCA_010994315.2. Taxonomy (NCBI): domain Eukaryota; kingdom Metazoa; phylum Echinodermata; class Asteroidea; order Forcipulatida; family Asteriidae; genus Pisaster; species Pisaster ochraceus. The sequence continues at coordinate 25,175,413 of CM021526.1, read as the reverse complement.
CATATACACGCAAATAAAACACACGCAGGCCAATAAAATACATACACGCCAATAAAACACAGAAACGCCATTAAAACATAGAAACGCCAATAAAAAAACATACGCCTGCCCAGTAAAACACATTACACACCAATATCCACATACAGGCCTTAAGGACTACCAAAAAAGTTACAGGTTGGCTTGCTGAGTGGCGTCCCAACTTTGATCAACTTAAATGTTACATACCGATTAATAATGTATTGGATATTATTTGGAAAAGACTCAAGTGATTGTAGTCTGGATATAATAAAGTAAACAATGTTCAGCCAACTGAAAACTTATACCCGCTACCACAGAAGGGAGTCTAGCTCTGCCAAATGAAAATAAGCGATTCGAAATTTCCCACTTCAATTATGCCGTGAAAAAAAAATGTTACCCCAAATAATAATAATAAAAGGGTTAAAATCCTGTTGGAAACAAAATTTGACACATCGCAGCATGTAAGTATGGCAATTTGATCACTATTTTTGTGGAAAATGTTCCCTAAGGGTGGGGAAAACATACACTAGCTAATGGTGTTTCAAATTCCAACCTCGTCCCTTTTTTGAAAACGAAGTTGGGCTAATGATATGAATTGAACGGTTTTATTAATTTATGTGGATTTCATTATTATTATCACTATTATTGTTATTTTCATTAAAAAGATTTATTGAGCGCATTTCCACAAAAGACCAATGCGCTTTATAATAAAATGCACACGAAATACAAGGAAACATTGAATCAAAACACAAAAGCGCAAAAAACTAGTGAGAAAAAATTATATATAGATACAAAAATTTTCAAAGGCAACATGAAAACACCAAAGGCAACAATAAAACCCCAGTAATGCGTATTAAGTTGACGTTTAACTATACTATGCTATAGTTTCTTGTATACTTTTCTATTACACTATTTTTAAAACTCAAACAACATTGAAACTTGTGAGACGCTTTCATGAAAACTGGCTCTGAGATTGTTACTTTGAATTCTGAAATGCGTGCAGGATTCGCAAGGTTATAATTTCATGGATAACAATTTGTTTTCTGTATAATATAATCGTTTTTAACCAGTGCATCGAAACGAATGATTACAACTTCTCTCGCAAACTATGCTTTTTGTCATAAAAATATGTAATTTTTGATTCAATATTCACCATTTACTTTTCACTAAACGTTACATTACTAACTCGTGCATTAAACTGTTTACTTTTACAAATCAAGTTGTTTGCTATCACGAAAATCATTCAAAATACATTCAAAATCACAAATCTTTAAAAGTATGATTTTAATATCATCTTCAGAGTAAATAGCTTCTTCTCATAACATTATCTATGTTTTTATATTCAACATGCACGACTTTTTGTCCATTAATTATATGGAGTTTTTACTTACTCGTGCATTATTCAAGCATCTTTATAAAATTATTTATGTAAAAAAAGAGGGGGGCAATGGGCAGGACAGGAAAACTGGCCAAACTGGGAAACTTTCAAACTACTCTTTCGAGGAAGTCATTCGTAGGCCTGTTAAAAGTTTAAATTTCTTCTTCTTCTTCTTCTTCTTCTTCTTCTTCTTTTTTTTTCTCCTTTTTTCTTTCTTTTTTCTTCTTATTTTTTTCTCGGTTAAACAGTCAAGTATCAATTGTTTTGAAAGATAACTGCGTCTGCATGATTAACGCTAATGAGTTATGAAAGATTTCTCCCAAGTCCAACAACACTCAGTACTTGTGTTTCGATTCGATATTCACTGTTTTCTCGGCAAACTGAGCTCAGTATTGTGTTTAATGATCATCAAGGTGAGTGATGCATTAAATTGAAATCTCGAGGCCTCACTCGTGCACCAAAGAGCTCCGTATTTGCAATGAGAGCATTTTGGACCTGGGTTAGAATCTCACTCGAGAGGAGGGAAACACATGACTAGTTAATGTTGCTTCGTATTTTGGACTTTTTTCTCATTGCATTCCATTCCGAGACGTAAATTCCAGGGATCAGTCCATATTTATTCCGAGAGTATATCCCCAATTCGGCATAAATACCTGGTTTAAACTTTATTTGCGACTGATAAACATTACGTATTTTGCGCTCTATGGCGATGACATCAGTGTAATCTGTGAAGTTGTTCGTGTACACACTGATGACGTGACTGGTATGATTATAGATATCTGCACCTTCGGGCCTGTCGTCTAATGGCGTCACTTTAGCGTGTGTTCCCAGCTCACCGTTAACCGTGGCCGAAGCGATTTGCTTCCATGTTTCTTCTATGGTCTCAGTTTCAACAAAAAGGAGCCAGATACCACGTACACATCTTCGTGATGGAAACAAATACAATTCGTAAATAAATTTGTAAATTGGGCAATTTAGTTTAGACAGGGCTTTATCATATAAAATTTAAGTCAAATTTTTGCTGTATACAGTCAGTTCCTAACAAGTTTACTGCTCTGCAAGAGAGACGTTTTCGTTTAATTTGTGTTTTAAAACACAAAAACCATCCAAATGTTAACGTCAAATTATGAACTGCAGTCGTTTTTAATGTGTTATCAAAAGAATAGAGAGAAGTAAAACAATTCCTACATACCCATAAGCAACTGCTAAATCTTTGATATCACTAAAGTTGATGACATCTGTTGAGTCAGTCAATTTTTTCCAGGCGGTTTGAAGTCCTTCTTCATCAACTTCTATTTCAAAATGGCTTGGAGACAGTACCACAATTCGACCAATTCCATCGGATCTGCGGACACAAAATGACAAATAGTTACAATTTCAGTGATTTTAATTCTTATTTTTTTTAATTTATGTACATGGTAAAATTCTTTTAGTGATGAGAAGGAATCATTATTAGCTGAAAAATAAGAAAACGAAAGAAAAAAAAGACATATAGAGGTCCTTTAAAAAAAAAAGTTATTAACAGGCACACGCAGGATAAGGCTTCTTACCGCCGCCTAGTCTTCGAGGGTGCACATTTCTCTAGAAATTGAAGAAATCTTTCATGACGTTCATTTTCCGGATAATCAGAAGGATCAAAGCGGTACGAATCCTCTGTACTTGCTAACTGGGAGTCCGCGTACCGCCGATCAGAGAGAGTAGGCTCTCTATTCTGGAGATGAATTCCTCCCCCCTTGTGTGAGCTCCACATCTCCCGTTGCTGCCCTCTACCAAGATGGGCGTTTGGGGACTCGCGCCTCCTGTGGGGGATTGTTGTTGGGGTCATGGTCGCTGTTCGCTTTCCAGAACCTTTAGGTTCCAGGTTCCCCCATCCAGAGGCTCCGGGATGATTACGGTCAGTGCTATACCAGCCGAATCCCGCAGATTTCTTAGTGTATTCTGCATCTTCATTAGAGTGACGGTTTCGGTTTGGGTACCCCGTATACTTGCTGGAAAGAACCGAAAGATCTTTGACAGGTCTGCCATCACTGAGATCTCTGTTGACATTTATCCTTCCCGTTTGGGATGACGAAAAACCTTGTTTTTTAACACGGTGGTCTTGGTCGGCCTTCGGTCGGGGTTGGGGGTCAGTTCGCGTATGCCTCGAGAGCTTGTGTTCCTTTTCTTGATTGTCCAGTAGAGACTGTTGCCGCAGAGCAGGTCGGTTGCCATCGGTTTGCTTTTTGACTATTTCAGAATCTGTGGTTTTATTTGGCCTGTGAAAAAACAGTGTATATTAAAAGATAGCGCATCATAGTTTTTTAACTCGTGTGTTTTGTACATAAATTTGGATATTTCGTAATGTTTCTCGATCAGAGGAATAAAATAAGACTTTTGGTGTCTTTGGTACAGCAGACGTAAGTCAAGTGTTGTCTGAAATAACCCTCCGCATGTTCAGCATTTTGTGTACATGTACAATGGCATCTGTACCTGGTGTAAGTTATTGTCAAACATGTAGGGCCTATTTAGATTCCATGGATCATACATCTTCTTGGTTTTGTGAGCAGCTCTAAAAAGATACATGTTTTGAATTGTCTTCAAAATCTTCAAATAAAGACTCACAATGTGAGTTTGTTCAATCCGTCAACCAGAGCACTGACTGGATCTGCATCAGAGTCGGACGTAAGTTTCAGTTTCCGATTCATTATGAACTACACGCTGTTTGAAATCTGGAAAGAAAAATACACATTTCAAATCACGCATTTAAAGAACAAGTAGTACTTTGTTTTGAGCAACCATTCAAAATGGAACTTTTATGCACAAGATTAGTGTCAGAGTCCAGGCTTCAAATTGATAAAACAGAACAGACCACCACGAGCATGGTAAAACATACCATAACCGGAGTAAAGAATACTCCACAAATGCGGTAAAATATTATACCTCCATAACCATGGTTAATTAAACATACCACTGTGTCCATGGTAAAATATACCAACACAAACACGATAGTAAAATGTGCCACCTTAACCAGCCATGGTAAAACATACCACCATAACCATAGTAAAACATACTAGCATAGTAAAATCCGTGGTAATACAACCAAAATAACACGTACTAGCTTGGTTACCATCATAAATCCATTACCAAGAGTACCTTTGTCATGAGGGAAAGTTATATAGATCATATTTTTTTGGAAGAGTAATTCAGTTACATTATTTCCGAAAAGAAAGAAAAAACTGTGCGTTCATATTCAATGAACACACAATCCCAAAAGTTCATCAAGTCAGTGGCTGCCTTTGGACGGTGATTTTGTGTATAATCATATTTCGGTAATCGAACTAAGCACGGCGGTATCTAGGGCGAATGACATTAACAGATAAATTAACAGAATTATTTCTCAGGATCATGGAATACCGATTATGATTATGAATTTCATATAAATGTGGGAGACCAAGTGCGCCTCAATATTTCTTAAAACTTTTAATTAACTTAATGATTTACAATAACAAGTAAAGTTTGTGTCCGCGACCTTTGGCCTCACATTCTTTTCCATTTTAGCTTTGAGCAAGAGAGAACACATTTATTCCCCATGTATTAGTTTGTAATCTCTCCAATATGACCTTGGTGCATAATATTATTGTATGGAAACCAAGTGCGCCCTCAGTGTTCACATCAGTACTCCAACTTTTGTGATTTACATATTTACTGTAAAAAGTTAACTTTGGGGTCGCGACCTGTATACTCACTTGTATGTAGTATGTAGCCAGCCTCGTGGTTGACCTGTTGCCCTTTACACACATGACTGTGCTGTGCTATTCTAGTTGTGTATTGTGTGCTAGTGCTATAACATTGGAGGTTTAAAATCAGCACAGGAGATTATTTTATATTTTACAGGTCCTCTTATGGAATTTGTTGCTGTTATTGTATTCTGGTGAATCCTCGTCCTTTTAAAATAGAGGACCGGCCTCCTCCTTATGTCTCTACAAATGGCGTCGTAGACAGAATTGAGTATTCGCCATTTGTTTACATTTTCCTGCATTTGTTCTGTCTACGACGTGCCTCTACAGAATGGCGTCGTATACAGGATTGAGCATTCCACCAGTTTCGAAATTTTTTCAATTTTTTTCAATTTTGGATTAGGGTAAAATTCGTGAATCTGAATGCATGTTAATGAAATAGAATGAATTTTTGCTGAAATGGGCCGGGAAAACCTATATTTCAGGTCAAAACGTAATGACTAAGTTTTTGGTGATCACGTTGTCATCACTTTGTATTTTGGTTTTGTAAAAATGTAGTATTCAAGTTGTGACAGCCACATTGTCTCAACCTTTAACCACACACGTATAATTGTGAACATCACGTTGTAGGCATTTTAATGTTATCACAACGTAGTATCTTTGTTTTTACCATCACGTTGTGAAAATGCATTTTAGTCTAATTACAACGTACACACTTTATAGACCTTAGGTGTTTGTGAACAAACACAAAGCTGTTTCACTTTGTTCTGCTTTAACTAAACGCTCCTCACCTTAACATTGAGCCTGACTTCGAGATAGAGGACCCTTCACATTCGACCTGCCCTTATTTTGACATTAAATGTGGCTGTAAACTATAAATCAAGACCTCAACCCAACCTTCATTCTGATACTGACTCTAAAACTGATTTTAAACTTAACGATGAATCTGACCTGAAGTTTGACCATCATTCTAACTGAACCATGTGCTATAGGACCCTAATTCAAGGGAATTTTTTTTACTTCATGTTTGGATCGGAAAGGTCACATTGGGGTCACGTTTACTCTTAAAATGTAAAATGTGCCGTAAGCTACAAGATAACACAAAAATTATGATTTCATAACATGTGGTTTAGAAAATGTGAAATTTTTATTTTAACTTCCTGTTCGGACCGGAATGAAAGGTCAAAGTGGCGTCATATTTTTTAACAAAATGTTAAATGTGTCATGAGCTACGAGACGGCACAAAGATTAAATGACTTTACGACATTTAGTTCAGGAGATATTTTGGGTTGTTTTTTCTTACTTCTAGTTAAAATGGGGTCACAATTCATAATAAAATGTTACATATGCTGATGATATGATTCAGACCCTGAAGCAGAGACCCTCAATTCAAATCTAACTGTGCCCAAAACCCTAACCATTGAACCAGAACCTGACTCTGACTGTGACTCTCACACTGAAACTAAACATTTTTATTTTCATTATAGTGCCCTCTGTCATTCGTCCTATGAAAGGAGATAATCTTTCGGTTTTCGTTCTTTGTTATTGCTGTTCTGGTAAGAGTTTACATAATTCCTGCGTCACCGCTTCAGCCAATTATTTTGGGGGGTTTTCCCTTCGGTCGTCATAGACTGTAGTAGTAAACATGAGGTTCTGTGTTGCATAATATTTGCTAACTAACATGACCTTTACTCGTGTCAACAGCTATCAAATGAACAAATGTATTTATTGGTTATGTACACAATAGCGTATAGACTCCGAAGTCTAATTAGTTTGACAGAGATTCTTTGCTACAACGTTATAACAACCGACCAAACACGCTCTGGTAACTCTGTCGTAACGTTTACATTGTATATACATGTATAAGTTGTAAGGTCACTGGAAACGTGTCTTAAACGTACCACGTGGTTATTATTGCGTCCTTACGTTCGGAAGACGTATGGGGCAGTCTATAGACAAAGTTTCATTGTTACAGCATTACATTAATAACGTTACATCAAAGCCTGACCTTGTTACAACGCTGTGAGAACGGTCAAACCAGCCCCTCCCCCCCCCCTTGTGTTACCCTCCTCTCTGTTCAGCCTCCTGCTTTCTCTGTGGGCTTTCATCTGTCATCCATTTCCACTTGACTGCTTTTGTTACACCAGTATACCTGTTTATGTTTGAAGTCTTGTCATTTAGCCTACGAGAAAGACTCTGCTAGGGTCGAAACGTCAGGCCACTAACTATTTATACCATAGCAGTTTGCAACAGCTAATACTATTCTTCTCAATAACCGAAAGTCTAGGTCCCAAATTACACACTACATACAAACGAATTAAATTGAAAGTTTGTTCGTATCTTCTTCTTATTTATCTGACCATTGAACTATGTATACATGTCAATGAAATGGTGCTTAACTTACCTGTCTAGCACTAACAATTCTTGATGTTTGCATAGATAGGGTTATAGTCTGGTGTGAGCTGCAACTGCTACCTGTTCTATAGTGTCACTTCATGCACGCTCGTGTGGCGGACGGAAACTGCACTTTGTAAGCTAATGTACATGTACAACAGGTGCGGGATTTCACACACTGGGAAACTCCCTAAGAAACTACCATACGGAGGCCTAGAACGGCCAATGTGCAAGTAGAAATAAAATGGTAAATGTTTTTTTTTTTTAATGCATTTTTCAGCATGTAAGCACATTGCCCTTATTTAGTTTTAACAACCAAAATCAGCTTTTGCGTTTTTTTAGGTTTTCAGATACGGTTTTTCTCAAAGATGACTTCATTTCAGAGGAAAATATTTCACAGGTAAATGGTTCTAGTAATAGTATAAACTTCATAAATCAGTAAGCTTTCGGGCTAGTATCAAACTCAAACTAAAATCAAAGATCCAAATCAAACTTCTGTGTCTACCGTCCATCATTCTAAGACTGTACATCATCATTCTCCCGTGAATGGCCCATACTTCCCTCTTGAAGGACAGTTGGACATTCATCCGATTCCAGTCATCAACCTTATAAATCGACACTTCCAGTCCTGTGAAAAGGCGGCTCGAATTTATACAACCTCATAAAGGTACAACTGGTTAAAGGACTTTCTTTCCCCGGAAAGTACATTTAAACTTTGCATCCTGAATGTTCGTTCACTGCGTAATAAGTCAACAACTGTGTACGATTATGCTTGTGACAGTTAAGCCGATTTGTATGCTTTCACAGAAACTTGGCTAACGAGCAAGGATTCTGCTGTCATCAATGACGTCGTGCATACAGGTTACAAATTCAATCACTGTCCTAGATTAGCTCGTAGGTGGTGGAACTGTACTTCTCTACAAGAACACTTTAGTCATTCGTAAGATTGACACAGGGTCAAAGGAATCTTTTGAATTTAGCGTGCACCTTGTCATTCTCAAGTCAATACAGTTAAGACTGATTAATGTTGATAGACCTCCTTATTCTGTAAACAACCGGGTTCCATTTTGAGTATTTCTTACAGAATTCAATGAGTTTATACAACCCCATTTATTGTGTAGAATACCAGTTATAATAACTGGAGATTTCAAAGTTCATGTTGATGTTGCTAATGATTCAGATGGAAAGGCTTTCAGAGATTTTCTT
>CM021526.1:25074804-25117567 GCA_010994315.2 Pisaster ochraceus | reverse complement strand
GCAGAAAGGACTTATAAGACCTAGAAAGACCCAGTCGGCTCAGAGCAGAAAGGAATTGTACCCCATTGTGTGTGTATGCTTTTAAAGTCCTTTCTGCTCTGTCTTGTAGTCATTTCTGTTCTGGGCCAACGATAAGTACAACGCTCCATAAAAATATTTCCATCTGAGACACTGTCAGTTGAGAAAATGGCATATGCAAATCCTCAAAATGGGCTGTTTTGATTGCACCAACTACACAAATGGGATCAAAATTCATGACAACAAATAAAAAGTTCTCCAATGCTTTCACGAAGAAACAACCGTTGACTAATGTTTAACAGATTGATTGAATGCAAGTTTTGTTGAAGGCAATCGAATGAACATTTTTTAACTCTTCCACAAATTTGTCAAGAAGAAAACTGTAAAATAAAATTAACCAAGCAGAGTCTTTCTCAATTGCTAGGTTCCTTTTCTTTAAACTGTGAAAGCAGTGGGTATAAAGACACAAGTTCAGTATACAGGGCAACACCTTTTGTACATTGTAAAATATCAACCACAGCAATCACAGGCAAATTTGCACATAGCACTGTGCAACTTTGACACACGACAGTGTCATAGCATTGTATCAATCTACACACAACAATCAGCACGTTTTAAAGTATTTGACCAAATCATGCCTCTTGTCAAACGCCTTTTTTTAATCAAACTGAGAGTGAAATGATTCCAGCAAGAGACCACAACAATAAACAATTTAGCAAATTCAGTGATGATACTGCAGACTTTCTAAAACACGGCGCTTTCCATGTTAAAATCTTGTTGCTGTAGCAGAGTAGCATATGAATATGAGCTTGCACAATAGAGGCAACCTGATCGTCTGATCTGCTACTAGTTCCTCTGTTAAAGTAGGCAAGGATTTACTGCAGTCGTGGTGTACACATCTCTAGGTGTCTTTTTCCTTGGGAGGTTGAATTGTCTCCACCACGCTGAACTTCATTCCGTGCTTGTCAAGTCTTTCAATCAGAGATGTTCTTGAGAACAAGGCCGCTGGAGCAAACACGCCACCACTAGAAAGGAAAACAATTATAGTACTACCAAATTGACTAGCCCGAACAGCTGAGGTCACAATTCGTGGGGCATGAATAATGCCAGGTCTGGACCTTTAGACTCTGCTGGTTGCCTAACGACATGTACCTTTCACCCACTTAATTTAAGCATGCCATAATGCTGTGTGTGCACACACACTCATGTGTGCAGTAAAATGGTAACTGGTCAACAAATAGAATACACTCTTTCTATAATCCCATTCTGAGTCATCACAGGCCTGTGATTCATCATTAGTTTTCCTGATTTCAAAAATTTCCATTGGTTATCCCTTCACTTTTCTTAAAAAGAGGTGAAAGGATGCATGACAGGTGAGTAACTTGGCCCTCGTTATGACCAAACTAGATTTCTATTTGCAGTGATGTAGAGAGTGTGTAAACCTCTAGCATGTAACACCCTGTATCCAACGGACTTCATCTCAGGCACAGGTAAATAAGCGCATATTTGCGGATCTGACCCCTTCCTACTCTTGATGACTTTGGCTTTCCTTTTTGTAAATGTTAAACTTGCGCCATCACATAATAGCCCTAATCTGGCTACCGACCTAAGCTCACATGGAGGTGAAATTCAAAAGTCAAACCTCATTGGCTTTTAAATAACTCGCTCACACATGGACAATTGCCATTTTGATTAGGGAACACAAGTAACATGTCATCAATTTAGTTGCATCCTACCCATAATCATCGCGTGTTTGTTTTGTTAACCCTCCCTGGTAGAATTCCTGGATCAACCCCTGTTTATCCAAATTTTAAATAATATCCTTTTTAAGTAAACTTTCCTGTTTGTACAATCTTATTCCAGTTATCAACCAAATAGAGACTGACACGGCAAAATAGTCGGGCTCCATTTTGGTATTATAAGAATCAGTAAACATTTTTCTCAGTATCAAGCAGGGAACATGACATGAACATCTTTATGGTGCCGCTATCTTATTTTTCCTACCACTCATACCAATGTAAACCAAGCCGAGGCCAGCAGGGATAAATAGTCTGGCACCTTGGCAGTAGAATGACAAATCATGTATTCAATAATGCGGTTTACACGAGGAGTGCAAGACAAAACGTGGTGGGTGCAAGACAATGGTCTATATAAAGCTTGACTGTACCTGTGAGGTAGGTCGTCCTTCTCACTCAGGATCACTAGTCCAGCCTGCACCATGGCGATGGGTGTACTCACATACCCAGGCTCTAAGAAATGAACAAAACAGACACTTTTAAAACACAGGTCAGTCCAACACGAGCATTTAGCAACCAATCAACTCCCCAAATCTATTGTGCTTGTTTCAGCATTCCTGTTAACACTGTATTTGTTGGATGTATTTATTTCTTGCCAAAAGAAATGTGAATTTTGTTTCCAGTTTCTGCTTTTTCACCTCCTGATGCCCCTTATAATTATTATGGATATACATTTGTAAATAAAAAAGACTCTACAGCACACGACAAAATTGGTAATTGCCAAAGACCAGAATCCACACTTTATGTGAACTCCCACATATTTTTATTCATCACACAAGCGCAAGTCGAATATGGAAAAATATAGCCCTTCTGCATCCCATATCCAATGCTATGGGATGCATACAGGCTATAGTTCTCCTTCAAATAGCGCATTATAAAACAGGGTTTGATATGGGACGTTTTAATAGAGGTTTATATCACATTGTTGCTATGGATAAACCAATCAGAATTGAGGATTCAAGTTTGCTTAAAGATAAACGCATAACAAATCTGTTAAAGTTTAAGCTCAATCAGTCATCATAGTCATAAGAAAGACTGACTGGGTAGACTTTTAAATAATTTTGGGTTGAACAAAGAAAAAGGGTTTGCTTTTTTCTTCATTCTACCCAAATTATTTGTAAACCACCAAGAATTTTTCCCAACTGACGTTCATGTTATCACTAAACCTATGTAATGGTCGAGCAAATTTAGGCGTGATTGGGCAAATGGGGTTTCTAAACTACAACATCCTTGCCCAAGTTTTAGTTCTGTGTCAATGTAAGTTTTATTTGTACATGTAAACAGCACCGGGTGAAGTTATGGAATGTTAGCAGAAATATTTTGACAACCACCTCAGCGCAGAGTTCCCAAGAGAGGAAGAGATACTGGACTCAATACCAGACCCCCCCCCCAATCAAAGATGGTAAACCCTTACTACCCTTCTCCCTAAATGAACTTGTGGCAGCTGTCAAAAAACTAAAGAACAACAAGGCTTGTGGCTTTGACAAAATCTCAGCTGAAAGCATTGGGTACCCCGATGAACTAGCTCCTACTCCTAATCATAAACACTGCCTGGTCACAAGGCAAAGTCCCGCAGGACTGGAGTGCAGGTCTGATCACCCCTGTATTTAAGAAAGGTGACAAACTAGACCCAAGAAACTACAGGGCCATCACTGTTCTCTCCATCCCGGGTAAGATCTTCTGTATGATGATTCTCAAGCGAATCCAAGATACTATAGAAGGACACCTAACAGTGAGTAGTTTGAATTCAGAAGAGCCTGAGGAACTTCTGATGCACTGTTTATTGTAAGACAAATATTTGAGAAAGCCAAAGAGCGATGAGTGCCTATCCACTGGAACTTTGTTGACTTCAAAGCAGCCTTCAACACCATCTGGCGACAAGCTCTTTGGAAATGTTTGAGGTCAATTAGATTGAGAGTAAGCTGGTTGATCTCATCGAAGCCATGTATGAGCAGACGAAGTGTGCAATAATCATCCATGGCAAAATGACAGTGTGTTTTAAGGTTGGAGTTGGGGTTAGACAAGGATGCCTCCTATCACCAGTCCTTCTCAACCTGTTCCCTGAGTTTGTGATGAAAGGACTCTGACAACTTGAATCAGGAGTACAAATGGGAAATACCTGCATATACAACATCAGATATGCAGACGACACCACCCTACTGGATCTTGTTTTCCAGAAACCTCAAGTGGCCACGATAAAGCATGTAAAAAATGGGGCATGAAAATCAACCCGGCCAAATGCAAAATTATGACAGATGACCCGAGAGATATCACTCTCAACAACACTCCCATAAAAAAAGGAAAGGAACTCATGTTCCTTGAAAGCAATATTCCATTTGTGGAAGAAGATGTAAAGAGGCGCACCAGGCTTGCAGCCCAATCTTTTGGTCGATTGAAAAATACCATCTGGTCAAACCATGACATCTCAAGGTCACTTTAGACCAGAATATACAAATCTCTCATCCTCCCAATAGCAACATATGGATCTGAATCTTGGACTCTCAGAAAATCCACCGAACAAAAACTGGAAGTCTTTGAGATGAGGTGCCTCCACTCCATATTAGGTATCTCATTAAGAGATTAAATGAGAAATGATGATATACGCAGGCAACTTGACATGACTACAATAATTACGGATGTAGTGACCAAACATCGGCTGAAATGGTTTAAGCATGTTATCAGAATGCAAGCCTGTAGGCTACCCAACCTACTAAAATGACTTCATCACACCACAACAACGAGGACGCCCACCATTGCGCTGGAAGGATCAAGTCAAGGAGGATCCCCCAAATTCCACTTCCTGAGGCCGAGCAACTAGTGACAAACGACTGGAATGGAGAGGGTTATCCAAGGAGGTCAAGGGCCACCTTGTCCTAAGTAGCTAAGTCAAGTCAAGTATTATATACAAATTGAAATTGTCTTTGTAACAAATTGCTATGGGAATATTCATTTCAATAATTTTGTAAAAAAATTAAACTTAAAAAGTATATTTGATTTCAAAGAAAAATATTGTTTTCTTGGTGTTTATATGCGTGAGACTTGCACAGTCTATTGAAAGATTGAACATATCCACTGGAACCAACAGCTAAAGACTGCCACTTGAACACACTGTCTTACCTGGTCCAGACACCTTGGTGACAATGCTGACATCATGTTTAGTCTGGTCCTTGGCAGACTCACTGAAGCCCTTGCCATGGAAAGTCAGGCTGAAGGTTGAGGCATCTCTCTGCTTCTTTGAGGGACCCTCATGGCTGAAGAACCCACCAGAGAACAACTTGGGGTACTGTGGACGAAAAAATAAAGAAACAGCAGTTTTAGAGGTGGGAGGAAAACCTCAACTAGGGAAAACCCTCGCAATCACAAAGGGACTGAAAACCCAATCAGCATGCAAGGCTCCGGTCTGAGGGAGGTATTGAACCAGGGTCAAGGCAGAGAAAGAAACCACTCAGCAGGTCAACCTAAATCATCTCCTCCGATCTTGCATTCATCAATCATGCTTATATGTACAGTAAACAACTAATGGCTATTATATGCATTCACACAGGCTTTGTATCCGAGATATTCAAGAAATTACACTGTTGGCAAAACCAAGGGTGCATTTTGGTGACCCTGACTAGAAATAGTTTGTACATCGGACATTGGTTAAGCCTTTTTGCATGATCAGTTCAACTGCAGTGATAACGCTGATCCGACAAAACCGTTAGAGTTGGTGATCCAGTAGGCTTAAAAGCAAAACTATTTTTTAGTCAAGTGGCAGTCTTAAGCTGTTGGTTCCAGTGGGTATGTTCAATCTTCCAATAGACAATGCAAGTCTCATGCATATAAACAACAACGAGAAAACAGTACTTTTCTTTCATATCAACATAACTCTGTACAAAGCATGCAAAGTTGATAAAATTACAAAAAACTAAGCTCCATTACTTGAAAATAAAATGAAGGCTGTAGCTTCTGAGAACATGAGCTTTCAAGAGATGTACCTAAGTTATGAATTGTTTCTGGTTACCGACTTTTTTTTGCATTGCTTTCGGAAATTGTTTCGATCAGTGAATCTTAAGACAGAAACTTGTTTCTAGTCATGGTCACCAGAACATGCCCCAACATGTTTGAATTGTCCTGGGCATCTGTACATAACAAATTGAAAGTAAAACTTCTACATTCAACTAAACAAATAGCAACTGTGCAAGAGTACACATTTTCAAAGCTGATCCTGTACTGCTTGTGCCAGACACTATGTTCTATTCTCATTGACTATTATACGAATAATGAATATTCATGAGTGCAAAGGTGAGAGTATTTTCATGAGTTGAAAGATGGAGTGTTCCATCTTCCAACGAATGGAAATATTCTCTCCATTGTGCATTTGCAAAACATTTATTATTCATTTTATGTAACATCTTTAGATCTGTGTCATTTGGCGGAAAAACAAATCACTGAAAAATTGTACAAGATTTGTTCTGGCATCCACTACGATGCCATTTTGTGCAGCTGTAAAAGGTCGGTTGTATTTGGTTGCCAGATGAGAATCGTCGAACACTGAAAGGTGCAAGCGTCTTCAGCAAATAGTTTCCAACCTCACAACCATTGTGTGACCGACCAGCCCACATGAGCACATGTGGTGGTCTCGCGTGCAATAGTGCATGCTGAATAGTACCAAAATGCACACTTAATAACGTAGGCCATGAAATGGTGTGAATAACAAATGCCGCGTGACCTCCAATCCTCCAATCACATGGCAAGGATCTACTTGGGTGTTATATAAAAAACAATATGAACACACAATGTAGACACCTTCTCCAGCAGCTTCCGTCCAAAGTTGAATTTGGCCAAGAAAGAGAAGACGATCCCAAAGAAGAGAAGGACCATGAGTGTCAACAAGCCACCGACCTCTGCATAAGCACCATACTGAATCTGTGGAGAAAATTACCAGAGCGTCATGGAAAGCTGATTGTAAGTACATTACAGGAACAAGGTCAAGCAAAGACCCTGCAGTGGATGATAGAGTACAAACTCTGTAATCTTGCTCTCAACAACAACAAAAAAGGAAAATGCTTTGGTCAACAAATTTTGTAGTGTTTGTCAAAAACCCAAGAAAGAAGAAGAAATCAGCTGATCCACTGAAAAGTTGCATAAATAGACATAAAGAGACTGGTAAGTTAAGGGGCTAACCTACGAAGTTTGAACTTTAATGCATTATAGCAGCAAAAAAAAACTTCATTGGTTTGAAGTTTTCTTCCAAAACCCAACATAAAGATAATTGTTAAAGTTTTTCTGCCAATAAGACCCCAAATAAATTTAAATTTTATATAGCTATTGTTATAGATTTGAGAAAGTTTTAAGCTTTGACTTAATGTAATGCACACAAAAATCTGCCAATGGTAAGTGGTTTTTAATCAAAAACTATTAATGAACTAGTGTCGGAATCCCAACATTATCTCACCACCATCAGCCCTGTACAACAAATTTTCCATGCCACATGTATTTTGTGCATTGCCCATAGTGTATTCAAAAGTTTTTGTATGTTTTTTGTTTTGAAACAGAATCGTTTGTAAAAATTCACTCAGAGAAATTTGTTTTTGCAAAAAATGCTCTAAACGAATCTGGCCACGAAACTTTAAGTAAAGCTTATATTATGACTATCTTCCAGTCAAAATTTCAGCTGATCATTTCTCAAAAACTTTAAATGGTATTTCCCAGCTTAGTAAAGAGCCTTTTTGTACCAATGGAAGAGAGCAACGAGACAAAGTCTTACTGGTCGTTCGTCGTTGTTCTCATACAAGAAACGCTGAGATCTTCTCACAACTGATGCATCTGAACCCGGAAACACCACACACCACTTCTTGCTTTGCTCATTGTAGAATACAGCTCCTCTGTGAAGAAGAGACAAAAATGGCAACATCTGAGGTTAAACACAGCATCCTACATTTATGAATGCCATCAATTGGATTTGGACAATCCTCTGCAGCCCTGATACATCACTCTTGAAAGAACAGGGCACTTTCTCCTTGGTAAAGGGCACTTCTATGAGGGAAATTCAACTTTCTACTGGGACATTTCAAGAGGCACCATGGAAATAACTAGGGGCATATGGAAGGAACAACCTCCATGAAGTATCAAGCCTGCTCTGTTCCCAATACACAGAACATTACAGTAACCCGTAAATGTTTCTTTGAAATAAGTTTGAAATGTTTTGAGAAAATGAGGAATACTGGTTAAGATATATGTTGACGTGTTACGTGTTACCCCCATACTTCTTTTCCTGGTCATGCAAGAGAAATAATTCCTACTTTACATACCAACCTTCAGTAGTATTTTCCAGGTAATTTGTACCAACACCAACATTGTACAAAGTTAAAAGGTAAGAAACAAACAATGTCATGCTCCAATAATCAACAAATAATTTACAAGAGATTTATATGTGTCATTGTAATTAAGAAGATATCAAAACCATCTTCATGCATGGATTTTTTGTTTTAATTCCCATGGGATGAAAAGTACAAGGTACGAGAAGAAAAAAGTTATTCTAAAGAACGAAAACGTAAACGGCAATTAGATCAACACAGAATTTAACACATAACAAATTTTCAAAGCAGTTTATACATAAAATATATAATAAAAATACAAATAGTGATATAAGCTCACAGTTAAAAACTTTAACACAAACTCATCCAACCTGGGGCCAATTTCATAAAGCCTGTAAGCAGACATTTCTGCTTTCGGAGCAGCCATTAGCAGAATTTCATAAACACTTCTAACCGTACGTAAAGCAAAAGGCACGTTTACCTCCTGGAGGTTCTTGCAAGCAGTTTGAGTGATGCAACAATTCCAATCCATTGAGAATGCACACACGCACGCTATGAAATCTTCTCAATCATCTATGAAATACACTTTTGCTTACTGATGTTTTTCGGCTTTATGAAACTGAGCCTCGATATCCTTTTTTTAATGTTTGTTTCAACAGCTCTCGCAGCTTGGAATAAGAGCATCACATCAAAACAAAGAAGTTATTTTCAACAATGTTTTTTTCCACATCATTAAGTAACAACATGTGAAGAATCAATTCAAATTTAAACGACACTATTACATCTTTCTGGTAATGAAACCAAGAGACCCTCAGTAGCGACTAGCGCTGTGACCCGTAGACCTGAAGATACCTATGTAGAGAAGACGCTGAAGAAGTGTCAGATTTAGATGTGGGCCCACAATCCTAAAAAGGGAAATCCCACACAATCCTGGCCCAATTTCATGGCTCTGCTTACCATAAGCCAAGAATCGGTGCTTACAGAAGCAGGGAATCTCACGCTTACACCAAGCGTATTTCTCCGGTTAGCAAGGAATTTTAGCTTGTGCCCTTGCGTACTCCACGTTACTAGGCATTCTTTGCTTACACAGCTAGTGCAGAAAATTGGCGCTTGCAAAAAAGCAGAGAATAGTGACCGTAAGTGCAGAATTCGGCGGTAACCAAAGCCATGAAGTTGGGCCCAAGTAGGAACTGTTAACCCAACCCATATGCACGGCTCCGGTCTGGCATACAAACCAGGGTCACAGAGGTGAAAGGCAGGGCAGAAACCACTGAGCCAACTGGAAGAAAGTGTGCTTGGAACAATTCTCACCTCTTTTCTAGTTTTGGTGTGTACTTTGGCAAGGGTTTCCAGTCAAACTTTTTGCGTAGCTTGGGTAGCTCATCACTGTGGGCAAAGCCGTGAATGGCTGACTGATACGTAGTGAAGTGACCTGCAGCACCCTGGGAAGGAGGAAATGCAGAAAGGGAAGTGAACAAAGAGAAAATGTGGTTTATTATTTGATAGAGAGACAATGATTTACACTTCTGTAAATTATATCAGGATTGCAAATGAACCAACTGAATAATAATTTCTTCACTTGTGGCGGTAGTTATACATTGTGTTGCTCTTGTCATCAAGAAGTTGTACTGCCTCTATATTTGCAGACAACAATAGCTGCAGGGTTTTAGTGTAAAGGTAAGTAAGATTAATAAACCTGACAGGAAACTAGTCCACATCATTAAAGGTATTATGCAGGATTGGTAAGGATAAAAAAATCATTGTTTTATTTTAGTCTAATAGCTCACTGATTATGAACTTCTTACTAGACCCATTTTTTCTTTGAAATATTTCCCCCTAAAATGAAGTCATATTCAAGACAACTGTGTTTGAAAAAGCTATAAAAAAAAAACACAACAGCTGATTGTTACAACCAAAATTAAGGATGTGTTTACATTGGTTTTTCACAATGTCTCCTGACAAGCCAAATTGTCAAGGCTTTGTCATTTGATGCATGGTTGACCACACATGGTTGACCATGAACACTGTCTGTGACTATTTTATCAGCTCTACCAATCCTGTATAATACATTGAACTTACTTTCAGCCAACAAAACATATTAAACTTTAAAGAACCCTTACCATTCACAACAAAAACGCTCATAAAACCCAACCTATATTATAATTTGCTTTAATGCAAACAATTTGGTAAAGCAATTCTACAACTGTTATCATTTTTTTTATAAATTACATTTATTAATTTTTTTTACAGTTACTTATTTATTTATTTCATTCTTTTTAGGGGGAAGGGGTTTACATGATTAAAAACAAAGAGTTTACTGTACCTCAGGTCCTGACTGGAGAGCGACATAACTCTCTACTGTATTCAAAATGCCTGTAAACCAGAAAAAGACTGTTTGAATAAACATGTTAAATTATTGGATAATTTGGGGGCAATATGTATACAGTGTTTCCTGGGAATTGAGCACTTATTAGTGACCAGGCAAGTCACCATACCAGACAGGCTAATTTCAATCAACAAAGTCGTTGATTTTCTTCAGAGAGCAAAAAGAAATCTGAAATCAGATTAAAGTAGGAGAATACAACGCCCGAGTAATCAAACCTGTTAATTCCAAGTCCATTAGAGTTTAGAATAAGATGGAAGACTATTGACCCCCAACGTCACACGTGGCTTCTGTCTGCCACGCTCACCATTTTGGGAGCCAACTTATAAGCATCTAAAATGTGCACAACTGTAAAACACACATTGACTCTCAAAATGGCGCAACTAAGATTATTATGATGATGAAGACAGGTGAATTAGGTCAATATCAAATATTTGTACCTATCTACAAACATTTGAGTGAGGTAAACACATACCTGGGAATTTCTTCTTGGTGAAGACCACCCCCATGTCGGCTGGGATGCTGTCGAATCCACAAGAACCAACAATGATAACATTGCTCTCTTTGGCTTTGGCATCGAAGTTCAGCTGAACTCCCTCCAAAAACTGCAATCAATTAGTCAATTAATCTATCAATCTGTCAATGAATCAATTGTTAAATTTTTTAAGCCGCCATTTTAACAGTTGCTGCTCATAGTACCGTACAACAAGCTCTCCATAAAAGGTAGGATTTAAGCAACGTGTGGAAAATGGCTATTGAAAGCGATTGTTTAATGTTCTGTGGAAGACGGTTCTACATCCTTGGTGCAGCAATAGAAAAGGCACAATCCCCCAACTGTGTTTGCTTCTTAGAGTGTTAAAGACTGAAATTTTGGAGCAGAAAAGTATTTCGGATGGACAATATGTCTGTGAGATAGACATGCTGGAGCTGAGGCATTCAATCAACAGAACAGAAGCAGCAAGACCTTAAATTGAATTTGTGATTCTACTGGTAGCCAATGCAGGCTCTCTAGGACCCATGTTACATGATCAGATTTCTTTGCACAGACTACCATTCAGACTGCCCAGTTTTTAAGCCAGCTTTTTGTTTGTAGCGATAACCAGGAGTACAGAGGCAATGCCTTCCTGAAATATCAGGAATATGAAGTATCTGGTTGTCTGTTGGACACCCACAGTGGATATTACATTTGATACTTTCGATATTGTGAAGTAATCTGTATAATTACTATAGTATTGGATGGTAATGAAACCAAGGATGCCTCATAAGTGAACTTAATCACTGTCGCTCACAAGCCTGAGGAAACCTGTAAACAAGGGTGCTTGCTATGTGAACCAGAAACACAGGGTTTATCCCCTACTCGTCCATGATAAGTGTTCTAGGTTCTTCTATATGCACTACAAATCCTAGTACACAAAGATGAAGCAATTATGGTAAAGCATCTCGCTCAAGGACACAAGCGCCATGACAGAGACTCGAGCCTACACTCCGTGATTAGAAACACCAGAGCTTGAGTCCAGTACTCTTAACCACTCAGTCATACCAATGTTGTGCACTGAGTTCAATAGTTACCTGAGGTTCACCACTTATATCAACATGATGACAGCCATTCTCTACACATGCCCTGACCACCTGTTCACCATAGAAGCGGTACTGCAGAGAAAAAACATACATTGGCATCTTAAATTAAACACCAAACATGGCCATTCAGACTTGTGTGAAAGACTTTTAAAATATACGTATATCTCCACTCAAACCCACCCCCTTACCCAGGAATCTACATATGTAGGCTACAAATTCAATACAATGGAATCATGTATTACACACATACAAAATCCACATGTTTTATATACTTTGCAAGTCACATTTTAACTCTATTCTGAAAAACAAAGAACAGTAGCCTTAAACAAAAACATAAAGAAAACAAATTATAAGGGAATCTGATGTGAAGACGTTTCATGTTATGACACCTTGCAGTGGAAACAGCATATTTTAGATTCACATTCATTGTACACTGGAACAAAATGTGTTATTCATTAACATAACACACCCTTATCCACCCAGATATACATATACTGTACATTAGCTAAATGCATTGAATGCCACGCCACATGTTTCTTTGCAGGTACAAGGTACAATGTACAATGAAATGACATCATTGTCTAGACTACCACATGAACAGTGTATTGTTTAGTAACGCCATCACACAGAGCACAACAAAATTATAATATCAGTTTGGTCACCGAACTGTCCTTCAAAGATTAGATTTATAATAATTTAAGTTGTTTAAGTAGTGAAATATTATCTGTGTTTTAAAGATGCAAGGTCCGATTGTTCGGCCAAAATTACACATACATTTTGATTGAAATTTTTTTAAATAGCTTTTTATATAGATTCGAGAAAGTTATAAGCCTTCGTTTAAGATATTGCAAGAACAAATCTGCCAAATGATAACTAAAAATGAATTATTATCAAGATCCAGACATTATCTCATCAGCCATGTACGATTTGCGTGTAACATGTATTTTGTGCACTGCTTTGTCCATGCGTGGCATTTGTGAACATTTTTCTTTTATGTTTTGAAACAGCATCATCCGTCAAAATTCGTGGGGAAATTAACAAATTCCATGGGGAAATTAACAAAAACATCAATATCTTTCAGCAAAAATCGGACAATGCAACTGAATTTCGGGGGGGAAACTTGTTTCAATATATTCATTAGGCCCTATTGTACGTGAACAGATATGTTGTATCAAACATGACAGCAATGTTGAAATAAAATAATTTCAGTCAATGAATTGGATTCAGGGTGTGTTGGCTAAGTACAAACTCCCCATCAAAATATAACTTGGGGCCAACTACATGAAACATTTACAATTTACCGCTACAAAATTTAGATGAAGTTACATACTGAAAAATAGTATTAGCTGTTGCACACTGCTTACCAACCATAAGGACCTATGGTATAAATGTAGTCTTGTCATTTAGCCTAGGGTCGAAACGTCAGGCCACTAACTATTTTTTTGAAGCTACATGTACATTCAATCAAAATTTGTTTTTTCCATTGAGTAAATTAAGTCAACTTCTCTGCTGTACTTTTTAATTCAACATAATCAACCAAAGTGTGAAAATGTCATCAAATTTCCTGTGATCCAATTATAGTGACAACAATGCACAATGATTGATGTTTTAGAAGGGATTCTGTGCACACTCCAATGCAGAGCTGCTATTTTGACTGCAGCAATCGAATGAAGATTTTTTGGGAGGGGTCTGAACAATGCTAAATTACAGTTTCGGATAGACATCACTATATTCCTGAAGAATTGGTGCTAGTTTGAACTTTGTAATCAGTGTGAGCTTTCAGATTGAAACAAACTATTTTGTCAATTAAATGTATTCATTTAGCTCGTACTTTTGTCTAAGTTAAAGAAACAGCAAAAGGACATGACTTGAATTCCTAGACACATCTATGGTTGAACACTCACCGGTCCTACACAGTTGAGCAACACTTTGCCTTGGCCACACATATCATCCATGGATTGGTGATCATTAACATTAGCGACCAGTACACCCACATCCTTTAAATCTTTACCTGTAAAAACAGAACCAAATAAAAGACCTAAGTCTGCTTGTCCCTGACATGACTCATGATTTGAACGCAGGCCTGGAATTTCATCTTTGAGAGGGGAAGGCTAATTTTTTATTTCGCAAAGGGCACCTCCATTGGAAAATCTTAAAGTGTGAGGGAGACTTTTGGAGGGACGCCAAGGCCAAGACCAGGGAAAAAGAGACCATGGCCTAGGTGTAATTCCAGACCTGCGAACGTGTTCCAATAGCTTTAGCCAGAATTTTGAAACAAGCATAAAAATTTCTCATTTTATTTTTAAATATGTTGTAATTGTACAATGTTTGTATGCAACTGACAGAAAAACCAGGGTATCAGAAACTAACTTCAAATCAATATATACTGGGATTCCAAAAGATACAAGGACTAACAAGCACGACACCTCTCTGTTTCAAATGTATCATGTAAAATTGTAAAATTCAACATGTAATTAAGATTTGCAATTTTATAGATTTTAAATTTGACATAAATTGGTGGACATTAAAGCTTCCCAAGTTATTCAAACAAAGATCAAGTTGCTAGTGGAATACAAAAACAAATTATAGCACTTCTGCATCAATATCATAAGCAATGAGGCTGAAGGCCAAATTCCGTATGTGGGGCGTAGATGCACAAGTTAGCTTTTCCATTATCCACTAGCCTGCGCAAAATGATGAATTTATCCTTCACCAAACTCGCAACAAAACTTGAAGTTAAACTTTCACAGGTTCGTTTTATTGTTTATAGAATTACAACAATCGAACAGTTTCAAAAACCAAAGGTTTACAGTCCCTTTAAAAGAAGACTGCCAATTTATTGTATACTTGTGACTGAAAATATTATCTTATCCACTATGAAGTTGTCACGCAGATAAGATAATGATAAGATTAAGCCTGGTACTTCCACTAAGTTACTTTTTATTCCAGTTAAATGTAAAGACCTAATAATCATGATAAAAACATTATCATGTAGTTTTGCATCCACTGCAGAACCGGAGGACCCACACAATCAGTTTAATGGATTTCACTAACTGATTGAAAGACAATGGTAAAAATAAATGGGAAATGTAGCTCAATGTCAAATGATTAGAACAGCTCCTAAATTGTGTTATGGTCACACGAGCAGTGTTGGAGGAATGCTTGAGAGTCTCAACTGGCAAACCCTGGAAGAAAGACGTTAAATACCTAGATCCATGTTCTTCAAAATCCACCGTGGTCTTTTGCCATACAATCTTTAAAATATGTCCAAATCCTCTAATACAGAAAATTCTCATGCATGCTTTCAACTTGGACCAAAGATTACAAGATGTAGTTTTTTGCTCAGACCATCAGTCAGTGCACTAGAATATCCTGCCATAATCTACCTTTACAAGCCTCCACCCTAGAACAGTTCAAATGCCTCCTACATGTAAATGTTTCACCATCCAAATAGTTTCCTACTTTTCTTACTTTTTTGCAGTCCATGAAATAGAACTAGTGACAACTCATTATTCAACTGATAACTCACACAGTCAAACTGCATCAGCACAAGTTACAACCTAAGCATAGTTACAAGCACTAGAGCCGATGACTACATGTGTACTTGTAGTAGCTACATACAGTACCCCCAGACTACCCTACCTCCCTTTTTCTTTTTTAACAAAAAGAAATGTACTGCCCTCATCATTACTTCACTTTGACAGTGGACTAAATCCAGCATCAACAAAATCAAGTTGAAAGCTACCATTTTATTTTTAGCTCCACATGTGTGGCGAAGTGTGAGAGAACCTAGCCATGCAAGCCCTGGTATGTGGACATCAGTCTCCATTGTCAATGTCACTATCACTGTCACTGTCTGTCAGTGGTAGTGCAAGAACGGAGACTGACGTCTTAACTCAGTTCAGGAGTTGCATGTCTTACCATGGTCTTACCCAGGCCAGGATGCCAAGGCTAGTGTGAACCCTTACCTTATAAAGGTTCACACACTTAATTTGACCACAGTTAATGACATGAATCATATGATTAGGCCGACCTGTGACTTCCCCAGCCTCCTTCAATACCGCTTGGAGTTTCTCCTGATTTCTGCCAGCTATGGCCCATGTCAAGCCCGGCTCTTCATCGGTAACTCTGGCCAACTCTTGCACCACAAACTGGCCGGTGAATCCACTTGCACCGAAGACGATTATACCATAGGCGCGACCATCGCTTGAAGTCACCATTTTGTCAAAAATGTTCCAGTTCTTGATTGTAGCTGTGATGTGCGTTACACGCTTTTATCAGTTTGCTGAGAGAGAGTTCTTCAAATTCCTCGGCCTGATCAAAAATAATTTGTGCAACGCAAAGTCGAGACTAGACATTGAGAGAGAAGGGAGGGAGAGGGCATACACTCAATCGAGCTCCCGTGCGTTTGTTTCACACACACGTCAACATCAGCATTACAGCGCCACCCAGTGACCCAAAAATATGGTGAAGTTACTGGCGAATTATTTTGTGGACTCGAACGAGGAGCTCGTCGAGTGGGTTTAATTTTGTAGAAGAAGCGAGAGTAAGAAATCAAAGATATTAATTTTGTTTGTCATGAAAACAAAACATATTCAAATTCTTTGCGATTTTAATGGCGCTGACTGTAACTACGTGTATCTAAACAAAGTGAAGTTCCCTTTATAACTTTATTTTAATGTTAAAAAACCGGAATTGTTTAGTTTTTTTTCTGCTTGACGAATTTCGACAGATGATGCCGTTCACAACTAACAACTTACAAATGTTCGCATAACGTGCCAAAAACGCGGGGTGTGGGGAGTTGGAAATGTTTTGCAAATGAAGGCCCAATTGTAGCCATTTGGTAAATATTTGCGTTCATTTTCTTCTTCTTCTGTCGCACAAATTGTTAAGTTTTGAGTGGACTTTTCTTCTTTTTTATTTATTTGGGGGGACTTTTTGGGATGGGGGGCGTTTGGAACATTGGCCTGGCTAGAGCCTATTATTATTATCATTTGCGCATTGTTTGTCGCAATACCATGCAAAAAGCTTAAATTAAATACACATTTTTCGAATCCATAAAAATAGCTATTACAAATATAAATCTTAATTATACGGGTCAAGTCGGTCAAAACTCACCTAGCATCTCTTCAATTGCTAAAAAGAAAACACAAAAAAAACCACCCAGGTTTGTAAATAGCTACATGTAATGCCATTTAAAAACTTGGTGTGTTTTTTTCAAGCTTTATTGAATAATGAACTAGTTAACTTGTATATTTATAATTTTCAATTTTCTGTATACTTAAATTTTCTGTTTACTTAAATTATACAAAAGTTGCAGAAATATTATTTCAAAAGCAAAGCAGAAGGCTTTCCATTCCACTCATCTGTACAAATTGCCAGGGTTGACCCGACAGCTAGCTCCGACCGCGGCCGGTCATCATAAAGAGCGCCCTCTGTTGAAAATGAGAAGCACCAATTGATTTTATTTTCAGAGGGCGTAATAAATTCGTAACAACGGAGAATATTGTATCAGATTAACCCATGAATTGAAACAATTGTCGGAAATGTTTCTCCATAAATGGTCCCCTAAGAGTTTTTTTCACAAGCCACCAGAGTATGGCTTAAGAGAAATTTCAGTAATTGTGAACATTCATCACCGTTATTGTTGTGTGTGGAGTGTGTTTGTACTTTTTTCTATACCTCCATGTTTGCACGGTATTTCATTTCATACCTTTGGTTTTTGGAACCCTTCGATTGTTTTAACCCAATATAAATGTTGATATATACAATCAAACTAAATATCGCAACAAATCCGGAGCTATTATGCCCACGCAGAAAGAAAAACCTGTAAATGGAATACACAATCTCAGAAACGTTTGAACTCAGATTCAAATTTTGGGGGAGAAACAGTTACATCTTTTCCCATAACCACATTACTTCGAAGTGAAATGATTCAAAATGCTTTATACTATCGGAAGCTGATGTACTTCTAACCAAGTAAAATTGTATTGCCATTAACTTAAAGAGTAATTACCAAACGTATACAGACCCTTGAAGGTCCAAGTTTTCTGAATTAAAATAATAAAAATATATATATATTAAAAAAACGCATATAGAATGACTAAAAACAATTAACAATAGGTTTTCGGGCGGAATGCCCGAACACCTAATAAATGAATAAATAAATTATCAAGACAACTTCCACAGGCTCCTCATTATAATGAATAAAATATTTGTTACCATGGTAATGTAGTCAGCATATTAAAAATATACACAAAAATGTATTAATTTTGGGGAACTTTTGTAAGGAGGATTTCCGTCCATAAATATTCGTTGACACTGTTTTTCCTGGTTACATTAGGTGTTAGGTATTCAAACTTTGATTCATAATTTTAGTTGATAAATCCCCCTTGTTTTCTTGTGCCATATTTTCTCTACTCTATACGAATTATTCCCTCCAAAATTCATGTTGATCTTTTCATTTCGCCTGTTGGATGGTTGGGAGGTGACATGGTTGGAATGACATTGCTATTCCCCAAGAACTGATATGAACCTAACTTCATAATTTCAGCATGATAATCCGAGTATTAAACAGTTGTTTTAGAAAACATTTGCTGATGTACCTTATAATTCTAAATCAATGAAGATTCTTAGGCCTATAAAATTAAACTTGAGCCTTTGGTTGTTGGAAAATGAGCTCCTTCACCAAAGTTTCACTCTTTTACCAAAGTTTCACTCTTTTGATGTAGGGCCTAAATATATATTTGCCTTTGCATAAGATTCTCGTTTGTTTGAGTATTACAGATTGAAGGAGTTCCAACTTCAAAGCATTAGGCCTAGTTATCTTTGGTCTGAGCTACCATTTGCCATTAGTTAATTTGAACAGAATTCATGGTTAAACATTTAAAAAGGGGTAAATTATGGTCACAATCTTTTCAGCCACATAAGACGCCAGATTCTGGACATCAACAAGAGTGAAATTGCCTGAAAGCAGAGTGGACGAGAAATTTGAGTCGACCAACATGTTGTTGCATCTGATGGCAGGGTGTAAGGAAATGCCGTCCGTTCTCAGTTCAGCTTTCAATATATTCAATAACATATCCCCTGTGCGCAGAGAGTTTGCAGAGGGGTATGCTAAGCTATTTGCAAGGCTTATCAGTTCAAGCACAACATATGGTGGGAATAAATTTAGTTGAAAATTCAAGCAGCAAATTTATCACCAAATGTGAATTAGACTACAGTCGGGTGTAAAGGTTACCCAATGCAATAATACCAAGTAGACCTTTGTACTCCTAGTCTTTCAACAATAAACTTGTGCTGACATACAGTGAATTATGTAAAGAACTTGAATCAATACAATACGATTAGTGATTAACTTTGTGCAATCATGGCTGGTTGTTTGTCATTTACTCTGGCCTATGGTTGATATCAAATATAGATGAACACTACAGTAAAGCAGGTTTGCTCAGTGCTTTGAAAAAGCAGTACAGCAGATAATGTAGATAACATGACCGCTTTTATATTTTGAGGGGTACATGGTTTGGTTCAAATTTTCCATCCTTAACTATACTGTTAGTGTTATATATGATTAATGATAACCCAAGTAGGGAAAACTCTGGGTCCACACTGAAATCCTCTTACAATAATCCACGATAATGCACTTAATCCCATGCATTTGGAAATTGAATATTTATATATATTTTTTTATTTAATCTGTTTTTACTTCTTGTTTTTTAACAATAATGCCTAGTGTAATGAGAAATAGTGGGAAATGGATTTTCATGAACCAGGAACAACATAATGTTTCCATAAAATCATGATTTGGCAGCGCTTGGGGCAAATGCAAACAAAGTACACTCGATTTGAAGTAGGGTGTTTCAATGCGAACATCGACTACTGTATCAATAAACCTTGATATTAACTTGGAGGGATACGCCCCTTGTGTCTGTGCTTGGAAATGGTGTGCTTTGTACATCATTTTGTCAAAATGAAATACAAGTAGATTTGCTGTGGTACGATTATACAGTGTAGGCACAATCACACTGTTTGTGTAAAATAAAAAATCTGAGCTAAAAGCTAAATCATTCAGTCAATAAAAACAACAAATAAAATGAGATTCACATTATTTAGTTTAATATTGACATGTGACTTTTCAAGAAAAAAAAATCAGAGACAAAACTCCTTGCAAAAGGTAAAATGTTGATTTATTGATATAATAAAGGATATCCATGAGAATCAAATACATGTATTGCTTATGACAACTGGAATGATACGGTTTTATGGATTTTTTTTGGTCATGCAATTGACTAAATAAATTACCAGTCTCCTTGAGGGCTTTATATTTTATGTGTTTTTCCCCTTCTTCAATATGAGCACAGCTAATTCTGGGTTCCCATTTGACGGTTGTGATTTCATTCCCTTTTTACCACCAAGGCTCGTTTAAAAAAAAGCCTTATTAAATGTACCTGTAGTATAAAGTCATGAATTTAAGTAAGTACATTTACTTTTCTGTAGTAAATATTTTTTTCAATTTATATGATAATCTTTCAAATGCCTTCAATATTCATTACAGACAAAATAAATAATTAGTGATTAGAGGGGTACAAGTTGAGATTCAGTTAAAGCCAAATACAATCCTAATCCACCATCCAGAGAATGGTTTGTCTGAAAGTCCTATAAATAGCACTCAAAGACCCCCCAAATCATGGTTCGATTTACCACAATTGAAACAAGGTGAAATAAACTTGAAAAACCCCACGCTGGTTGTTTGGCATGTTTATTAAAAATTAGATTTGAGGATTATTATAACTCTTCCAAAAACCAACGCAGCACCTTAGCTTTAAGTTCATCATTCCCTTCTCTATTGAGAACAGAGCTATTCTAGAGATTTGAGAAAGTTTTAAGCTGTCAATTAAGAAATCGCCAAAAAAATCATTATAATCAGGGGTAGAATTAAAAACTAAAAACAAATTATTTTTGAGGACCCAACATTATCTCACCCCCATCAGCCTTGCAAATAATTTTGCATGTTACATGTATTTTGGCATATATGCAAAAGTTGAGTTGAATGTTGCTTGTGAATTGACACTGCATCTACCAAAATAAACACCTATAAGAATCCTATAGGAATCTTCTTTGAATCCTATAGGATTCTATAGGAATTGTTCCTATTTAGGACTCCTATCCTTTCAGCTAATCCATGCATCTTTAAACAATACAATTTAGTTTTAATGCAAAACTTGCTCTATTTCAAATCATAAGATTCACATCCCATCTAAACTCAACATTAACCATTGTCAGGATACACAAGATTCATATTGTCAGCAGCCAGTGAGAGAGTGTGTCACCACAGAGCAAGGATGTCACCCATCCTTCTTTTATTCAGCCTTAACTAAATACCATTTAGGGAGACACTCCATGTTTACATTGCCAGACATAACTGGCACAGAATATTTGTGTTCAACTCTGTGTACACATTCTTGTATGTAACTTGAAAATTAAGCCACAGTATGAATTTCAGCCGGAGCCGTTGGTGTGGGTTTCTCTTTGTTCATTGTGACAGCGTCAGATCTTCGGCCAAAAGTAACAAATATGCCTTCTTTTTTTATTTCCTTAATGGCTCAAATGACATTCTGGTTTCAGTAGAAATACTTTTTTAGGGGAAGGTTTTAATAAATTTGTTCAGATGATTTAAACATTCATAAATAACTTGAATGACCTTAATAGTTCATGAAGACACCACAAATGAACATATCACAAAACAACTAATGAACTGAGTTGAGTTGAGTTGTTAAGTCTGTTGACTTAACAACTCAGCAGACTTGACAACTCAACTATGGTATCATAAAAGCTTTAGTTGCTCATTTGAGAAAGTTCTAATTTCGCAAACAGAAGTTAGATTTTTGTGTATAATCTGGATATTTTCAACCCCATTGTTGTAACAGTTTTAAATTGGGCAATTTAAGCTGTATTCATTCACCGAAAGAGATTATTGTTAAAGGCAAAGTATACCTTTGGTTTTCGCAACTGTTTGATTGTTTTAATCTTAAGTATCTAAATGTAGATATAAACAATAAAACTAACCTATGAAAACTTCATTTCAAAAGGTGGTCGCGATTATGTCCACGCAGGAAGAATAACAGGAATACACAATCGTGAGAAACGTTACTAACATAAAGTCAACGTTTCTCAAATTCAAATTTTGGGGGATGAAAAGCGATATATTTTTCCATAACCGCAGTACTTCAAAGTGAAATGTTTCTCAAACTGCATTATACTATCCAAAGCTGCTGTACTTATTACCAAGTGAGTTTTTACTGCCATTAATTTTCAGAGTCATTACCAAACGTATACAGACCCTTTAAATATTGGTTATTAATCAATAGTTATGTGACATAATTGTTTAATCTTGTAACTCAAGTAGCCTGGCAATGGGTTTCAACTACTTTTGTATGAAGTTCAATTAAAAATAAGTTTAACAATTACATTTACCCACTCAGACTTTGAAAAAAGGCATTTCCTCAGCTCCAGCACCAGGCAAGCTTGTACACTGCTCATCAGGTTTTTTTAATGACACCAGATTTAAAGAAGAGGAGACCAGCTGAAGAGTTGCATGCCAACAAAAATATCACTCACCATTGTTGCAAACCAAAGCTGAACACATGTCACAGCACTTTCTATACTGGGAACTTATGTGTTGGCCATTTCTCACCTGGTATAAACAGTGTTAGCTCTAATTGGCAATTTGTTGCACTGACTGACATGCAACACTACTCAAGAAAGATACACTTCATCAAGTTTGCAAATTGTTTCTTCTCTCATAACAAGGCGCGATGCACATTGTGGGTTTTTTGAGGTTTGATAAATGCAGAATGTTTTTCTGACGCAGGATATGAATTTCTCTGTTAAAGATTGTTCCATGTACGAGTATGAGACACTGAGAAGGCTTCACAATGAACAAATTTCCAAGAAAGTAAAGACCAAGAGCTATACCAAGAGGTATTTGAGTCTTCCCAATAACTCTGTTCATTTTTGTAAACATGAGAGAAAATGTGTAAGATTTTAGGCTTGATGTTTTCGGACCTTCTCATAACTCAGGCACCTAGTTGAACCCCTATCAACAATAAATGTACTGCAACGAGAGATATCTTACTAGCATTAAAGAAAATGTAACATGCACCTTGTCCAACTTCAACAACCCAGCACAATGTGAGAAATTGTTGAATAATGTTATCTGATAAGGAAATGGCACTGGTTGTTTGCAGTAAGTAGGACTGTTAAGCATTCAACTGGCCTCCACAATCAGCAGTAAAACTAGGGGCGCATCTAGGGCACACTCTGCCACATTTCACAAAATCTAAAAATAGCTCATAATTACTCATTAAGCAGCTCCTAGATACGCAAGCTACTGGAATCAACGGCTACGGTTTGTGGCACTTTGAATCCCCCTCACCTCCTTCAAAACTGTTTGTAAGCGTCCTTGTTCTTCAGTCAGCAGATTTGGAGGGGTGGTTTTCAACCAGAATAACAGCAGGCTTATCCACCATATGTTGTCAGTCACACACTCCATGAGATGCTAATCCACTGTGACCCTGTTGCCATGGTTTGTTCTCTACTGTTGGCCTTCAGAACAGCCTGGCAAGCCACTTATTCACTCCATCATGTGGCCATATTATTCCGCGACCTTGCCCATTTTCACATTTGTCACTTTATTCCTCCAACTTACTTATTATATGATTAATATCAAAAGTGCATTTACTCCTTTGAAGCTTCATAATTTTACTGAAGTGGAAGGGTATAAGGACTGACACACCACCTTTCAAAAAGGCATTCAACAATTTTGAAACAGACCTAAAATTCCTCCTCCCAATCTTTACAACTTTACATTCAATCACAACTATACATACATTGTTTCAAACAGCCATAATAACAGCACTGCTACAAGTCTGAAGATGGACCCAAGCGTAATGAGAGGACCGGGTTTTTTCCTCAAAGACAGAGAGTTCAATATCACCCCATTTCAAGGTCATACCTTGAAATCAGGTGCATTTGAACTGAAATGGGGTGAATTTGGCAGCTCTTTCTTTGACTTTGGTTGTTGTTCATGAATGAGACTGGGAAACTCCCAGGGTTGGTGGGATGTTTACTCCACGGCTGAGCTAGAGTACTTCAGGTGATTCATCAACTTGTCACTATTGATGCCAAGTTGCTATTAAAAAGGCTGGCGAAAGATACTAATGTATCACACATGCCTGAAATGTGAAATATACTTTCACCGAAATACACTACCAAGTGGTTGTAATACCCAATGGAACAAACACACTTTTAAAATTGTTCACTGTGTTCCCTCAAACAACCAAACGATATTAACAGAACCATGTGACGGCCTCCAGTTGTATTTCTTGATATTCATAATACTGATACATTTTCAGGCATTTTAACAACAGTATGTATGTGTACATCCTAATGTGGTCTTTTTCCATGGAGAACTGACAAAATACTGTCATGTGTGTGTGTTTCTGTTGTTTTGTTCGATTGGTTTATTGGGGGGGGGGCCATGGTACACTACTTAGCATTTTCAATTTGTTGTGCAGAAAATGTCCCTGTAATCATCATAAGAGTGAGAATACTCTCACGGAGAGTCAATATTGATAGATAAAACCATAGAGAAAGGACATAAAATGAGGTGTGCTTTCACCAAGTATATCAACCTACCCAGGTGGTTGAACTGAAGAGGGGGGGGGGGGCCCCCCATTAAAGACAGCTCATTTAAATTGGGTATTGAGAAAAACATCTGGGTCACGCACATCCGCCAGTACAAACTTACAGGTAGGGTCATAGATTTTTTTTTGTCAATGTAATGCTTATGTATAGTCGAAACTATAAAGAAAGATACAATAGACCTTATACACATGACGTCATCTCAGTAGGGCGCCCTCGTCTAGAGGTCAAAAGGAGGTTGTTCATTGGCCAATCCTGTGCGCCGCGCATACAAATCTGTGCACTTTCATTGTTTCGTCACCGTTTTACCTCTAAGATGGCGGCTGGATGACGTCAATGCATAAGGTCTATAAAAGCACATGTGAAAGTTTCAGCTGAACACAGTCTATACTTGCTGAGAAAACAGCAAAATCCTGTCACTGTATTCACAAGAACGCCGAATCCATTCATGTTTAGTGAGGTGACAGTAGGTACCAACTACATATCTGGCCACAGCATTAGCAAGTGGATACTAACCTTCAGAAATCTGAGAAACAATTCGTGCATGAATCGTTTCTGAGATTCATATGTTTTTGGGGTGAAAAATTGTTCAAACCACTTTGAAGGGAATCCTTTCTCTAAACAGTATATCAACAACTGCAGTGTTTCTCACCAAGTATTTTTTATAATTGTTAGTTTTTTGCCAATAGAGTATTTTTTTTTAGTATTTACCAATCTATGACCCTTCCTTTAAGTACAAATTGTCTGTAGAACTAGAAATGTTGGGAAAAACATTTTCTGGCATTTCTTTTCCAAAATGAAAACAACTTTGTTATGCCTTCCTTCTTGCAAAATCCATTAATAAAACATCACTAGCACAGCTGGTATCTTTTCCCCTGAACAATCACAGCTCTATTAGATGACTCTCCTTATTGGAATTCTGCCCTTACTTTTACCACTTAACACAAGTGAGCACCAAATTCCTGTGCAAACTTACAAAAAGAGTTGCTCAGTTGTACTAGGCAAACGCACAAAATGTGAAATATGCCCATTATGGTAAGCAAGGATTTTTCTGCTTGCAGTAAACAGGGCAATGAGATTAAGCCCAGGCGTGCAATCCCTTCGAACCAACTTTAGCTTCTTTTTTGAGACACAAGCAGATAAGAGGTTAAGAATTATATGTCCCATTGTAAGATGTTCAAGAGATGTATGACAAGATAGCGTGGTAGAAACAAATGCTGAACCATATCTTTGGAGGGAGGAACCTTACTCCATTGGGTCTTTGTATCAACTGCTTGGGTCTCTGTATCAACTGCTTGGGTCTCCGTATCAACTGCTGGGGTCTCTGTATCAACTAGGGGTGTCTCTGGGTGCATTTTTTGTGTCGTAACCAGTAGCTGTTTCAGTCAATGGACAGTGATTAACCAATACAAGTTTGACCAAAATAGCTGTTGGTTACGACCGCGAAAACGCACCCTCTGTATCAACTACTGGGGTCTCTGTATCAACTACTGGGGTTTGTGTATCAACTGCATGAGTCTCTGTATCAACTGCTGGGGTCTCTGTATCAACTGCTTGGGTCTCTGTATCAACTGCTGAGGGTCTCTGTATCAACTGCTTGGGTCTCCGTATCAACTGCTGGGGTCTCTGTATCAACTAGGGGTGTCTCTGGGTGCGTTTTTGGTGTCGTAACCAGTAGCTGTTTCAGTCAATGGCCAGTGATTAACCAATACGAGTTCAACCGAAACAGCTATTGGTTACAATCGCGAAAACGCACCCTCTGTATCAACTACTGGGGTCTCTGTATCAGCTGCTGGGGGTCTCTGTATCAACTACTGGGGTCTCTGTATCAGCTGCTGGGGGTCTCTGTATCAAATGCTGGGGTCTCTGTATCAACTGCTGGTCCACGCGTTAAGCAACTTCCCTCTCGCCTCAATCAACACCTACGCCCTCTTTGGACTTTTTGACATTTGTCATCAGAGCAGTATAGCAGTATATAAGAGGTGTTAACCTCCAACCTGATCTTTGGTATTTTATTCCAGTCTATGCGGGAAGTGTCACTCACTTACATTTCCAAATCTGGATTCATCAATGATCTCTGTTTGGATGGAGAAGGTTCCAATCGGGGCATCAAATATTTACCCTTTTGGGATAGTTGAAGTAAAACCTGTGTTTTGTGTAATGTCCTTAAAGAGAAATCAACCTTCTAGTTGATTTTCAGCTATAATTTTCAAGCAAGCTGGTCATTTTGTGTGCTTTGCTGCTCTACCTTTTAAACTTAAAGTCTTTTTTTGTTAAAGCAAAACATAAATAAATTTAAACTTAAAATACCTTTCTGCTGCTGCAGATGATACTGGTATGAACAATTTGGGTGTTAGATTTTGTTGTGAGGAGGGGAGTACATTACATGATTATTATGTTATGCATGACATTTTCCGTTCATGGAAAAAATCAGCATCATCTTCTGATCAAATGAACTTTTTATCTCTCTATAATGTAGGTCTTCTTGAATAAAAGCCACAAATAACTGAGTTGCAAATTCACTGTAAAAATATGGATACGATGTTTAAACTCTTTCTAGCTGTACACACTGTATAGCACAAGTCTAGCAGCTGAAATCTACATTATCACTATCAGCCGAAGATGTTTTGTATTTTGTAAAATGGCTCAAAAGAAAAACTTAAGTTCCATTCTCTGTTCGAATCTAGCACTCTATGTACCAAGCCACAAACCCTAAAGCAGCTCATTTTCAGTCAAAGTCTGATTTTGAGTGGATTTGGTGGATACCATGGGAACACATATTGGAATTTGACAACTACTAAATTGTCTGTGTTTATGTGGCGCCTGCTGCACCTGCTCAAACAAATGAAATACAGCTATGGACTCGAGCAAGCCAGGTATGTGGTTATGAGAGTCTCATAAGTCTCAATCCTACTCTTTTCTTAATATTTTGCATTTCTGAAAGACAGTGGGTAGGATGTCTTTTTAGATAATGTATGAATGAAGTTAGCCTTAACAGTATTAACAGTTTGAATAGAGTAGATAACCTAAATACATCTGTATGAATTTCTCTTTGTTCTTTTTACCCATCTGGATGGCGGGTGTTAAGAAGTGATGTGATTCCTAATAGAGAGCCAAACCAAGAAAAGGGCAACCACATAAGAAGGCATTTTTAAAGGAAGCCATTGTTGTAGGCTTAGTTCTTACTGGCAGGATAATGACCCAATGGACCATGCCCGCTGTTTGCCTTTACTTCAGCAATTCATCACCCAACACCACACCTTACCTCAACCTCTTTCCTGTAGCCTTTATTTGGTGGTAAACACCACCAGTCCAAAATGCTATCAGGTTAACCAAAAGTAGGGACTCCACTGGTATTTATGCTATAAAAATATTAAGAAAGGTGTTTTTGTAGGGTACCATTTTCTATTTCAATCACTGAGGTAGTTTTGATACAAAATTCCTCCTTGATGATGTGTATTTGACAATTACTCTACATGGGCAAACAAAATCACCAACGTGCTTTGCATAGGCTTGATGTCAGACAATGAAAGTCAACATATTTTAAGTAGACATTTACATTAAATATCAAGCAACAATACACCTGTTTTGGGGATGTCAATGAGGGCGTGTTGAAGCTTGTGTAAAATCATATGGCATTTTCAAAACCACTGCTTCAGCTTTGGCTTGGATTGAGACTTTTTAAATTGTGTTCTTTCGTTACAGGGTTTAAAAATGGCGGACAGTGCCTAAAGCCCAAGTCTAAGAAAAACCATAGTTTCAAAAATAACCCCAAGAGGTAGCCAGACCAGAAGACAAACTCAAGATACCCAAACTCCATAAATTTACTGACACCCGACTTCATTTTACTCTATCAGAATGATGAATTACCACAGAATCCTTATTTGAAATTGTTTGACTTTTAGTGTTTTAATTTTTGAGCATATTGTGTGCTTTATGTAGTGTCTATTTTGCAGGAATTTACTTTATACAGGCACTGCAAGTAGTGTTAGTTAATTAGTGCAACCCACTATTATCAATCACATACAAAAATAAATCAATTTATTGCACATTCGTTTCTTCATTAATGATTCTCGTTGTCTCATCTCACACAAAAAAAAACTTACAAAAATTTCATAGCATATTAAAATCAAAATACAATCATCTTTGGTTTGAGTTTGATTCTTAAAAAGTAATATTAAATATATTTATTTTATTTGGATTAAACAGAAGGTACAACATTGGTACTTCCCAGTGTATCAAATAAATAAATGATTATCTTACAGTTTCAATGGTGTACAAATACGAACAAGAGGTAAAAGGGCAGGTAATGATTTCCACTAACTTTTACACAAACTTTAAGGTAAATTAAGCATTTGTTTTGATTCTGAAAAACTCAGCACCACATAGCATAGCTCAATTTTGTCCTTTCTAGATTGCATAGCATTGTTATGAACATTTAGTACATAACACCAATGTTGAACCTTCCCTTTAAAAAAAGTTGCAATACTTACCCTGGGAAGACAAAACACTACAAGAAGGGGACAAAATGGAATACCGAAAGACGATGATTTCCCATCATGCAGAGACGAGATGGACAAGTATGGACTGTTCTGTTACCATGCAGAATGAATGCCAAAAATAACTACAGAAGCTTTTGGAGTATGGCGAACTTTAGATGTTAAGTGTGGATTTTGTTAAAACCAATTGAGGAGAAAGAAGGGGGCGTGGGGGTAAATAATAGGATGGTTCATCTGATTTGTCTGTGCTTTGGTGTAAACAAAAAATTGCCACTACAGAAGCAAATTTGGATTTGAATTGTACAGTTGTATAAATGAAATAACTGTGTCACTACGTCGGAAATGTGCACATGCAAATGGTATGGACAAGATCTCTACTGCATTGATGCTGAAGAAAAGATTGGTCTGTCATTTCAAGAATAGTTGTACCATAATGGAATTGAATTTATGTCAACTTTAAGACACTGAAACTCTCATCTTTTAAATTCACCTGATGTTTGCATTCTCCTTTAGGATAAATTGTGCTTTGAGAAGCTATGATTTTGAACAGTTTGTTTCTCGCGTTCTGTTCAATAGACTACAGGTTTTTGTGTTGATTTTAAAACTTTTTTCTTTTCTTTTTTTTTATTTAAAAAAATTTGATAATCAATCTCAAGATATTTTCTCCATCACTTTCATTTTGATTTTCTGATGAGTTTGTCATTAACATAATCAACATTTCATGAATTGCCAACCAAAATGATATGATAGTTTAGCTGCATTACCAAGGTTAATTAACCATAACTAAAAAACTGCTATGACCAAGTTCTACAATTTCATGGCACCACCACATCAAACAATCCAAACTTCCCAAACTGTAATATCTTAAATGGATTCATTTGCATTTTGACCAGCTTTACAAACCTCAGATTGAAAGAGTTTTAAATGTTAGTGCAGTATAGTAGATTCTTCTCTTTGGGTGTATGCTTCATAAAAGGCAAACAAAATTGATATGAAAGGATGAAAGTGAAAACGGTGGGGTGAAAATTTTAAAATCTAATCATAAAATTTGGGTCGAATACTTGAAGCGTGTCGCGCCTTATTGTTTCATGATGCTATGTATGACATCATCACTATCAATGGCTATCAACTCAATGTGGGATTCATAAACTATCTTACACTATTACACTAGTCTTTCTTTGATGGTCCAATGCTTTGTCTAGACAATCATCAACTAATCCTCACAACCCTCAGTGTGATAACTTGACAACATGAGCACATTTCTTTAGTCCCTCTAACAATGTGTACAGTGAGGGTGGATAAAGGGGCGGATGTTGCTTACATGCATGTTAACAATTGTGCGTGGACGGAGATTGATGATTCGGTCCACACGGTACAGTTGTAGGTGTAATGTCACACAAGCACCCTAGGATGGTGCAAGCTAGAGCCATCTGAAGAGCAGCAACTTGCTATGTGGTGATCATACATCCATCGTACAAATTTCAATCTCCTTTTTTTGTTCTGCCTTTAATTGTTTATTTTTATAAGAAGGGTGCATGCAGGAAGCTATGTTGATCCGTGGACACTGTTAGACTTGATGGTGGTGTGGCAAAATCAGAGGTGGTATTAATAATATAACTGGCAATACTGGATGGGGGTGTTAATATAAGTATGCAGAATTACCTGTGGCTCCCCTGGGCAATGGGTGAACCCAGTTGACATGCAGAACACGTGAGCAGAGGATAAAGCTTAACTTTTAACAGCAAACAAAAATGTCAGTTTATGTTGGTAATTATGAAAGCATTTTTGAAGCCATCTAGAACACGGAGAAGAAATGTGACGGATTCACTTGCTCTACAAAACCACATTCAGTGAAATCAGGAAAGTGACAGATGGGTTTCTTGGTAGGAGACTGACTTTGTGAATGATTCATATCCAAGAGAGTAAGTAGTGCACTTGGCATGCACTTTTGGAATTATACCCATTTGTTATGTTCATCATGGGCAAAATGACTGATTTAAGGTTGTACAAAATGAGCAAATGACACTGTCTCCAGTGGTTCAAATCAATTAGATTGGAACCTACTTTGTGAGGGAAAATATGCGAGTAGGCCTTTTGTCAAACTAGAAACTGAAACCTCATTTCAGTTTTCGCACCGATTGTTATTAATGACCAATAGATAATTTGACAGACTATTAATTCTCCGCTTGTGTTTTGCTGTGGAGTCGACCTTTGCTCAAAGTGTTTAAAACTCAGAGGTTGTCTAAACCCTGGATTTGACTTGTAAACCGATGGGATGCCACATAGCACGTGAAGCAGTACCACAGGACAGGGTACAATTATCGGCATTAAAGTGGCGGCCGTCTTTGTTTGTAGTAAGTTGTGAAGCTTTGCATGATTTTATAATTGTAAAAACAAACTCACAGATGACAACCACGTGTGAATCGTTTCTTTGAAGAAATGGAGGTTCTGAAATTGGAAAGTTGTGATTGAGTTGAGACAAACTTGTATGGGTGCAACCCAATACTTTGGAAAACACAAACATCAGCAGTTCGTGTGTGTGTGTTAAATTATTGATAATTTTAACAAGCATATCTTTTGAAATAGCCACAAGTATGAATTCCGAATGATGCATTTCCTCTGACCAACAAAACATAGTCAGGCACCATAAATGAAGAGCCACAACATTCTTCTTATAAAGAAAAGCTCCAAGAAACCAAACAAAGATGGCCACCACACAGATGATGCCTATATATGGACAGGTGATTAAATCAATGCAAACTGAAAACCACACACATGTTTAAGATTTGCTACTGGTGTGTGCCACAGCGTTAACGTTAGACAGCAAGTTCAAGCCTGGACGAGTCTCCGGATTAATGTGCATAAAGAAATTGTTAAAAACTTCTTAACAGGAATATGATGTTATTGAAATGAAAAACCGATGCAAAGTCAAAAATCCTGTCAGAGGAAATAAGTCCATGTTTGTGAAAGTGGCAGTCAGGTGTGTACTTCTGAATCAAATCAACAAAATCATAAACGCATGAATGATAAAGAAAATGAAATTAGAAGGAAGTTTGTGTCGTACTAAGGATCACTGGTGACAACTGTTTCCCTTTAACCTCAATTGTCATTTGTTCTAAAAGAGCTTTTTTAATGCTTATATTTGATTCCTTCAGTTTGATTTCAATGTTTTGAAACATATCTTTTAGTGCTACTTCAAAACACTCTCACTATAAGTTATAAAGGATCTCAATGTAATGGCTAAAACGCTTTTTAAGCTGACCAAAGTACATGTTTCAAAGGCTGTCCAATGACTCTGTGTACAGAATTTGCCAATCAAGAGCCACTAAGACATGCTTTTGCTAAAGGCTGGATAAATCCTAGTTAAAAACGGCCTGAAGTTGATACTTTTACTTTGAATTAAAGTTTCCATAAACAGGTACTGAAGAATGGGGTCCACTGTACAGTGCTGGAGAGTGGAAATGTAGTTGTTCAGCTAGTGTGATTGAGACTTTGTAACTAATGATGTCATGCTGGCTTCTAGTGAATGATACAAAGTGCAACAGGACATAGGCCATCTTCAAAACCATGGCTTTGACTTAGCTCCAGCTTAGGCTTCATCAGTTATTTGAAAAAATGCACTAGAGGGCTTCCAACAGGCAGGCAGAGCCTAAGCCGGAGGCGTAGCTGGAGCTGAATCCAAAGCTGTGGTTTGGAAAATGGCCAAAGACCCTTATCATGCAGCAGCCATCTTTGTATGATTCCCTGAATGGAGTCAAAAAGTCATAATATATGTTTCAGAAGGCACCAGTCTATTCAAGGCATCAACCTCCTTTTG
This sequence comes from Pisaster ochraceus, assembly GCA_010994315.2. Taxonomy (NCBI): domain Eukaryota; kingdom Metazoa; phylum Echinodermata; class Asteroidea; order Forcipulatida; family Asteriidae; genus Pisaster; species Pisaster ochraceus. The sequence goes on along the minus strand of CM021526.1, from coordinate 25,084,475 downwards.
ATTCCAAAAAGTTGCCTCATGATAAGGATCTTCAATCCTCTCCGAAAGATTTAATGGAAAATATTATTTTTGCCATTTTATCGGTTTTGCAAAATCTGATCGAGAGTCCTGAACAAATCTTTTACAAAAATGTAAGTTAACTTAACAAGTCTGCTCTGGGGAACACTGTATGGTTTTTTAAAATTTATTTAAAGTACTCATTACAAAGTGCGTTTCTCATTAGCAGAACACTGGTTCATTCTGGATGAAATGTGTGAAACTGTGCATACAGTCATTGATCACGTTGCACGATTTGCAAACGTTATCAGAGAGCCTGCCGTGACATCATTAGTGCAGTTAACTTAGCAATGGAAGGATTGTTTCTATGGTAACACTGGGATGCTTCCATTGGCCAACATGGGGGGTGACGACAAGCAGTGTGCTTCTGGCAGCCAGAGAGTGGGATGGGGGGTATTCAATGCTGCAAAGATTTCTCGTCACATTTTGTGTTTTTAAACAAGGAGCTATACAAGTAAACAGCACAAAGACCATCACCTTGTTATGGATGAAGTGTCAGATTTTCTCACAGATGGTTGTGGGACGGAGTTAGAGGCCTCATGGCTTAGTCATTTCTATGTTTGCAGTGATCAGTTTGGAGAGAAGATGTTACCCTTAAAAAAAATATCAAAATAAATATACACACAAAACCTTGTGTAAACATGCAATGCAAGACTAGCAGGAAAGGAAATGACACAGGAGACGTGGTATGAATAATAGGGAAAGAGCAACATGTTTTTTTTTATGCAATATGGTTTAAAGAACACTATGAAGATGATATATGGCTTATAGTGTATACAGTGCACATAGAAACAACATAAAACCACTGCAGTAAAATGGCTGAGACCATTGCCTGTAGATTTGCCTGCATTGCCTGTCCAATGAATGCCTTGTTTATCCAACATGGCCAACCTGTTGAGCAGCTATGGACCAATTACACAGGGCGCACTGCCCCCATCATTAATAGCTAGGCACCTTGCCAGCAGTAGCACAATATGAAAGGTAAATAGCACTAGAACTTGTTGCATTTCTCATCGCAGCTTGGGTCACAGATTATTCTAGGCTATCAATTTGGTTGATTTGCATCTTTTATGCTGATTAACTGGTGCTATCTGTGATGGCTATATCAGACAACTGTCTTTAGATGTCACTGTCGGAGATTATGAGGGGCCTGCACAACCTGTAATGCAACAGCCAATGGGCAGCGGTTATTGGTAGCAAGTGTTGAGGTATGGAAAGAACAGCACAGTACAACACAGGCAAGTCTACTTGTGATACTGGATTGAAAATCCTCGATTAAAAAAATAATAATAATAGTTATAGTAAAAAGAAAATCAAAAAAATTGAGGAAACCACAAGGAAAATGCTATTAATAATGGTATAATGTGCTGAAGAATTCTGAATGGTGTGACAGCTGACAGGTAAACACAAACAAAAATCATGAAAGAACTGCCTGGATAAGACAGTGTAACATAAACAAGCTGACGATTATTAGAGCGTTAACTAGATGACATGGAAACATAAGACAAAATTACAAGGTGGGATCTCAACATAGTGATCAGGAATTATTCATTTTCAAAAAATATCTCATTGTTTTTCTTCTGTGTATTCTTCCCATCAATTCAACAATAGCACCCTTTGAGAAATCATTGGTCAACTGTCCCAATTAACATTTGTTTGTGTCTTTATATAATTAGCAAAACGTATTTTGGAGAAAAAAAATAACATTTGTTCCAAGTGATCATAACAAAATATAAAGAAGTAAATTTCTTTTTCAAAATCACTGTATACATATAAATTACTATGATTATGAAAGTAATGATTGGTGGTTGTCTCTGTCGTACATTCAAACAATTTGTTTTTATAAAGTTAATTACACTCTAACTTTATATCGGAAGGCAACTGTACAGTTTAGAACCAAAAGAAAATCAGGCAATACAATGCCTGTGTAAAACAATACAATGAACACCTGTTACACTATATATAAGAAATTACAATTTAAACTCTGGTCTTCCTATCCTTAAACCAATCGAATCCAAGCTTGAAATTTTCAAAAGTCCATTTTGTACTTCTTTTTTTGGTCACCCTAAATAATTGACAAGAATGATCAATCACTGCATTAACAAGAATTGTTTACATCGTCCGTTGTCATTGCTGTCCTTCGTACGAGACATGCAGAATGGCAGTGAATGTGTTATGAGCAGACCAGAAGGAGAGAATAAGAGAAACAAATGGAGATGCTTCAAACTCAAAAAAGTAAGGGATGACTGATTTTGTTCTGCACGACCACAAAATGGTGAAAAGTTCACATGAGTTATATCAAATGAGTGCCATGTTGTAACAACAGCCCGTGGTCAACAACACTTTAAGGACTTTATTTTGGCGTGATTTCTTCTCCAGATTTATTATTGAAAAATTAGAGGTGGGATTTACACAACATAATTTTAAGCACAAACATCAGTGATTAAATGAGGAAAAGTATAACAGAAGAATGGGTGACCTAGGCAAGCAACAATGATTTTACATTTTTAGAGTGCATTTGTTAAACAAACCCGGTCACAATTTGGTTTGGTGAGAATTTTGAGAATGGGGGGAAAGAATGAACACAATAAGGGTTTGTGGCAGAACAGTTCGGCAGGCACAGAGTAAATGAACTGTTGTTAATGCAGTGACTGGATGCAGCAGCCATTTTGTAGTTTTTTTTTAAAGAAGGGAAAAGGAGGTGAAATCCTGATTATGTGCTACCTGAAAACTCAAATGATACAGGTCAAATGTCAGCATGGACACATCAATGTGAACATCACCGGGTACTTTACATGGGTTACAATTTAACCTGTTAAATTCTTCCCATGAAATTCAATCTTGTTGAAATAAACCTCCCTCCTCAGATGAGGGTATTTCAAGGTGGAAACCATTACATCCACACATTTCACAGTACCTGCAATCGATAAGCAATCTTTCCTGACTGTGCAACAGCAACAGACATTTTGATATTGACCGCAAACCGTTCAGTTGAGCAGTGTGAAATGAACGTATTTCAGACTGGAGTTATGAACCCAACAAGTAATAAAATTCCTTTACTCCACAGGAATTACATATTTTGTTGGTTACTGAAACATATGCAAATTCATAGCATCCAGTATGAAAGGTTGCTGAGCTGACGTTCTAAATTTCCGTCCGACATTTGACACCAATGTGACTATCTGACCTGAATGTACAGTGTAACATGAATATGGTCTCTTCGTTAACAAAATGGGAAAATCTGGTAGTAACATTCACTATATGACATTGATCTCCTGTAAAATATCTTTCTGCTCAAATAGTCAATATAATCATCTTTTCATCCCTGATTTATTATGTACAAAAAACTTTTTTTTTTCTTTCTTTCTGAATCACAACATGGGAGGAAAAACCGGTGCCAACAAAATTCTGTGGAAGGCCTTTTTGGTAGTCAGGCAGTGCATGATGGAATCATTGGAATGCATACCAAATTTCCCATTTCAATTACTTGAAGTATGTACACTTGATTACATGAAGAAATGCTTACATAAAAAAAAAACTGTGAATAAAGTAAACGCCACCATTTTGGTTTTACAACTGTGTAGTAATGGTTTGACTTCTAAGAAAAAATTAAGGTACATTTCTTTTTATTCAGAGACGCATGCAAAAGACTACTAGCTAAACGACTACAAATGACAAAATAAAACCAAAAACAACACATGAAATCAAGAGAATTGCGAAAAAGCTGATCCTGTTTTGGTCTTTTTCAATCCAAGATTTGTTTTCACAATTAGAACCTTATTGTGTCATTGAAACGAGCTGGATTAGAGATTAGTAAAGTCCCGAAGGGCACCAACACTAGAGGGGGAAGGTCGTCATACCACATGATATGTTGCTGTTTGTCATGAAGTGACATCCGTCTGGCCATTCACAGGGGTGGTATGGAGTCATGTGACCTCATGCAAGTAATGCGTGATTATTCGTGGGTGGACTTTGTATGCTGTGATTTGAATTGAAGTGGCCTGAATTGGAAGGTAGCCATCATGCAAAAAGGTTTTGGTGCTAAACTAAAAGGCATTGAAAACACATATCTATGGTCCTTCCCCACTACAGAGTGATCGCCCTTCATATTTTGATTGTCATTTTGCTTCAAACTCAGAGATTTAAAAAAAGAATTTGCACCGATTTCCATTTTCCATATGGAAAATTAACTTCAGGATATATACTTTAATATATATATATATGTTATAAACATTTACATGTAAATCTTAAATCATTACTGACTAAGATTTAGCACTGATTAAAATCAAAATCATGCAGCTTCAAAAAAAAAAAAAAAAAAAAAAAAAAAAAAAAAAAAAAAAAAAAAATCAAATGGGAAAAAAAAATCAAATGGCACATGTTGAGAACTCTGCTTCAAGGATTGTACACTGACATGATTTATGTATCCACTGGAGTAATAAGATGAGGCGTGCTACCAGACCAGTCAGCTTTGAGACAATACTCTTTTACATGGCAAGGTTAACATGTAATGTAATTCATCCAATGAAAAGCAGTGGGTGGAAATTGTAAACCTCACGTTAATTAACAACGGGGGAAAAAAAACCCACAAAGTATTTGTGTGAAAAACTGATGTGAAATTTCTTTTTAAAAGCATCAACAATGATGACTCTAGGGTTAGTATCATGACAAAAACTGCATTTGGGCAACAGCAGATGATTCAGTGGGATGGATGTTCAAACTATAACAAAAAAGGGTGTTAAGTTGACTTGAGCGTTCCTGATTAATACCAGCAGTTGCTACCCAGCACCATGGGGGAAAAAGGTGGTTGGATATAGGGTCCAGGGACTGGATGAGTCTTCCCTGGAAGCTTCTACATCTAAGGCATCAGTGACGTTAATTATTGAAAGCGTGCACAATATTGCACAATAATCCTCTTCTTCAATCAAGGCATTGTTTTCTCATCAGTGTTCATTATAATTATCTCTTAAACTTTTCCATTTCTCATAAATATCGGTTTGATTTTCTTTTATTTTTACAGTTTGGCATTTGGATCATGGTTTTTCACCATCACTAAAAAAAAAAAAAAAAAAATATGAGATGTTTTTGTTTTCGATTCCACTGCTTTTTCCTCACACTCCATTAAAACTTCTTTAAAAAATTCTATAACTCACATTTTATACTTTACTTTGCATACACAAAAAACAAAATTAACAAAAAAACAAGTACATTTTTGCATAAACCACATTCATTCAATCATTCATTCATATAGGAGTTGATGCAAAAAAAACATGAAAAAATTCACAAAATATCAGGAAGAGTTCATCTTGTTTTCATTAAATAAACTTACTTTGGTGGGATTTAAGCTCCATCAATCACCGGCTTCCATCTGCCCATCTGAGACATTCGGCGGCCATCTCCAAATATTGCGCGTCCCTCTTCAATTTTACCACATCTCAACATCCCATCTGGCTCAAAATTGTTCTGCGCTTTTTCCTAATTTTAAACTGATTTTGTTTTAAATATATTCTGTACAATTTGTCACTCAGAAAGAAAACATTCCTTTTAAAACATTTTGGTCAATAAAACTTAACTTCATCCTCTGGCTATCGGAAATGTGGTTTTTTTTTCTTCTTCTTTTTCCAAAAGCAAATCAAGGTGTTATCAAACATCTCTTTCAGCTTTGTAGTTCTTTCTTTCAATGGTTTGATCATGGTCCCATAGCTGATTCGAATTTCAAACTGAAAGCACATAAAAACCATCCCAAACACACTTTGGGTTGTTTCTGTCGATGTGTTATGGAATGGGACTCACAAGGCACAGTGACTGTAGTGTTACGTTAAAGCTTCACTATCATTTTGAGTCGATCCGAACCTATGTGGTCCCCTTTAATGCTCGGTTTTGCTCTTCTTGAGCCACCTTTTGAGTGACAAAGAAGTGGGCAAGTTGGGCCTGGTTGGGAGCTCCTGTAATGGTCACTTTGCGGTTACGTGTGCCTGGGACATACTCCCCTTTCTTTGAAATCTGAATTTTAGCACCGGAGGTAGTCTGGAACTCCACCAGAGTTTGCCCTCGCTTGCCCAGAATAGCACCAACAAGGTTTTCGGGAACGTCAATTTCCAAAATAGTGTCCCTGGAGATATCTTTGATACTTTGGGTGGGTATGGAATCTTGTTGGAGGGCAATGGTGCCCAGGCCAGCACCCATACTTGTGAGGCTGCCTATTGGCGCTGCGACCCCCATGCCAGGCACTGTGGACTCTTGAAGGTGGTGACTTGGGACGGTAAATGTGGGGGAGCCATTGAGAATAGGACTCTCTGCAACTGAACACGTTAGGTTTAATGGACTGGGCGGAGTTGTTTTTGGATTACCAGCGACTGCGGCAACTTGATACGTACCTAGTAAACCCGATGGGATCATCTGCGCATGCTGCATATGAGCCGGGGTACCAGCAAACAGGGAACCATGTGCAGCTAATCCAGCAGGCACTGGAATACCCCCTATGGTGTAATTATAACTAGCTAATGTATTTAGGGCATTAATGGCTGCTGCATCACCTGTACTATACGATAAAGTCGTTGGCACCCGAGCGAAGGACTGTTGGGGGATGGAAACACCAGTAGCACCTAAAGCTGAAGCTGGAAGCCCTGCTAGCCCTGCAGGGGTCATAGGCATCTGGGCCTTGACCACGGAGGTGGGAACCACAGCCGCGACAGCATTGTCTGCGAACGGAGAACCTGTGGGATTGGAATTAGCCACGGGGAACGTGGCAGTGGCGTAGCTCAGGTTGTTACAACTGCCACTCTGTGGATCCTCTTGCACTTTGTCAACGATGAAAGACAAGGCTTTTTTATTTGGATCCCCCTCCCCCGTAATTGTGATTACCCGTTCTGTGAGTGTGATGCCGTCTGATTTCTGTGAGATTTGAACCCGAGACCCGCTCTGCTCCATGATATGTTTGATCATAGCCCCAGCTTTGCCTATGATCAGACCAGCTGTACTGTTTGGCACGACAACTTTCACCTGCAATAACAATCAAGAAAACAAAAGGCAAAAATTAGTTAGAGTTACAGAGTTATAGAGTTATATTTATGCAAATCTCTCCTCTTTGTATGAAATTGTTTCCCCTGAGGAGCTATTATACTATTTAAGTATAATATTGTTTTCAGTAAACTTAATCTTGGAAACAAATACCCATTGGAAATGCAACCTTTGTTCTGTTGACAGCAAAATACATTTCAGTAAAATAAAAGCTTTCAAATCTTTGTAAATCACTTCTTAAATATAATTACATTATCATTGTATTAATGTGTGTACAATTTGAGCACCCCAGACATAGCTTTCTTTGCAGCGGGTGAAAAAAACCCAAAACTTGTTCTATCCAGGGAGTTATTAATATGCTGATAAGAAACAACCCTTGATATATCACATGATTTTAGCACAACGTGGCAGTGTGTCCAAGTCCATCTTGATATACAGTTGGTCAATATTGACAGAGCCGCAAGCCTTGTTCCCAAGATTTGCTCAGTCCAAAGGGTGTGTTTGCCACCACTGATAGGTTGTGGCTTGGGCATACACACACATTATGCATACATGTTTATAATATCAGGGGGGGTCAACGAGTAATCCTGGTTAAAAATCTCACTGATAGCATGCATTTTGTTTGAACACTGCCCTCAGGGTGCAGACACACAAACAGATAAAGAGTACATATTATGCCTCAAACTTTATGAAGATCGAACAAATCCAAACTGACTTTTGCAAGTTTGGGCTAAATCCGTTCATGATTCTAAGAGCTTATTGTTGAAAAATAAACAAATACACACAAACAGACACAGTAATGGAGCTCAAATGCTACACTTACTTTTAGCATCACACCAAAAAAAACATACACATTAATCCAGTGAACATATAAATTGATCCTGTCAGAGTGAAAGCAGACATAAACTAGACAGCTTTTACCAGCCTGGAATAACTCAAGGGTAACACCCCTAAAATCATTCCAATGTACTGCTGTACATTCTGATTTTCAACTGGAAGTGTACTTTCTGATTTGGCCTTGCCACACAAGATAGAATTCCCAGGCACCGATTCACATGAAATCTTTTTCCAACATGGAACTTACTTTTAAGTCATACTAGGTACCCATAATTTTCAAACAACCTTTCTAATATCATTAAATTGCAATGCATTGCAAGGCTCACATTTGGTGGAAAAATTTCCACAAGATAAAACGGCCTGTAGCTCAAAATGTTTACTGAACTAGAACTTAAGCAGGCTTGTGAAAATGTGTGCAAGCTAGTTAGACATGGGCCTAGGGTACAGCTGAAATTTAAAAATGCAAGACCACCAGACTTATGCAGTCATAAGTTGACTGTCCACTGCTAACCTTGTTGGCCTCTGGCCTGCAGTCCAGTGTAAAAATTTGAGCCCTGCCTTGTCCATTGTTTAGTGCAACACTTTAAATCGTCATGAATAGTGCCATATGGCTTGTATAATGTCTAGTACATGCACACCCATGAGAAAAAAACATGCAGTGTGTGTATGTGGAGCTTGTTTTCCATCCATTCCAGGGTATTTCTTTATCCTTTCACTGAGGCATGTTGCTAATATCGACCTCACTCTCATCTCTCCTTGCTTCAAACCTGTCTTAGTACCCTGCAGTACTGTGGAGTAGGGAATGGTGGCTGGGAACAACCAGGGTCAATTTCCTCAATCAATTACAAACCTGCACCTTCTTGGCACTCATTTGTCATATTCATCCACTTTGCATGGGCAGTCAGTCTCTACTGTTAGTGGCACTGATTGTATTAGGATGGGGGGGGGGGCAGCAGCACAGGAGAAACTGTCAAGGTGCATTTGCCAACATTTGCAAATTCTTAACTAGTTTTTATTTTGCTTGAGTCATTTATTCTATATAGATAATCAAAACTGGTACTACCAAATACACTGACACAACAAATGTAATATTTATGTTGATAGTTATTGGGGCTTTCTTATGGAAGAGCAAAAATTATTAAATCTGCTGCTAAGTTTTAATTTGTAATTAAAAAAAAATTAATTTGCTATTGTTTATTTGTTTGCAATTGAAAAAATGTAATGATAGAACACAATCACCATCAATTACACAACATGATATGCAAGGATATCATGCAAGCTTAATTTGTGTATTTGCAGGTCAACTGTATTCATAAAAAAATTACAGAGTACAGTATACCCCATATATATCACAGGATCGTTTTAACCGAGCTGAATGGAAATGTCACGAAGCTGTAATCACTTGGCAAAAGTAGAATTTCCTCATATTAAACATTCACTCATATTTCTCTTCACAGATTGAATTAACTTATTAACCAATTCATGCTTGAATTAAATGCCAAACAAGGTCTTAACTGGGCACGATTTATCCAGGTGAACTACAGAATCACCTTTTGTACAAATGTCCGTTTTGTCAGTTTACATGTACATGTAATATGTTGAGATCCCAATTTGTACCTCCATGGTACATAACTCATGTACCTCCATGGTACATATTGTACCTAATGTATCTCCCTGATACATCCCTTATGTACCTCTATTGTACATACCTCATGTACATGTGGTACTCCATGGTACAAACCTCATGTGCCTCCATG